>AP027102.1:23345007-23665402 GCA_028142955.1 Pinctada fucata
ATTTATGGACTTAGTCAAAGAAACAGTTAAAAAATGAGTATTTCTGACAAAGTCCGATAAGATGTCATAAACACGTCAAAAATTTAACTTTGGGCTGAAACCAAAAACAACAACACTAGCTTGTTGAGACATCCTTATAGACCATCCAGATGCTTTCGTTTTGTCGATATGTGCTTCTGTTCTGAAGAAGAAGTTTGTCAAAGGAGGGTACACCCGTGACTTACTTTTGCCTGTGGTGGCGCCACCTAACGACGGAATTCGCGGAACCGGACGAAAAAACAACAAAGCTAGGGGACTATGAGTACTTCATTGCTACAAAGTTTCATTAAAATCCCGTCCATGGTTCTGGATAAGATGTCCAATATGTATGAAAATAGCCCCCTTCCTTTTTTCACATCAGAAAAAAAGAATAATGAAAAATCAAGAAAATAAAATTTTCAACCAAAATCAATATGAAACCACTGATTGCCTTAAATATGACAATTATACATGTACAGTTAGTGAGGACATAAAACCACATATTTTTTGGGGTTACTCAATGAAACAGTTCTCTCTAGATCATCCTGATGCTTTCGGTTTGTCGATATGTTCTTTGGATCTGAAGAAGTTTATCAAAGGAGGGTATCTGCTGACCTGCTTTTGCTTGTGGTGGCGCCACCTGTTGACGGAACCGGACGAAAAACAACACCACCTGTAGGGAGCCACGAAGACTTCATTCCTACCAAATTTCATCAAAATCCCTTCAGTAGGTCTTTAGAAGTCGAAAATGTGAAAATTTTACGACGGACGGACGGTCGGACGACGCCACACTATAATGACAATTTAGCTCACTTGGGCTTCGCTCAGGTGAGCTTAAAACCACTTATTGACATACAGGTGCTGCTTTCCGCATGCAGTGGCGGATTCAAGGGGATGACGTAGGGGGCGCAGCCCCCCTTCCCCTCTAAAAGGAGCTGATAAGATAAGACGTAAAATCTGCCCTAAAAAGTGCAAATTTGAAAATGAAAATTTTACGAAGAATCGTTCGTTAAATTAATTCAAATACAGTATCCCATCAAACTCTGAAGATATTTTAGATCTATTATTGATAATATTGCTAATATTTGAGTCAAAAGTTGTCTTTTTCCCATAGAAATCAATAGAAAACGGAAAAGTTTTTTTGAGCATTGTTCCCCCCGGAGATACAGGACGCCACTTATACTGGAGGTGTATATCCATGATACAAATTTTCTGGAAAAGTGAGGTTCTGTATCTCCGGGGGGGAACACTGCCCAAGAGACGAAAAACCAAAAAAGGAAGGGGGGTGCAATTGTTAAAGAATCGATCTTAAAGATCATTAAATATGGAAAATTTGATTATTTTTCCTCCTAAATCCATCAAAAAATGTGTTCTAAATACGATCGAATGAAATGTACAACAATTAGGAACGAAATAGTATAGTATAGTTTATTAATCAAATGCAGTATCGCATATAGATATACAATAAATAGAAAATTACAATCAATATAATATCAAGGTCAGCATCAAGAATGAACTAATTGAGATGCATGATAATACAAAATATTAATAACGTAAATGTGTTCAAAGAAGTAAGCTATATGTTAATTACAAGTTGCTAATTACGAACCAATGTATTTCTAAGCTTAAAAGCCTGTTTCAAAAATTTTCCAAAATTACAGAGGTCTTTCGTAATATTTGAGCTAAGTAATTGGACTAATTTGAAGACAGAGGGTCTTCTATAATAATATGCTTTTAAATATTTATTTCTTAAATTCACAAATGCGGGACACTTCAAAATAAAATGAAACTCATCCTCAATATCTAACTTACATAAATCACAAGTTTAAATAAGCAAGAGCGATGTGGATTTCTCCGCTAATGTGTATTTCGCGCTAAAAAGCTTCTATTATAACCATTACATACAAAATAAGACGGTATTTTGAGTTCCGGATTTCATTATTTACCGATTAGAGGAAATAGAATTTTCGAAATGTATTTCTGATATACAATGTAGATGTATTTGATATCTTTTAGTTAATATTTATCCATTTCAGGCAAAATATTCTAAAATTTCTACATTTATGGTCGACATTATCAGTCTTATTATCCGAGTACCCCTACCTCTTTCGACCTTCATTTTAGAATCTTAAGAGTATTTCATCGAAAAGAAAATCATACAAAAAGTCTTCAAATACATTTTATTTCAATAATGATTATCTTTTGTCTGCAAATGTACCGTCATGTGGAAGAAATACGGCACGATATTTAGGGCTAAAACCGGCCCTTATCTTATCAGCTCCTTTGCAAATCATAGGTAAAACGATAATTTTCCATATAAAAAAGTAAATATTAGTAAATATTTACTACCTGTCAGTTAATATAATTGTTCATCAATTCATCAATTTCAATTCTTTAATTAATTTCAGTCACGAAAATGTGTTCGAAAATGCTGAAATGCGTTAGCTTCCGGGAGGCTTCGCCTCCCTGGTCACCCTACCAGGGCTCCGCCCTGGTCCCGCAGGGAGCCTAGGCGGTACCCAGACCCCTCGCCGTTTTTACGCCCCCTCTAACTCAAAAGCTGGATCCGCCACTTACATGTTTCATAACGCCGCTATTAAACATTTATGTATGTTCACCACAGGCCTAGGACTGTCCTTCTCTTTTATTATAAATATTTTTTAAAAATGCAAGCATAACACAAAAATTACATCTTATGACCTGAGTGTTATTCAATACATCAGAGAAGTGAGTGGAGAAGAAACAAAGAAAAATTGTCCTAATTAAGGATAGTAGACAGGGGCGGCTACAGGAGGGTATGGGAGGGGTTTTTCAACTCCCATTTGTTGGGGGTTTCGGGAGCCTCCCCCGAGAAAATTTTGAAAAAAATGAAGCAATTTGGTGGCATCTAAAGCGTTTTTGAACTGGATTTAGAAGGGATTCAGTAAGTGTCAATAACGATAATTAGTATATTTAAAAAATTGTCCACATGTATTCTGATGCTGCATTGTTTTTGCACGGCATGCAGAAGTCAAAATTTTCAGGATTTTCCCAGGAAAGGGTGGATCAAGAAAAGCTTTATAAGGGCAGAGAGGTCAGTCCATGGGGAAAAAGGGGGGGGGGGGCGTCCAGCCTTTAATTCACGCAAAAGCTAGAAAAAAAATTAGTAATTTTTGCAAGTTTCAGGCGGGATCTACACCCCCCCCCCCCTTAAATATCACTCTAGATCCACGCCTGTTTGTTTTTAATTTTTGTAAGGTGTAAAATTGATGATAAATTTCCTTGAAAAACAAGAGATCATGGGAGCCTTAAAAACTTACATAGGACTGCTATTCCCGATTCAAACCCTCAGATGAAGAAAGGCCTATATGAACGTGATTCAATGTAGCTTGTTGTTCACGTACATGTACAGACGATGGACATGGCAGTAATGCATCCTTCCCGACTTTGTAATCTATCCCCGAGAAAATTTTGGAAAATTCATTCAAATTGGTGGCTTCTGGGGTGTTCTTGGACTATTTCTGACTAATTTCATAGATTTATGTTAGGAAATAACAGTTTAATGTTTCCAAAAGCATGTCATAAGTGCCCCTTCGTTGGGCACTGCCTGGGGGGGGGGGCACTTGCCCCCGTGCCCCCTCCCCCCGGCTGAATTCGCCACTGGTAAAGACAATAAAAATAGCATATTGGGGGTTTTATTCTTCTGTGAGTACCAATGTTTAATGACGGCGGGTGCGGCTAGCCAACAAGGGATGCTTACTCCTCCCGGGTACCTGGTCCCACCTCGCTAGCTTGCTAGGGGTCCGTCGATGCTCAATTTTGTGCTCTATTGTGAGTGTTGTTGAGATTATCGTCTTCTTTAACTCATGAATATATTCACACCCTTGAACTCCTTCGTAACAAAAATGTGTAAAGGCAGATGATGGACCAAGTGACGGACAGGTACACATAGTAGGTGGATTGTCATCTTCGTTCCATAAGCCCCGAAATTGCTTTGGAACTCCGACCCCAAAAGCAAGTCGCCGTACACTACCTATTTCAACATGCCGTACAGTAAATTATTTTTCGTCCAGCAATATGCCGTACACCTGGCGTGTATCTTTTGGGGGAAAATAGACGTTGTTCTTACTAAGATCTTCACAAATCCATGAAATCGTGATACAGTGATCAAGTCGTAAAACATAGATATATTGCAAGTCTAGAAAAAAGCAATATGCGAAGTTAAATCCAAATAAAGTTCTCAGTATGGAAAATTTTACGGTACTAGGTGATGCATGTTGCTTTTAAAAATTAAAAAGTCTTCTACTTAGACATATCTTACTCATATTACTTCAAGGAAGACTTTCTGTAGTAATGCATTGTACAGTTGCTTTTGAAAGGAGCTACCAAATTCAGATAAAAAACGATGTAAGAAAGGAACAATCATACCTCATTTGTCAAAATCTTTCGCCTCAGTAGTACCAATACGCCGACAAATAGTACCAATATCCGGTGTACGGCTGTACACAGTGGTATAGAGTAGGAACACTTCCGTATTATCTACTATAAGAGTCATTAGTTTCTCTCTCAAATTAAGTTTTATAGTAAACCTTTTAAAACAATGTACCGGTATATGCGATTGCCATTTTTGCTGATGAAGACATTTTTAATAATATAAGAGATTCTTTCTTTTAAATTAAGAAAAGTTGTATATTCAAGAGTCGAAAAATCGAATGATTTGATCAAAAATACATTATTGAAAATTGCCGAATTCAGGTGTCCTAAAAGTTCTTTTGAATATTTTAAATTCCACATTTAATTTAAACCGATTCCAGAGTAAATTGTTTTACAGTTCTTTGGAAGACCGGTTTTGATTTCGAAAAAAATAATTCATGAAATGATTAAAATTTAGTTAAAATGCAAAGTAGGCATGACTTATATGAATTAAAATGTTTTGGAGAAAAATCACAGGGCGAGCTTTACATCACATACAGGGATAATTGAGAATATATATTTTATCAAATATAGTTCAGTGTTAATCTTAAGACACAAACTTCTTTTGCATATATCAGGTGATGTAAGTTCAGAAAATATAACTTTTCTCCGGGTCGACAAGATATATCGATAACATACATTCATATAAGGTAAGTCAATACACCAGCCGTTTTCAGTTATTGAACATATGCAACATATACTTTTTCTTGTAAATGATATGTTTTATTTCACGTTTAACAAATTGTTTTCTCTATAGCACAATCATCATTCAGACACCAATTAAGTAACAGATCTAAACATCTCTAAGTTACCGTAAGCTGTGCCTATAATTATGTCATGCCAAGTTAAAGGGACATGTTACACGTCTGAAAATTCATGATAACTGACCGACAAAATTGAATGAGGAATTCACGTCTAAGTACTAGAGTTCTCAAGCAAGACTACCAATCACTAAGCACATGTAACATGCAACTAGTATCAGACAAAACAAATTCACCAAACAGCAGATGACACGAGACACAGGTGAAAACCGACACCCACAAACGAGAGGCATTTTTAAATGAAAAGTGCTGTCAAAACCAATTGGAGGGTCGTGTACAAGGATGTGTACATGTACCTCCTATAATAGAAATGACAGAATTAGTGAACAAAGCAACAGGGCGTTAATCCAAATCTCCATTTTTGTATATATAACTAAACCTACAAAATCAAAACCTAAATAGAATCCTTAATTTTAGATTTCAAATGTTTCTGTTTCAACGATTCTGAACATCACAAAACCTTCATTCTATTGCCGTTTGCCTATGGTGATTCAAACAATAATATTAATTACGTTTTGTCAAATCATGGAAACTAATCTAAATGTATTTGCCTTTGACCTGATAAGAATTGCTTCTCGACAAAAGTTTTGATTGTAATAAGCTTACCTTTCCGAAGAATTTTTATGGTCTATTAGGAATGTTAATCACAGAAAGGATGCCAAACAGGACTAGGTTGCAGCACTCACAGCAAAAACACCGAAACACCTAAATACAAAAACACGGAGGGAACAAGCACATCAAGAGAATCGGAACACCAAACACCATCCCTCTAACGCTATTTTGAACATAAATTTCATTTGGATATGCTAGCTACTGGATCGACCCTACAGGAAATTTTCAAAACTTTCTCTGTAAAGTAAATGCACAAACGTAAATTAAAAATATAAAAGGGGAACGCTACTGAGATGAATTTTGGCGGCTCCTGAAAATCACTTTGGCTGGAAGCATTACTGATAAGGATTTAATATCAGAAGCACGTGTCTGGGGCATTATTAATTGGTTTGAAATCTTCTTCAAGAAGGTATGGAGTTACGATAGAACATATATTTTCATTGTGGGCTTAACTATTACGATAGAACATATTTCAGTACTGTAAATTGCTTTATTTTCGTCAGTACCATTTTTCGTCAATTCGTTAAAAATGACCAATTCGTCAGTCCGTACATTCGTCATACAAGGGTCCCTAAAATGTAAATTTGTCGGTTAAAAAGCAAACTTGACATTTAGTTGCGTCGTCAAATCATCAAATCCGCCGTATGCGTTTGTTTGCATTGTTTGTTAAACAAGTATCGGCAAACAAACAATTGGAATCATGTATATTACCTAGCTTGCTTTGAAAACATATCATGTGCTAGTTAGAAGGATATTATATGCGACTTTGTGTGTGTATTCAGTTTTCATTGATTTGTCATTTGCCTGTCGTAATAATACTATTTAACAATGTCTTGAAACTCGGAACATACAGCTTCTTCCTCTCTCCTCCACAGTGTAGAGACTGAGTCAATTTTTCCTTACTGAACATTATTTTTGTCAGGAGTATTTATATTCGTCTGTACGTAATTTCGTCAAGGAAGGCACAGACGAAAATGACGAAAATCGGTACCTGACGAATAAAAACCAATTTACAGTATGACAGTTCT
The DNA here is from genome assembly GCA_028142955.1 of Pinctada fucata. Taxonomy (NCBI): domain Eukaryota; kingdom Metazoa; phylum Mollusca; class Bivalvia; order Pterioida; family Pteriidae; genus Pinctada; species Pinctada fucata. The sequence goes on from AP027102.1 coordinate 23,351,939, forward strand.
TTTGCTTTTCATTTTATGATTTTCGATTCTTCATAATATTATCATCAAAAGTTTTCAACTTTGAACATTGTACTTCATAGAATTTTTAACTGTTATTTGACATTTTGAAACGTTCTCTACTGAATCTCAAATCTATCTTTTGTAAACATTGCGTTTATAAATACCTTTAAGCCCTTTGAAAACATCAAAATAGGTCATATTGCGCGGAATTGATGCAAAAACTGTATATTTCTATTAAATTAGCAATGGCCGCATGCATTAACTAAGATGGAAAATTTATATGTGAAAGATTATTATCATATCCTTTTGTCATAAACGTTTTGTTTCAGTTAATGCATGCGGCCACATTGAATTCTTCGATAAAAGACGAAATTTGCAGCAATTTTCGCCATATTTTGTCAATAACGTCAAAATGACGTCACTTCATGACGTCATTACAGTTAAATGGCACTTTGTTTGGTAATATTTTTCTTTTCATGAAAAGCGGTAAACATTCGTTTATTTTCATGAGAGATATAAAGTATTTCTTACGAAATTTATTTCTAGAGAAAAATCGAGGGCCGATTTAGGGGTCTCGTGGCCCTACCCCTTTGTAAACAACATTTCGTAAAAAGTTTTAATAGGATATACACAAATCAATCATATTACAGAATTTACGAGATGTCGTACTCGAGGGCGGAGGATGGAGCAGTAACTTCTAGAAGACTACATCACGTAGATGGAGATACGGAGTTTGACGTCATTTACGTAGATGGAATGGGATTACCAAAACTCCAAACTCTTCTTATAGATGACCCAATCAATCGACTGAATAATATACGTGATTTAGAAACCAAAGAAAATGATATTCTTTTAATTACATATCCAAAATCAGGTAATTTAACTAGTGTAAATTCTTATACCAATGACTCCCCCTTATTTTTTTTCTTTTGAATAATAAATCGAAAGAAATTGGAATAAGCTTTAAGCGTCCCTTTCGGTCCTATACACTAAGATAATAAACTTATACAACATATTACACAAAGGATAAGATAATCATATAGGAAGCTCTTCGGTCGCTAAGGGGATCATATAAAAGTATATGAGATAATCCTTTCCAGAATGATCAATGACATTCTGGATTGGGATTGAATGGTTTTCGACCTCGCTAAACAAGACAGCTTTACCTGATATATACATCATTATGTACATCAAGACAATCGCCGAATTTGACAAGTTTTAATGGAGCTGTTGCAACGGGTGTTGCATGCAAACATGAGACGCTGACATTCCGCTGGCACTTGGTCTCACTTTGAAATATTGTTTATTCCGGGTTTCACAACCGTTCCAATGGACATTCTAATGATTTTACCTTGCCTTCTCGACGTTGAGGCTGAATAACTGATTGGTACTTCTTTGATGTTTATATGCAACATGATTCATTTTTACAGCGTCACATTTATTCCATAATTGCACTGGACTATTGAGATTGGCCAAAGTTGTTTCTATGGAGCAGTTTGTTTGTCCTATTTATCGTTTCTCGTTAGAAAGTTCTGTTGTTTGTATTTTTTTTTTAGAATTTGTGAGCCATTTCATTGTGATGTTTGGAGCCTGATATCGCGTTTTGTGCTTGACTTTTTCATGTGTGATAAATCTTATAGCTATTCATTCTTTCTGTTTTATAAGCATCTATTCTGATTTGTTCTTAAACATTAAGATTTCCCGACAGGAACTCATTGGGTATGGGAAATACTGAACATGCTCGTACAGAGAAATTCAACGTATAGGAAAGAAAATATGGTGACAACAATGCTAGAGGCAATACCTGATTTTAAACTGCTAGATCGTGAAAACTCACCTCGAATCTTAAATACACATATGCCATTCAGATGGCTTCCAAAGAAACATTTGGAAAGTGGCGGGAAAATTATTCATGTGAGAAGGAATCCCAAGGATGTAAGTGTATCAGCATTTCACCACTTCCTCAGCTCTGACGGTACGGGATATGGAGACAAAAATATGACATGGCAACAGTTCTTTGACAACGTCGTTGTAGGAAATGGTACAGACATTATATATTAAATTCAATAGATGTATCTATTCAATCAAGAATAATCAAATTCAAGCAAGAAACAAAGGAAATATATCTGCTTTTGATGAGCGAATACGTCAATCTCTTTTCAATAGTACAAGGTAAATTTGGATGTAAGTGGATGCGTTTTTTCATCATTAATTGACACACTCTGGTAGCACGAGAAAAGAGGGGATCTCCAACAACACTCGGCTGCAACACCCTCAGCAAACACCAAACTGCCCCATGCACGCAGAGCAAGAGACGCAAAATGGTCAAGGAACATGAAAACATGGCATAGAAACATGAGACACAAAAGACTACACATCAACCAACGAGACCAATTGGCAACCGATGTCGACAGTAGCAAATAATGTAGATATCCAGATTACATGCGCATAACCCCAAAAATTATACGGTGACCGAAGGGTCTTGAAGAAAGCACATGATAAGTGGTGTAAAATAACCTACTCACTGTATGATGACAATACAAACAAGACAGCAGGGCAGGGGCAACATAATGCAGGGACAAAAGCAACGCATAAATGGATATGCTAATGCATATAAAAACACGGCTGAAGCGAGATCATGTATGTCATCACTCGAGGAGTCCGCCCGACATTCAGAGATGCTAGGTGGTGGGGGCCATGTCTTTTCTAACAAGGTTTGGACAGGACCTGTTATGGAGTTCTGTCGTGACAGTCAGTTGGAGTGCAATTCTTAAGAATGCGCTGCTACAAGGCTGTAAATTTACCCAGTACCAAACCAAGTGTCTGTCTGGTGACAGCACGATCATATCCACGGTATAAAAGGCATTTGATGATCTCCAACAGGTCTTCTTTATAGTATTAAAATTAAGACACCCTATTCTCACATATATTTAAATACCGAATATGTAAGAAGAGGAGTCCAACATTATAGTACAAATGACATTGGTGGGGTTTTGATTATAACAACTTCACATAATGGATATCAACAGCACGAGGGGCATACCCTGATTATCTCGTACCTGTTGGCTGAAGCGAACACAATAAAATCGCCAATATTAATGGAGTTAAATCAACTTTCGCAAACAGTTGGTCATTCATCTCTGTTTTGACTCTGCAATTAAAAAATTCGTCAAGCAGAATATCTATTAATTTTCTACTCTGTTGACATGACACCATTATTTTGCCTCTCCAAATCTCGGAATCTTGCCTTGATTACTTTTCTTTTCTTGATCGGACTCCTCGAGTGGCTTCTCGTGAACTTGCTCCAGCCAGCAAAACATATATTGTTCCTCACATTAGTATGCAAAATCCTTTTGATATCCATTTTAGTTTTTTTTGTGTGTAAACTAGGATCATTTCAACATATCGTCTTTTCTGTTTATAGAACAACCGTGGTCTTAGAAGACCTCTCTGTATCAGGATGTATTATCCAAGCACCATCCCTCCCATGTAATATGGGCATCGATTTATTTAACTTTGCTACTGAATCAACCCTACAGGAATTTTGGGACTCTCTGCAAAGTAATTGCGATAATTTATATTCAAAAGATAATACCAGAGGGAGCTACTGAAATGAATTTTGGCCGTGTCTGAAAATCACCTTGGCTGGAAGCATCACTGATGAGGATTCTACTTTCAGAAAAAAACATGTCTGTCACGTGTATAATACAATACAGTATAATCATGTTCTTCGAGTAAACATACAATTTATTGAATATTTAAATTGTCAATATTGAAAAAATATGTTCTTATGTAAAATTTAAACATTACAAATTCAAACCAAAAAAAAAAAAGTTTTTTTCCTGAATGTTATAGTGCCTTTGTATGATGGATGGTTCAAGTATGAAAAGGATGTTGAGTTCGCCAAAGGAACTAAACAAGGAGCAAGCATGCATTCATTGTTATATGAAAGACTACTTCTTGTAAGGAAATTATCAAGCATTTATGATTCTTTCATATCCATTCACTAATTGTACTTTTTTTATATCAAAATCTAGTTTATATCCATTCTTAAATTTCAGTAAGTTTAATGACTAAAAGGGGAGATTTTTCCAAATTTACAATAAAAGTGAATAGATATATATACTGACTAATTATTTGAAATCAAAAGGAAAATAATAATGATAAATCTCCTTTTAGGATCCCGTCATAGAAATAAAACAATTGGCACAATTCCTGGGTGTTCCAATTTCGAATGAACTAGCAGAAGAAATAGCAGACCAATGCAGCTTAGAAAAATTGAGAACATGTAATAAACAAATCCCCGTTGATTTCTTTAAAATGTTTAAAGAGATGTCAGAGCAAACTAAGACATCACCAATAAAGCCACCGGTCATATACAGGAAAGGTACGTATATTTCACTCAATGTTAAAGTGCATTATTTCCTCAGATTTATAGTTATCATATCTTTTATCAAATCTTTTGAGCATGAGTGAATTCCCAAAGTCGGAGAATCATAATGTGCCCAAGAAGAGTAATCATTACCTGCTATGATCAACATCAGTCACTTTAAGTTAATAGAAATATTTGCAATGATCTCATTTATCGATGTCCTTTCAGAACTTTTATCTCGTATGATTTTGTAGGTGTGGTTGGAGATTGGAAGAATCATTTTACGGTAACACAAAATGAAGTATTTGATTCAATTTACATAAAAGAGATGAAAGACTTAGATTTGGATGTAATATTTGAATCACCAGAGCGCAGAGGAGACCAGAAGTGAAATTACCAACAATTGCTAATGAGCTTTTAATTAACATACGGTCCTAATTCTTTACATTCTATACCTCCTCACTTTATGTTGATTTTTTATAATTCAATGACAAATGTGGATAATGACAAAATCCCTGTATACAGCACAAAATTGATAATTCAGAAAATCAGAAACCGAAGGCATACAAAATCAGGATAAAACAGGAACCAAAGCAAACTAACAAAACCTCCACCACATGAAAAGAAGCGAACTTCCGATATGGGAGTGAGACCAGGTGCCCAGAAAGAGTAAGCATCTCCTGCTTGCATGCAACACCCGCCGCTTCAATACGGTAGAACTGTCACATCCGGTTACTTCCATTTCGGAAGACATAGAGTACAATCTTTGGTTGGATGGTTCAAATAATCTATGACTGAATATCATCCACCATTCTGGAGAGTGGGACATCATAGTGTATGACGAGTTCCCCATATCGACCGTAGATGATGATTTGATTTGAATTGCAGTTTTGAATCTCTTTGAAAACAAATGTGAATACACTTGACATCTAATGAATTATGTTCACAATCCTCTACATATGTGCGATAATGAACATATATCCTTTGATATTCAATTATGCACTGGTTTGAAAAACAAAGGGTGCAACATTCTTTGCTTATAAATTAAGCATGATTATGAAGAAACACAAAAGCTATGCAGAATCTAATCACTTATTATATAATATCTACAAAACAAGCTAACTTTCGCCCATAAGCAATACATCTAGTAAAGATTTATCTTGACGTTTCAGCAGTAAACTATATATAAACAAGAAAGGTATCATTTTAGTTGGTGAATCATTTCTCAATTCTCGTCGAAAAAGAATATATTCGATATGATATCTCGTTAACAGCCATGTTCCACATCGGGTTATGTGATCAATTTCGGGACCAGTCAAGCGTGAAAGAGTTCAAAACGGAGCGAGTCGAATTTCCCCAAAAACTGTGCTGGACGAATTTTAACCACATAACTCAAGGCATGGGTTGATAAACAATATCCCTACCTTTCTGTTACAAAAAATCACAACATGACGAAAAATTGTGCATGCAATTGAAAGCAAGAGTTACTTAAACATTTGAAGGTGCATTTTAAACGGATGATGAAAATGGAAATCACATTGAAATTGTGTCACCTTTCGTTAATGGGTAATATTAACCAAACAAATTCTCAGAAGGAGAGTTTCAATCCAGCTGTTGAAAAGAATTTCGAATGGAAACCTAAAGCCAACAATAAAGACCCCCGGAAAATGTGTGGTTCGTCTCATTTGAAAAGTTGAATGGTTTCTTCTGAAACGTTGGTTTCCATGTGCTTAGAACATGATCTGTTGCATTAGCAGTTAATTTTTTTTCAAAATCATGGTACGTGTCAGAAGGTCGCCAATGCATTGGCGCCCATCAACCGAGTAATTATCCGTATGTTTTAAAGGAAATGAAATAAAGATAGCGTAATGTAACAAAACATTGACTGCTTAACACGGTAAACAAGGTTAACACAGTACAAATGTGTACCTGTTTCTGAACAATTTGGTTTTGGAGCATCATTATTCAGATTAATTTTTGAAGGTCTTGACCCAGAGATGTCAATTTTCAGCAAAATACGGATACTGGAAGTTGGTACTGCTTCAGGCAGAAGAATGAATGTGAATCATTGTCTTCCACCTTTTTGTGTATTTTAATTTCGCATCTTCCTTGAAAATTCAGCGGATAACTAGCCGTCATTTTGCATTGCTATTTTTTGTTTTGAACCCTGTGCACTTGAATTGGCCTAGTTATGCTACTTGAAAAATCTTATCGACACGCCAAATCGATAATATATAAATATCTAACTTGACTTCATTTCAAAATGTATATCAAAAATGCATAATCTAAGACTATTCTTGATATACCTTTCTTTTTTGTTCAGTATGTATTTATACAAAACACACGGTGTACATGTGTAAGTAATATTTAATAAACAATGCTTATTGTCTCTTTGGTTATTCTGTATAGTCTTTTGTGTTTAATGTTTATATGTCTTGTGTTTGATGTTGTTGGTGTTTGTCTTTTTGGTCCCGTTGGTGTCTCTTGTGCTTCCCCGGCACTAATGCCGGAGACAAGCATTTCTTAGGTTGTTCAAATCTACCCTTTCCTTCTAAAGAATCATAAAAATATCGGAGATAAATATGAACACCCTCTAATAGTTTGGACCACATATTTCCTTCAATTATAATAATAACATAACCCAGCACAGCATTTTTGGACGCTTACTTTCCTGAAATTTAGAGATAAAACGAGGGTCGCCACTTAAATGATTTGACGTCTTTTATTCATTTGGCTCTACCCAAACATGTATATCTGGCACATTTCCCTTTCTGCTTCAGCAAACAGCTAAAGAGACGAGTGTTGTTAGGTGGCAGTTTCCCCGGATACATTATCTCATTCCCATTTGGGATTCCCTTTTGCTCATTTGAAGATTGTTTTAATTATTTTGTTTTGTATTTTCAAGGATTTATAAGACTAAAGATAATGATTTTTGGGTTAAGTATCCCTCATTTATTACATAAAATGTATTACTAAAATCTACACTAAATAAATTGAAAAATAACTAAATTCAGTGAATGAAAAATAAAATTAACGAAACGCCAGTGGACGTTTGTGCAGAGTGGACTTGAAAAATAGTCGAAAAATTAGGAATGTTTTGTCTTTGAAAGATTAAATACAAATAATCTAAATATGTTTTATCAAAGATGTAAGAAGATGTTTGAGTAGACATCTGTCATATCTTATGATGCAGTGTCCAAAAAGACTACAACCTTTTCAAATCAAACTCTATACGAAGAAATGTCATATTAACAAACTAGCAAATAAAATAAACATTAAAGAAGTACCCTTCAGTTATTCAGTCTCAATGTCGAGAAGCCAGGGCAAAATCATTAGACTGTGCGAACCCCAGTATAAGCAATTTTCCGAAGTGAGACAGGCACCCGGGGAGAGTCAGCGTCTCCTGTTTGCATACAAACCCCGTCGCAGCATTTCCATGAAAGCTGGTTAAATTCGGTGATTGCCTTTATGCACATATATATGTCTTGTTTGGTTATGTTGACAGTCATTCAATTAAATACGAGAATGACACAAATCATTCTGGAAAGAGGGATCTCAAATGCTTTAATAAGATCCTTTTAGTAACGGAAGAACTTCCTCAATAATGATTTCAGCCGGTGTGTAATATAACCCTGCACGAGTATCTTACTTGCAAGTCGTCTGGCTCTGACGATGAAATCGTCATAATTTGAACATGCCCTGGCGTATTGAATTAGCCGAGAAACAAAAAACTCCATAAACAGGAGAAGAGGAAAACAAAACAATATACCAGAACAAACAAAATAAATCCACAAAAATTCTTAATTTGCATAATGATTGTGAGGGGGAGAGGCCATATGGTTACAAAAGAACAAAGCCACACAAACACGGGAACTTAAAGATAGTCAAGAAAAAAATACCATGCGAGATAAAATCATAAAGAAATTCATTCTCACACTGACCACAAACTAAGATGCTTAAATCAAGAGGACAACCGATTCCTTCGCCCAGTTTTAAGTGCTTCGGTACTTGACATGAAATGAATTTTTCAGTTCTCTGTCGCCATATTTGATTTATCATTCTAAACTAAAAGCTTTCTCTATGAAGGCGTAGATCTATCCTTATCTAGTTTGTTTGGTTTCAATCGTAAAGATGAAAAGAGGGGATCTCCAACAAAACTCGGTTACAGTATCCACAGTAAAGCTTTGAAAACACCCATATACGAAAACACAATACAGACAAGCACAAGAAAAGACACAAAGGGGACAAGGAAGACCAAATACGACATCAAAACACAAGACACAAAAGAGACGGATGGGCAATCGGTGCCGACTGAGACGTGCACACAACCCTCCCACTTGCCCCGGTTACTCAGTTAAGCTCAATTTTAGATTTTAGATTTTAATACATTGATTATTTTGATATCCTCTATTCCGGCCCCGAGCGTCAGAGATGAGACATTTAAGAAATGACTGTCTTGCATTTTGGTGTTCATGGGTGTATAATTCTGGTTGGTCAATGCAAATTCCGTGAACAGCGAAACTTTAATTTACATTTATTCTAATTATTGGTCACTTTTATTTGTTTGCATATCGCATATTTTGCCTGTAAGAACGTCAAATGTATTGTAATGTTAATTCTTTCTATATGCAAAAATTGAACATGACGTCACAAATGCCTAATGTGCGTTTAACATGGGGAATCATGGGTTGATTCAGGATTTTTTCATGGGTGGTCCTAAATTCCCAAATTTTTGAGGAGCAAAAAAAAGCACATCGCAGAAAATTAAGTACTTGATTAATAATTGTCATTTTTTTTTCTAATTATAAATAAAACAGATTACTAGCGAGCAGTTGCGAGCAATAAGTTTAAAATCTTGAATTTTTCTCATCATAGTACTTCATTATTGATTGTCAGTTCTAATACGTAAATACAACAAATGGCGATTGATAGAGAGCCAGCGAACAAAAGGGACTTAATCTTATAAAATATGTATATCTATTTAAAGAAATGTAAACTATGCTTCGAAAATTTCAGCTGGGTCCGGACCCCCCATTCTCTGGATCTGCGCTTAGGAATCTACTAGTAATGTAAATATTTCTTGTTGAAATGTGTATATGGAACTCTGAAACTTTTACCATATAGAACATATGTTTCCATATTGACAAAATCAAACTACCAAACCAAAATACATCTTTAATGCACTGTTCTAGAATATCAAGTCCACAGAAAGTTATATCAACCCAATCCTAAATTACAAATTGAAAAATACTTTCAGACGTTGGGAGCGCGTTAAATCATTTGTATAAAGGTAAAAAGTTGAATATATAGAACGTAATAGATAGCCTTCTTTTAAAACAAGGGTACATGTCCAACAAAGATAGTCAAACAAACATTAACTATATGGTGTAAAGGTAATGATACATGAAAAATGGAAGTAAAGATTGAAGATCGAGTGATTGCAGATGGTGTAGGAATGAAACTTGTAACGGTTGATGGTACCTCAACCCCACCTCACATAGGACTTGTGGTTGACGGACCGGGTAGAAGATATAACGATATCCTAAACCTACAGACAAGAGAAGATGATATACTTCTTGCTACCTACCCCAAGTCTGGTATGTCATATTAATATCTAGCAACCGTAGTAGAAATGATCAATAATATGATGATAGCATAATGCAGCGAACAATAAATATGAACAATGTTGTTTCTTTTAAAAAGAATAATTCATACTCTATGTCTATATCCTTTAAAGTTTGTTTCAAAATTTTGGAGAAAATGATAAACTCATCAACCGGATTCAGTATCTTAACATAAAGATTTAAGCTCCCATACTATGAAAGAGTGACATAAACTTTATTTTCATCAGAATCGAACTTTCCATTACAAATTCATTTATCGTCACAAACAGTGATATTTGCCAATCCTAAGAAATAAAACAATTCCAAAATAATTTGGAGGACTTTTCTTCGTTGTTTGAATTGAGGATCGCTGGCGAGTGTTAAGTGTCCGAAACGTGCATAATGATGCTAAGGATTTGAAAACATTTGTACCGCTTGGTTGGTGTCACAGCTGGTAGACAGAAAAGAAATGAGTTAAAGAAGATCCCGACGATAATCTCAACAACACTCACAATTAATTGAGCACAAAATTAAGCATATCCGGTAATTTTGTTAAATTCGGCATTTTGGATGGTTCTTATTTCTTACCTAAAATATCTTCCAACATGGAGGACAACGGGATTATATCATTTTTAACAGCAATTCTCTGTAAGAACCAAAGAATTTCAAGACATGTTGGCAAGACATGTCATGGATTCTTGAGATTTTTGGTATGAAAGTTCAGTATGAAGTACTAGTAAGAAAATCAACCCAAGTTTTTTCAAAAAGGTTGTCGTTGCCATGGTAACCGTGTCTGAAGTTTCAAAAATCGGGAAAATCTATAGGACGAGGCATATTTGTAGGCTTCGTTACCATGGAAACAGGTACATTTTTAAATCTGAAATTGCTTTGATTATTTTCTTTTAATCCTTATTATTATGCATATTTGTAAAGTTTTTTTACATTCATCTCGGATGCCTTTTGTATACAAGATGAAAAATTGGGCCAAAATAGGGTATCAAAAGGCTCTGTTTTAGGCACTTAAAGACCCTTTTTTGCATATTTTTACTGTTTTACGAGGTTGAAAATTTCATAAAAGCCCCAAAAGTCCAAATTCTAGTTATCTAATTAGTATCATCTTTGAACTATACATTAATATCAAAAATTAATTGGGCTAATTTGTCATTTAATATGCAAAGCAGCATCAAATTTAGTTGCTATGGCAACACGCGGCTGAAAGGTTTCCATACGATAAATTTAAACACAACCTCTAGCAAACTGTCTACGCATGATATTGGAACAGAAGTTCGTGTATACATCTTTCAGAGGTGTTTAAATATAAAAATGACCTTGAAATTATTTCAAGGTCACACACTGAATTTCCAAGGTCATTAAACTTTAAGTGACCAGATTTGACGAAAAATCCTTATTTTTTCATTAAATGAAGGTGCCAATATGTTTAGAAACCTTGAAATATTGAACTTAACAGTTATTTGCCATAAAATGATAAATGTATCACTAATTTCTTAGAACCATTGATAACGTTTCTTCACATCTTCGAATATCTAAATTCTTGGTGAGTATTTTGATAAAAAAAGGGACGAAATCTGTATTTTCTTGTTTTTTGACGATAATATTTTCTTATTAGAATTGCTCCAGTTCAATAAATTCTAAGATTTTTCTTTCCTATATTCGTATGCTTCCATAATAAATATGACCTATGAAAATATTTTTAAAAAGAATAATTAAAATCGGTATCAAAAAATTCAAAAAATCAATATTTTATGCAAAATTTGAGTCTCAAAGTATAAATGACCTTGAACATCAAGCCAATGACCTTGAACATTTTGATTGTTCTTATTCAAACGATTTAAGTCATATCTATACATGCATGCATTTTGACAATCTTGTGTAACTCTAAAGAGGAATAAAATCAATTTCAAAGATAATATGAAATAAGCAAAAAGGTACAATGTTGCCATGGCAACGGTCTTTGGCGACAGAATTTAGGTAAAACTCTGAAATAGCCCACTCCAGTTTTTCGTTCATTATATTTTCCAATAAACATATATTTCCTTTGATGAAAATCACTGGTCTCCTATTGGTGCCTTTTGTGATATTTAAGATTGAAAATGGTCAAAAACACACTAAATTGGCCCTTATTTTCACCTCTATTTTTCGCTTATTTCGACTTATTTTGGCTCAATACAATAAGCTTCCTGTAATAAATATCACATTACTAAGTGCACTAAGTAAGAATGGAAGTAAGAAGGAATATATTATATAAAGATGAACAAGCTGTTACAGTGGTATCCATGGCAACGACGTCTCCGGAGATGGCTTATGTCATGGTCCCAAAAGTGCTATAATTAGAATGACCTCGTTACCATGGCAACCAGAGGTCACATTGGCCGAAAAGTGTCATTTTCATGGTTAGTACTTAATATATTTCCATTATACCGAAAATCATCAAAATCCATGACATGCCGTAACGATCGATTTTGGTCCTTACATAGAATTGCTATTAAGTATTTTCATTGTATCGTCAGACATTTTTTCAGTGACAACTTTAAAAGTCAGTCGTTCACAAATGTATTCTTTGTTCAGTAGTTTTTCGTTTGGTCTTCTTGCCCTTAGAACGAAATCGTTGTAGTTCTCGCTTGCTCTGGAATAGATTGCGATATGAATACACAATAGGGAGGGGACGAAGGAAGGGAAATTTGTAAGAAAGGGGTAGATCTCCAACATCACCTTGTTGCAGCACTAAAAGCAAAACTCCAAAATACCCACTTCAAAAACACAAAGAAGACACGCACATAAAGAGACGCAAGTGGTACAAGGAACGCCAAATCACAGAGAAACATCAAACACAAATGACTACACATAAACCAACGAGACCAATGGGCAAGCGGTGCCAACTTAGGACGGCCATCTGCAACGTCAGTAGCAGACGGTGTGGTTATCCTGGATTATGTGCGCATAACCCACCCACTTTTTCTATTACTGAAAGGTCTCGAAGAATGCACAGCATTACGAATAAATTTGCAATAAGAGGCGTACAGTTAGTATCCATAGGGTATCAAAGTTTGCTACATGTGCTTTCGGGAACTCCTGGTCCACAAGTAGTGACACTCACCAAGTGGTTCAAATGTCAAACGTCTTCAAATTCAATAGCATCATTTAAGAACAGAGCAATTTGCAGCATGCACCAGACATGCACTTTCTTTATTAAGTGCGTATGCCTTTTGATTGTAATTGTTGGATTTCGATTTTGTGAATTGTATTTGACTTTCACTTTGACTGAACTGAATTACAATCAGGATGCATACACATTCTTGATTATATATAAAATAAAACAAAGATAGGGAGGAGAACCCCGGAAGTAAAAACAGCGGAATACACTCTCACGAGAAGAGACAAAGCGGACAAACACATGGATACAGCTTACATCCTTTTAAATGGTTTTCTTTTTCCAGTTTCGATATATGACCACAGTACGACAATATTTTATTGTTTATTTGTATTTATTTCAACCATTTTAATTTTTCTCAACTCCGCAGTTTGAATTTTAGTGATGCCACCTCCACGAATTTCGATTTTACGAAGGGCCTCTATGGAAATAATTCATAATTGTATATAGTGTTTTCTTTCATGTTTGTCAGTGATGTGATAAGATTGTTCTCGTCATCTTCGTCTAATTGTTCCCATTTTCTCGTCTCATGCTATCTTGTTTGGTACTGGTTGAATTCAAGTACTCAAGGAGTTCATGTCAATTTGAAATGTCTAAATTTGATTGATACTGTTTCTCAATTGGATTGTAGAAAATTTTACTACTGCAGAGTTGGGACCTCTCGTTTTTTTTTTTAAATACAGGTTTTGATTTCCTGTAACAAATGTTCTGTTCAGATTAAATCGAACATTTTGACGGTCCAGATTTGAGATTTTCATTTGTATTCAAAACATATGCTTTTTTAAAACAATAAAAGTCTATTTTATCATAATTAAGGTACAAACTGGATGTGGGAGATTTTGTCAATGCTTGTTCGGAAAGACACAACCTACAGAAAGGAATCCAAGATAGCGCTTTGGTTGGAATCTGTGCCAAGTTTGAAATCCATCGAAAATGAAAAATCACCCAGAGTTTTAAACACACATCTACCACGTAAATGGTTACCAAAGAAATTAATTGAAAATGGCGGGAAAATAGTTCATGTCATGAGAAATCCAAAGGATGTGTATGTCTCTATGTATCACCACCTCAAATCCGGTGGTAGAGAGGATATGAACCTAAGCACAATGACTTGGGATCAATTCTTCGACAATTTTGTCATGGGAAAAAGTAAGATTTCTGGCATACCTTTATCCTTTGGAATAGACGATTTTCACATTACCGCAGTTGATTTTACACATCCTAAGACCCGACATCACAGATTTGACGTAACTGTCAACTGTGACGTTGTATCTGAATTATGGCGTCAAAACTAGAGACAACGTCAAAAGTAGTGATGTCGGGTATCGGAGTGTCTAAAATGCAAGTCTAACGGTAATATGAAGAAGGTCCATTAAGCTATTAAGCAACAGGAACATGAAAAAGATGAAATATTTCAAACAAGACGCCTTCAAATGTATGTTATACATGAATGAGTTAAAGAAGTGACACAGCAATTGAATTCAAAGTTTGGGCTAGCAAAAACCCACGAAAGAGTAAGACATCTCGGTTCTATAGAGGATATTCATATAACAGCAAAATAACAAGAAAAACAAGGGAATAAAAGAGGTAAAAAGGAAAACGAACTGCGAGTAAATGAATCGCGGTTTTCCGACTATCTTTGCAACTGTTAAAGAATTATTATCTAATATTTGATTAAATGGCAATTTTCGCCTGAATTGAGGAGACGACATTGAATATATACATCGAAGAATTGTTTGAAGAAAACTACCGCTTAAGAAAATACTTTCAAGAGTTTCGACGTGTGAAGAGATTATCTTATGCTTTCATATCATTTCGTTGGTTTTAAGCTTTTATATTATTTTGCTACTTCGGAAACGTCATAGAAATTAAAGGAGGTTCACATCCTAGCACAATCCAATTTTGGACATAGATTTTATTTAACAATACCACTGAAAGCACATTTGTGACATAAATTTGATCTAACCATACCTCTGAATCGACCCTACAGAACATCGCACTCCTTGCAAAAGACACAAATTGAAATTCAAATAATAAAACTAGAGGGCGATAATACCATACATTTGGCTGTTTCTGAAAATCACTATTGTATTAATAAAGAGCAATTCTTTGTAAGACCCTCTATAATTCAATAATACGGAAGTGTTCCAACTCTATGCCTTCTCAAAGAAAATTTCAAACCAATTCCTCTGCACCAGACACGTGTTTCGAATATTAAATTCTCATCAGTGATGCTTCCAGCGAAGCCGCCATAATCAATTTTAGTAGCACCCTCTTCTGTCATTTTTGAATCTTAATTTGTACATTTGCTTTACAGAGAGTGCACGGGTCCGAATTTCCTGTAGGATCAATTAAGTAGCATATCCAAAAATCTGTGCTCAAAATAGCATTGGAGGAAAGGTGCTAAGATGTTAACCTCCTTTAATTTCGTTGATAATTTTGAATGGACGTTTCCGAAATAGCAAAGTTATATATATTATGTCAAATCAATAAAGAGCCAAACAAGAAGCTTCTTTCAGGCGACAGAGCTAGAAAGAAGTAATTAATATACTTCTAAACATCAAGTCGCGGGGAACGATTTAAACTACTCCACACTGCAACAAGAAATAAGTGTTTATAATAATAATGCGGAAGTGTTCTAACTTTATACCTTCCCGAAGAAAATTTCAAAACAATTCAATTTTTCTGCACCAGACACGTGTGTCGAATATTTTAAATTATCATAAGTGATACTTCAAGCGGAGCCGCCAAAATTATTTTTAGCTCACCTGAGCTGGAAGTTCATTATGGAGTGCTAAGATTAAAATTATCTTTCATTTGTAGAAAATGTGTCGTTGCCATGGTAACCATCTCTAAAGTTTGCTGCATTTAGAAATTTCATAAGACTTAGCTTGTTTGTTACCTTTGTTGTCATCGAAACGGTTACATTTATCACTTGCAATAACCAAGATTTTTTTCTTTCAATCCTCTCTGTTATGCATATTTAAATAATTTTCACAATTTATCGCTATGCCTCTTGTATTAGCGGTCTAAGGAAGTGCATAAATCAGGTTTTAAACCTTCAATTGTTCGCTTGGAGAAACCCTATTTTCCTTGTTTTTCGTGTACTTTTACGGTGTAAAATTTCATAAAAGCAGAAGTTTTTGGAGTTTTTCTTTTATATGTCCAATACATGTATATATTTTACTTGAACTACAAGATATTGTAAAAAATGAATGGCTTGGACAATGTATCTTTTACAGGAAACTGCGTTGAATATGGTAACCATGGCAACATTTAGGACAATGGTTATACTATAATTGGTATGTTAAGAGGCTATTTTAAACTGTCCATTTATGATGTTAAAATAACGCCTCGTTCATATGTCTACTGGAGACAAATCAATGTAGAGATGACCTTGATACTCATTCAAGGTCATGCGTTGTATTTTCAAAGTCACTGAATTGTAATTGAGCAGATTTTACCAAACTTGTAATTTTCGTAGAAAAAAAGATCAATACTTGAATGATCCTTTTGACACAAATTAAACGGCTATATGCAAAAAAAATAATTGATATGATAATTGTTTCTTTTGGATAACTTAAAGAGTTCAATCAACTCTTTGACCTTCTGAAATTGAGGTGTGGATATCAACAAAAGAAAGCATGGAAATTACGCCTGAACAAAAAGATTATACTTGAATATAAAAAGTCAATGAAATTAGGGAATTCCTCTTTTTAAAGCCATCTTTCAAAAATATGTAGGGGGTACCTAGAAAAATAGTACCCGGCTGGCATTTTAAAACTTATTATGTGATCAATGCACTTAAATTCATTTTTGGTAGAAAATTATATTTACATATACATAAATCTATTGTAGTCAAGATTTGTGACGGATGGTTTGAATATGAAAAGAATATGTCAGCTGCTAAAAAGGAGGATAGGTCGAATTCAATCTATACAGTCCAGTATGAAAAGTTAAAATTGGTAAGAAAAAAAGTATATGTTTGAGTTATATTAATTTTTAACCCGTCTTCATTGAACAACTATTCCTAAAGTGCCTGGGAAAAAATATTTTATTTATTAAGATTAGAATTAGGTTCGCCCAGTGTCTGTGGTCCGTCGTATTTATTTTTTTTTTTACATTTCTTCCCTCGTAACAGATCAAGGTCTTCTACAAGGTATTTGTGGGTTTTGAGACCGGTCAACTAAGTTAAATTGGTCACTGACGTATTTTGGGTAGAGTATATTTTAAAACAGAGATTAAATAATAAGAATCGTAATGGATTTAGCAAATTATGTTTTTTTATCGGTCCAACTTGTTTTGGTTTTACCGTTTTCATGTCGAAATATTCCAGGCGTTTGTTCAATAAATGCTTTATATTTTGTAGAAATTAGGACCTTTTCATCTCGATGAACACACATATATATTTTGAATATTCTTTTTGTGTGAATACCTTATTATACCATATTATAATTCAGAATCCAAAAGCAGAAATAGAGAAGCTGGCGAAATATCTTGGTATAAAGTGCAATGATGATCTATTGGAAGAGATCGTCAAGAAATGTTCATTTGAAAACTTGAAAATGGCTCCAAAAGTACCCCTAAAAGAGTATATAGAAACAGAACAAAAATTACGACAGAAACTTGGTGGACCCAAAAAACTACCGAATATATTTAGGAAAGGTAAGACAGAGAAGAGCTTCGGGGGGGGGAATCTTAAAGGTGAAATAATATACCGAATCAATCTTAATAATATACCGAATCAATCTTGCTTACATCTATATCTTTAAATTTCTCAAATTTAACAAAATCAAATATATGCACGTTAAAATAGAAACGTATTTTGAATACTTCTTAATTCAATTTATACTTACAGGCATTATTGGGGATTGGAAGAACCATTTTACCGTGACACAGAGTGAAATTTTCGATTCCATGTTTGAGAAGGAAACTGAAGGATATGATCTTGGCATAATGTATGATGCGCCTCTTTAAATTTACTCATCATATTTTACAATGTATTTTATAGGCTTAATATCCGAAAACAACATTTTAATGTGAAACAGAAATTGCTTTGTACTTTTCCAACACGCTCTTAGTTTAAACAATTCAATTGTACATTTATAAAAGTCTCACATAAATATATAAAATTGAAGATTGCAACATTTATTTACTGTTGTTGACAATACATGTATATACAAAGCAGGGTATCTTCCTTCACACTTCATTACAATGAACCCGTTCTGAAACGATATAATGCATCTACTTTGAGAACAATTTCTATAACTCGATGAATTGTAATATAAACGGTACGATACGTTAAATTCTGACATTCTCAAACATCATATTTATAGATAGATACTTTGGAGTGACAAGATCAATCACCCACCAACATCGAAACAAAGTCCAAAGATCTCGGACTTTAAGGAAAGGTTATAGAAATAAGTTTCCAAAATTTTCATTATTTATCAAAAGTGTATATTATACATATTATACATGAGAATAAAGTTTCAGCTTAGAAGTATAAGCTAGTTATGCATTCCTATTTTTCTAGAATAGCTTCATAAACTTCCAAGGTCTAAAAAAACCCAATGAAACAATTTGGAATAAAGAAATTATCTTTACTCTTCTACCGTGTTGACTTGCCTGATCGAAATTTCCACCGGACTCCAACAACAGTGCATGTCAGTAATAAACATTTTCCTCTTCTCATACGAAACACCGTTTCTCCGTTGTTATAGCAATTTCCATTGTAGATACACCCTAAAATTGATAGCATGGGAACAGCTAAACCGTGCTCATCATTCATTTTTAACGATACGCAAGAGCGTTTTGTTAAAACTGTCGTGAATAATCGTCAATCTCATCAACAAAAATTTAAAAAAATGTCAAATAGCAATTTTGCAATGGTTCCGAACAAAAAGAAAAGAAAATAGATCCGAACAGACATGATATTGTTCAAAAGATTTCTTTTAGATTCCAGGGAACATAAAATCATATAGAAGTCATAAAATGGGGATACGTCGTTTTCATTCCATAACTATAGGTTTTTTTTTTCATTTCGTTTTCTCTTTATTGAGTTCTTTTCATGGAAGTTTGTTCATATATTAGAAAGAATATTTTACTCGTATTTGAGAAATGACTTTTTCCTAAACCTGAATAACAAATCCATATTTAGTATAAATACCATGCCCTTACAATTTACATGTATTATTAAGATTAAGAATCTAGACTTGTGATTACGTTTTCAACAAACCTATTTCCTCTACAGCAGGCATAAACAGTCCGCCTATATTTCTACATCTGAATTTACTACAATATCGTGGGTACCTCATGATCTCTCCAGGCATGTAACATCTGTGATCACCAAAACGTCTAACACCTGAACACCCTGTCAACATTTCAAGATGTAATATATTCCACGCCCCCTCTAAACTCAAATCATGTATCCACCCCTGGCTCGAGATGATTTATGAAATGCTGGGCTTAAAGTGTCATTTTTTATGGACGTAAGTCAAATTAAACTTAACATCAAAGTACCTAACCGTTAGTAACATTCAGTCTCAAAGTCGAGAAGGCAAAGCAAAATCGTGAGAATTCCCATCGAAACAGTTGCGAATCCCGGAATGAACAACATTCCGAAGTGAGACCAGGTGCCCGGGGAGAGTCAGCGTCTCCTGATTGCATGCAACACCTGTCGCAACAGCTCCATGGAAACCTGTCAAATTCGGTGATTGTCTCGATGTACATTTTGATGTACAGATCAGGTAAGTATGTCTTGATTGGTGATGACGACAGCCATTCAATCACATAATGTCACTGATCATTCTGGAAATGGGGATCTGATATGCTTTTATAACATCCCCGTAGCGACCGAAGAACTTCCGCAATGATGATTTCAGCCGTTGTGTGATGTAACCCTGAACAAGTAGTTTACTTGCAAGCCGTCTGGCTCTAACGATGAAATCCTCATATTTGGAACATGCCCTGGCGTACCGTATCAGATGAGAAACAAAAACGCCAAAAGCAGGAGAACACGGAATGTTGCTACTCATGAAAGGGAAGTTAGTTATGTGGAAGCTGAAATCGTCACGCTTGTCATACAGTGAGGTGTTCAAATGGCCGTTTGGGTCGAAAGATAGAAGTATGTGACTCGTTGTTCATCAAGTAGATACAAGAGAAATGGTTGTTTTGATTCAAACATTTTTGAAAGTTGAGACCAGTCTTTTAAATTTGATTTCTAGTATCTTGATCAGACTATAACTATGTTTTAAAGTTTTTAGATATCAATAATGGCTTGATAGTTCTTAATTTTCAATGCTTTTTGACCGATATTAGCTTCTTTAAAACATGGCTACCCCTACTCTTTGGACCGTAATTTAAGTATCGAGAAATAAGCTTATCAAAATAAAAGTTGTATGAGGAATCTCCAAATACATTACATTTTAGTAATGATAAAGTTTTACATGCATATAGATCATTGCGAAGAAGAAATACTTGATGAGATTCAGGGCTAAATACAGCCCTTATCTTATCAGCTCCTTTCACTGCCTTTAAGATTTCAACTTACTGTTACTGCTTTCACAACTACGTTGTCCAAAGGTGAAATGGCAGCAGATTAGAACAATTACAAGGGTAATTCGAAAACGCTGAAATATAGAAAGGATTCGGAAAAGTTCTCATTTGTCTTCTTTCGCATATGTCCATTATTTAAATTTACCGAGAAATTAGAATCATAATGATTTGGAATAATCAGGTACTTAAAAGCATGTAGACATTCTGCTTTTTACTAATTTCATATCTTAAAATAGATATTATCGAGTGAAAACTCACCATGTTGTAAAGACTTCTTTTGCAACCAAAAACTGATCACGAATTAAGAGTTCATGCTATATAACACACAAATTATGTTGTCCTTCCTACAATGTATGAACAGATTATTTCTATGATATATCTTATTTGTATGTATTGAGATGAGTTAAACAAACATTTTAAAATGGATAATAAGTCGTCCAACATCTGCTGAAATTTACTTTTCAAATGGCAATGCTCCATTTACTTCATTTTGTCAGATAAAATATTTTGGTCAAAATCGAGTTCAAAATTGATATTGTTTTTACTTTCTTTATAAAATTATCTCATTGCATCGATGTTATCCCCGTTTATGTTTCATGTTTGCCAAGGGACCCCTTATTTACATTTGATTTACAATATGGGAAATGCAAATTTGATTTATTGAAGAAAAAAATTGAACGAAGACTTTGTTGTAGCACCGACAGGAAAACACCGTAACACACCAAGCGAAAGCACATAGTAGAGATACAAAGCATGAGACACAAAAGAGGCAAGAAACAAGAAGATATTTGCGAGTGTTTAAAGTTGTCACTCCAAACCTTTTTGGACGATACAATGAAAATATAAAACACTACAATTTAATAAACGTCTGTTGTCCTCAATGTTGAAAGTTTTATTTTAGGCTGGAACCAAAAATACCGAAATTTACATCTTCATCGGATTTGAATTTTTCTTCGTGACTTACGGGTGTTATTATCAAGCATGAACTGCTAACTCTTCCCGGGCTCCTGATCTCACCTCTATTGAATATTTACTTTTGCTCTATTGCAGAATGTTTTTATTCTATTTAGATTTGTGGTTTTTTAAAGGTTTTGTACACCCAGGGATTTTGATTGTTGGATTGTGATTTGGTTGGACATTTGCTCACTGATTTTACCGTTTACCATATACCTGCGATTATATTTTCGATGTCAAAAACGGAAAATGTTATGTTTAAGTTCTCAATGATAGTTTGGTTAAATATTGACTCCATTTGTCAAGATAATCAATGTTTAAAACATTATACGGAGTTTCTCCCTCATGACGTAGCTCTGTCTTAAGATGGTTCTTTTGAGGTGGTGTTTAGAATTCCGTTCTTTATATTTCCCCTATTTGGGTTTCCTCTCTTTCGGCCTAGGGCATCATGATGATACATTATTTGTTGAAATGCACATATGGTGCACTAAATTATTATGAAAGAACATGTATTTCAATAAGAAAATTTCAATCAATTGTGGTATCTCTACCACACAATATTGTTCCCCTAGTTTTACTGTGATTCTGCTCTGATGAAATATATCTATATATAAAAGGTCTGATAAGTTTACCAAAGTTGTATTAGTATTTACGAACGATTTCGTGACATTGATAACACTAACACAGAAATTGGAATAGGCTTTTGTTTTCCTTTTTGGTTCTTCCTACTTGCCTTAGATATGTATCATGATTCATGTCATATTTGGATGGCACGTTTTAACTGCGCCATCTGCAAGTCATTCTACAACAACTTCCGCACTTGCATTGGTTAAAGTTCATGAGATATATTGTCCTTCGTGTTTCTGCGGAGCTTGTATCACTGTTTCCGTCCGTTTTTCGTTTTATTCTTTTCACGTGAGGAAGTTCTGATTTGTATTTTTTTTAAATTTGTTAGCCTTTCTATTGTTGGTTTCAGCTTTTTTTGTGTTGTCCATCAATAATCCAAAATTCGCGGATTACCTCAGCAGTATCTATCCTTCGGAGCTTGAAGTCAAAGAAACTACAGAGACAAATAATTCAGCATCATATTTGGACATAATGTTGTCCTACGACACTAATGGTCACATGAACACCTCACTCTATGACAAACGTGACGACTTCAATTTTAACATTACAAACTTTCCTTTTCTGAGTAGCAACATCCCTTAATCGCCTGCTCATGGCGTGTTCATATCTCAGTTGCTACGCTATGCCAGAGCAAGTACGAAATACATGGTTGTATACGGATTTTATTCTGAGAGTTAGGCGCTTTTCAGATAAGCTTCTCAGTCAGGGATATGTTTGTGACCGAATAACATCGTCACTGAGGAAGTTCTACGGTCGATATGGGGAACTCGTCATACACTATGATGTCCCACTCTCCAGAATGGTGGATGATATTCTGTCATAGACCATTTGAACCATCCAACCAAAGATTGTACTCTCTGTCCTCCGAAATAGAAGTAACCGGATGTGAAAGTTCTACCGAATTGAAGCGGCGGGTGTTGCATGCAAGCAGGATATGCTTACTCTTCCTTGGCACCTGGTCTCACTCCCATATCGGGAGTTCGCTTCTTTTCATATGGTGGAGGTTTTTGTTTGTTTGCTTTGGTTCCTGTTTTATCCTGATTTTGTATGTCTTCGGTTTCTGATTTTCTGAATTATCGATTTTGTGCTGTATACAGGGATATGGTCATTATCCATATTTGCCATTTTGTGTTGGACTTTCATTCACTGATTAAAAATGAGGATTTGTTTCAGTTTATACTACAACAGAGATAATGTTGTATTACAGTTTTTTATGGTGATATTCTCAGATTACTACGCTTATCGATGGTTCCTTTTGACTCTGATTGTGACGACGGGACTCCATGACGGGCGCTGTCCAAACCTCTTTAGAGAAGACAGGGCCCTGACCACCTGTCCTGTCTAAATGTCAGTCGGACTCCTCGGATGATAACGTACATGAGCTCGCGGCGGATTGTATTACGTACGCCCTCTTTTTATATCCATTTACATAGTCATCTATGTTGCTTGGGCCCCTGCGGTTTGCTGTCTTGTTTGTTTGTAATCATTTGACTGTGAGGATGTTGTTTTACACCACAATTGTACGTTCTTCGAGACCTCTGGGTTATCTGAAAGGTAGGAGGGTTGTGCGCAAGTAATCAAGGATAACCACACCTTCTGCTATTTCCATGGCAGAGGGTCGTCCCAAGTCGGCACTGGTTGCACATTAGTCTCGTTGTTTTACCTGTTGTCATATGTGTTTGATGTTGTGCGTTGACGTTCCTTGTCCCTTTTGCGTCTCTTTCTGTGCTTGTCTGCTCTGTGTATTTTGCATTTGGGTGTTTTGGGGTTTTGCTGTGGGTGCTGCAGCCTTGTGTTGTTGGAGATCCCCTCCTTTGCTTTTTATGATGATATCCCTAGACTGTAATAATTTCTTGCTGATACAATTTTTTGAAATTTTAAAATGTTTTGATAAACCACAGCCTTCATTATTCTTTAATATCCATATTGCTTACAGGTCTTCTTTGCAATCAAATTTATCTTTATTTGCATGCATAGAATAATACGAAGATTTGGCCCTATTTAAACATCATCAAAGAAATCATTGTCCATTTTTTAAAAAGTTGGTTATACTCTTTAGTGTGACAGTTCAAAGTTGACATTGGCCAACAAAGCCTGGAAAGTCTCGAATATGCAACTGGTGAGTGTAATTACTTGTGGACCAGGATTCCCCGATGGCAAATGTAGCCAAGTTCGATCAATTTCGGTTGGTCGTTACAATGTTTAGATTGAGGATCACATCACTGACGAGGGTTAAATACCCAAAACTTGCATGTCTGGTCCATTCTATAAATTTATCTGCTTAAAAATGATGCGAATAAATTTGACGACGTTAAACATTTGTACCACTTGGTGAGTGTCACTGCTGTTGGACCAGGAGTCCCCGAGGGCACATGTAGCCAAGTTCGATCAGTTTCGGTTGGTCGTTTCTTCAAACGCATTTGAAAATTTCTGTTAACAAAATTTTCTCCTATTTGTAAAACCTGGTTACTGTAGCATCATATCCCAGCCATCTTGCTACGTCTTTCTGTATATTTAGGACATAACATTCAAAGAGTTTGGCCTTATTTCATTGTTTAGATTAAGGATCACTGACGAGGGTTAAATACCCGAAACGTGCATGTCTGGTACATCCTGTAAATTTATCTGCTTTTAAATGATGCTAATGAATTTGAAGACGTTAAAGGTCTGTACCAGTTGGTGAGTGTCACTGCTGTTGGACCAGGAATCCCCGAAGGCACATGTCGCCAAGTTCGATCAGTTTCGGTTGGTCGTTTCTTCAAACGCATTTGAAAATTTCTGTTAACAAAATTTTCTCCTATTTGTAAAACCTGGTTACTGTAGCATCATATCCCAGCCATCTTGCTACGTCTTTCTATATATTTAGGACATAACATTCAAAGAGTTTGGCCTTATTACATTGTTTAGATTGAGGATCACTGACGAGGGTTAAATACCCGAAACGTGCATGTCTGGTACATCCTGTAAATTTATCTGCTTTAAAATGATGCTAATGAATTTGAAGACGTTAAAGGTCTGTACCAGTTGGTGAGTGTCACTGCTGTTGGACCAGGAATCCCCGAAGGCACATGTCGCCAAGTTCGATCAGTTTCGGTTGGTCGTTTCTTCAAACGCATTTGAAAATTTCTGTTAACAAAATTTTCTCCTATTTCTAAAACCTGGTTACTGTAGCATCATATCCCAGCCATCTTGCTACGTCTTTCTATATATTTAGGACATAACATTCACAGAGTTTGGCCTTATTACATTGTTTAGATTGAGGATCACTGACAAGGGTTAAATACCCGAAACGTGCATTTCTGGTCCATGCTGTAAATTTATCTGCTTTTAAATGATGCTAATGAATTTGAAGACGTTAAACATTTGTACCACTTGGTGAGTGTCACTGCTGTTGGACCAGGAGTTCCCGAGGGCAAATAAAAAATTTCATTTTACATTTTTCCCTTTTCAAAAGTTTTATCGTCAGTACTGTTTGGATTCTATGTTTCTTTTTAAACATAAATTTTTAAAATAATCTTTAAACTTTAAGCAAGTTGTTGGATTGTGATCATTTTTCTTTATAGCATAAATCCTTATGTTAGTACTTGATTCCAGGCCTACGTGTATTATTAAGTGAATGTGTTTTGTGCGTTGTACGTACTGGGGAGCATTTCGCCATCTATAAACAGGGAACTGATGGGACATGCCTTTGTTTATGATTCAGACATCTATGTCAAATGTCACAACTGAGTCAATAGTGCACTGCCATTGAAAAGAAACAAAAATAGAAAAACAAACAATTAAACAAACAAAAAACCCCAATGCATTAACAGTGTTTTTTTTTTGGGGGGGGGGGGGGGAGGTCAGTTTGAATATTCTGCGTTTGTAATGAGTTCCACTCTTCAAACAATTTGTTCCTCTATTTTAATTAATGCACGAATCAACAATGCAATAAGCTAGACACTCAAATGCAAAAGAGATATAGAGCAAATGCGCATGCACCAATCAATATCAAATACGGACAAGAGATATACATTTGTAATTCAAAATTTTAATTCGATTAATATAGGTAACATGAAATCAGAGTCTCTGGAATTCAATCGCTTTATGTAGAATGTCGTCTGGTTTATTGTCCACTACTTTCCTTGGCATGACGTGGGCTCTGAAATGGAGACTTTTATTTCAAGCATTTTGTATAATGAAAAGTAGATGAAATATTTTTAAGAAATGTACATTAGACAATATGAAGGAATACATTTTCAGCCAATGCCTAATTTATCATCGGTTTAATAGCACTTCCTAAAATTTGGCTTCATGTATCATCGTTTGAATTTCGGGGTGTAGAATTGTCCACCATGGGTCCATCCGCCTTAGTTTTATGTTTTTGAAATGGTGACTTATTAGGCATAAAAATTCTTTATCGCAGTCTCGTTGAAATATTTTCCTATCTTCTCTCTCGATGAAAAAAAATATCAAAGCAAGTGTTATATTTCAATTTGATTTTTGTTTCATTATTAAAAAGACAATGTCTCTATTAATTTGCCTTTTCATTGACTTTGGATTGATTTCGCTTTGAAAACATTGCATGTATTTCATAATTCTGTGCATGGATATAAAAAAGTTTGTACTCATTCTTAAAACTACAGAAAATCATCATATATTCAATTCACCGCGTGGGATCGAAACGTATGGTGTTGTGATTCCTTACATAGTTTTCTTTTTGGTATTTTTTCATTTTCTAAACTAAACTTTACAAAACTGATGAGCCGTTGCAGCAGGGCGATGCCTAATAATTCAATCCATATGGTCCAGGTATATGAAAACGTCATAGTTTTTGCAAACCCTTCAATAGATTGTCGAAGAAACAAAACCATGCCCTTTGACGAACTCTTGAAGTGTTTGCAAAAACTATAGACTTATCAGGTATATAAACGATAAGGAGTTACTTATTAGGCATTACCCTACAGCAACGTCTCATCAATTTTGTGCAATATCACTTAAATGATGAGAAAACGAAAAAAAAAAAAAACATCAGTAACATTATATGTTTCGATCCCACGCGGTGCAATTGCTCGAATTAATTAAAAGACTTCCGAAATTGCTATGTCGAAACTTAAGTGTGTTCAACCCTTGTCCTATTTTTAAAGTTGCTTTCGCTATCGTACATCACATGGCCGTCCAAACACGGCACTGGGTGCTCATTGGTCTTTTATTTTAAGACGTTGAACATTTGTACAATTTGGTGAGCGTCACTGCTGTTGGACCAGGAGTCCCCGAGGGCACATGTAGCCATGTTCGATCAATTTCGACTAGTCGTTTTGTCAAACACATTCGAAAATTTATGCTCCCAAAATTATTTTAAATTTCTAAAACCTGGGCCCTTTAGCATCATATCTAGCTACGACTTTCGGTATAATTTGGACATGATTTTCACAGATTTTGGCCATATTTCATTGTTTTGGATTAAAGATCACTGACGAGGGCTAAATACCCGAAACGTGCATGTCTGGTCCATGCTGTTAATTTATCTGCTTTTAAATGATGCTAATGAATTTGAAGACGTTGAACATTGGTTTTGGTGTTGTCTTTGGTTGTTTGTTAGGCCGTTCGGAATAGGTAGTGTTGTTTGTCTCGTTGTCCTGTTGTTTGTTGAGTTGTGTTGTATGTTGTTTGCTTTGTG
Organism: Pinctada fucata; assembly: GCA_028142955.1. Classification (NCBI taxonomy): domain Eukaryota; kingdom Metazoa; phylum Mollusca; class Bivalvia; order Pterioida; family Pteriidae; genus Pinctada; species Pinctada fucata. Next base: position 23,379,880 of record AP027102.1, read on the forward strand.
TTGAACCCTGTGTGTGTGTGTTTCGCTGTGGTAGGTGTAGGGTAGACTTGGTGGAGACTTCTCCCAAACCCTGTATGTAGAAATTGCTTACATTGTTAAGTGCTTAAGTTGTTATAACGTTTCGTGCGAATTTTCAAATATACTACAGCTAATTCAAATTGACTGCTGTTAAGATGTCGTCGTATCTAAATCATATAGAAATGTTTCCTACCTGGTCGGAACCTATATCTTCTATTGGTCACTGTACAGGTCCATAGGAAACACTGATCTCCACGATTCTGAAGCCATGTTTCATTATTACGGAAACATCTGCCTTTGTAGTAGCACTCTGTATGTTGAAATGATACCTGATATTATCTCCATTAGGGATTCACTTTGGCTGCTTTGAAGAATTTATTCGAGTGATATATGGACACCTATTGATTCTATTGGTATATGTATACCCACGGATTCCTAACTTTTGATTCAGATTTTTTAGTAGTGTTTAACTGTCACTCATTTATTTAAAGAGTTTGAACTGTATATCTCTCCAATTCAGCAAAACCTTATTATTATTTTAAGAAAATCAGTTGTTATAATCTAAATTTTATTAAGTAATTTTTTAAATACATTATTTTGAAAACGACTTAGAACAAAAAGTATACTCTTTATCTGTTATATATATTACACATAAATATATATATATATATATATATATATATATATATATATATATATATAAAGCACAGGGAAAAAAATAAACAACAACGTTGAGTATTCAGAAAATGTCGGATCGGCCCAAAGGCTAATGCATGTCTCTCGCAGAAAAAAAGATATAAAGAGCACAAAAAATTTTTTGTGCTCTTTATATATATATATATATGTATGTATAATGGAATACTAACCTATTTTCTCAAACACGGCTTTATATCTGTTGCCTATCTTCTGACATCTGAGCGTAAGACATGCTTCCGGATATTTCATGATATCTCCCAGGTTGTAGCAGCCGGTGTCCCCAAATCTCTCTACACCAGAGCACACTACCGAGATGAAGAAAGAAGACTTTTAAAAACTTTTATAGAGCAATCCTCTTGACAAATAATGCTTAACACCCAGTATTGATATGGAGGAGGCTATTCTACACCACTTTTTGCATTCTTCGATACCTCTTGGTAATCGGAAAAGTGGGAGGGTTTTGCGCACGTAATCTTGATAACCACAACACTTGTTACTGGCGTAGCAGATGACCGGACCAAGTCACTATTTACAATACCTCTTGGTAATTGGAAACAGGGGAGGGTTTTGCGCACGTAAGTCGAGTAAACACACCATTTGCTACTGGCGTTAGAGATGGTCGTCTTAAGTCGGCACCGGTTGCCAATTGGTCTCGTTGGTTTATGTTTGTCTTTTTGTGTTTGATGTTCTCCATCGTGCCTTTTGTTTCTCTTGCTGTGCATGTCAGTTCTGTTGCTTTTGCTGTAGATGCTGCAACCGAGTGTTGTTTGACATTAGAGAGGTTTAGTTACAAGTTTAAGCGCGACGTGTACGTATGACGTCATCGTTTTCTGCGGTCTTTGATCAAATGACGTCATGTCGTGACGTATAGCTACACGTTATGGACGTGTAAACGACACTCTACACGTAATGACAGAACGGGTTACTTCTTTGAGAATTTCCACACTTATCATTGATTGAACTTCCAGTTCTTAGTGTTATTAAGTAAGTTTAGGATTCTAACTTTCATTTCGTCGAGGTTTTACGAACCTCGATGTACATTTCTCGCATATTAAACCGACAGAAAAGAAGCTAGCTACACATACACCTTTTTACATAGCTCTACATAGACCTTCACCGGTTCGCACGTATAACTAAACGACGTTTTCGGATTGTGACGTCGAACGGTGACTTGTACTTGCAAGTCATACGTACACGTTGAAAGCACGTGTAACTAAACCTCTCTATTCCCTCCTTTCTTGTACGTCTGACATGGAGTCTTGTTGCTTTTTTCTACTTCATTTACTTAAATTTGTAAATCATTGCCTCTTAGAGAGTTCGCGTGAAATACAATTTCTCTTTTTAGTTAAATTTCCTTGTATACCTAGTTTTCTTTTTTCTGCTGATCATAATTTGGAATTAAGAAAGGGGATGATCTCCAGCATGACCACCCTGCACTAATTTAGCGAAGCAAACACACAAGAAAGTGATACGTTAATAACATAAGACAAAACTACAAACCAAAAAAAAAAAAGAGACCACAATAATGACCAATTAACTTTCAATAACATTTACTGTGATATTATAGACCATACTTCAACGTCCGTGGTAGAATTCTTAAAAACAAAAACAAAAAAGAAGTTTACATGAACATGGAAATTCAAACATTCATTCCAAATTACACTAGATTTTTTTAGTTTCTTCGAGATCCAAACATTCTAAACGCTAATCAATAAACATGAAAACCCGAAATGTCCCGACTTTGCTCCTACAGAGCATTCCACTGGACAAAAATAGCCAAATACGATGTAAAAAACATGCGTGTTTTAGGATAATGAATCCGTATCATAGATACTTCAAGACAGAAGAAATCAAAGAGGAAAATTATTTCAATGGCGCTCCGTATTTTACATTCTGTATTTTCAGCATCATGTTCAGAATGTGTTTGTAAAGTTTTAAATATTTTTAAACAATTTTCAATGTTTTCATTATTAATTTCATAAAGAACCCAAAGCGCTTTTGATTCTGATTTCAAGTGTCTTACTTACTGCCAAACTGAGCACAATTCTGTTCGCCGTACGAATATGTACAACTCAGCAATGCTACTATCGAAAGAATCCACAAACTCTGAAAGGAGAAAACATATTTCATATGTGTTCTGGTGAAATTATTCTTAACATTTTTCATAGGCTTATAGAAATGTTTATTGATTAAAACATTAACTGACAAATATAAAGAACACAAAGAAAACTTAGAAAACAATGAAAATGCCAATATATGAAATGACAAACCATTGTCAAGACCGTCCCGCTCAAGCAAATTCTGATTTCAGAATATCTAACCTGAAAGCTGACGACAATTTATATGACAATCAGTTGTATGAAATTGATGCTTTATCCAGCTATGTATGTATCAAAATGTCCTATATATGTCAATGTGAATTACAGTGACATTTGTTCATTCTCATTCTTTACAATGATAAAATTAGTTTATAATCTTGGGTAAAATATACTCATAAAAATAATTGTCGAAATTTCTACCATTAGCTCTTTTGAACCAAAAATAACATTAGTCATATCATAAGAGGTTCATCGGTAACAACGTTCACCCCGAAAACTTGTACTTTGGACATACGGGCAGACGGATACGGTGATTATTAGTAAAAATCATTCCTTCCAATTTTCATTAAAATCCCTTAGGTCATTCTGAAGAAGATGAAAATTCATAAAATTAAAACCCTTATTTTTTTTCCTTTACACAGACGAAAAAATGTTGTTCACCTTAGAAATTGATTTTTGCCTATTGATTGCCTGAATGTAAGGAATATACGAATATTGTCGTAAATTTACTTTAAAGACAAGTTGCTCAGTATGAAATTTAGATAAGACTAATACCTATTTATGTATGGGATATTAACTCTGAAAAATTCATAATATTGTAAGGTATGTGTGAAACATATAAATCAAAAGATTTAAAACATGTCAATTGTACACTTTTCACACTTTCGACTTCTTCTCCATAACCACGGAAGGGATTTTGATGAAAATTGGCCCCCAACAAGTGTTGTTGTTTTTCGTCCAGATCCATCAACAGGTGGCGCCACCATAACCAAAAATAGGTTATCTGGGTACCATCCTTTAACAAACATCTTCTTCGGAATCGGCAAACTTTGAAGGAAGTCTTTTTTTTTCATCATACTAAGAAGTCAAATATTTTACGCGTATTCAATTTGAAGACGTTTAACATTTTGACGTCTTCAGAAATCTCAATTTTGAACTTAATCTTTGAATAATTCTAATTTTCTTATGATTTTGTGCACTCATAAACTGCATATTTGTCACATATCAGCTTTTCATTGGTTTTATATTGAATTTGGTTTTTAGAATTCATATATTTTTAGATCTTTCATGAATCTGAAAAAGGCAGAGGAGGAGTATTTTGATACTATTGAACTTCTTTTCCAGAACCACTTAAGGGATTTTATTGAAACTTAGCAGGAATTAAGTACCCATGACCCCCTACAAGTGTTATTGTTTATCGTGTTGTTCAGTCAAGAAGTGGCGCCACTACGGTTAAAAATAAGACGTGGGGTACCCTCTTTTGACAAACTTCTTCTTCAGAACGGAGGCACATATCGACAAACCGAAATAATCAGGGTATTTTAGAAGGATGTCATTAGAATACGGAAGTGTTCCAACTCTATACCTTCCCGAGGAAAATTTCACACTAATTTACTATGCACCTGACACGTGTTCGGATATTTGAAGTGGTTTTTTTCTAATTTTAGTCAAGATTTCTACGGGTTTTTGAGGTCTTTTTGGACTTTGTCAGACATGCTCAAATTTTTGCATATTAACTCAATTAAGGTTTGGTTTGATGCTCTGAATTTAATCTACATTTGTAACATTCATTTTCACATTCATTTTATGCTCATTTTGTTGTATATTAACTCAATAAAGGTTTGGTTTGATGCACTGAATTGCATCACATTTGTCACATTCATTTTCTAAATGCATACAAGGGTATTCTGATTACATTTCATTCTTATTTGAATTGTCAGATTTTGAATTTAATTTTACATTGAATTCAAGAGTTGCCTTTCTTACACCAATGGAATCAGACTGCAGTAAGTTAGTTATGAAAGAAGGGAGGAAATCTCCAACAAGACCCCGTTGCAGCATCAACAGCAAAACAATAAAACACCCGATGCAAAAACACAAAAGACGAGTACAGCACGAGATGGAAAAGAGACACACGACATGCAAACATCAAACACAAAAGACTACACATAAACCGACGAGACCAATGGGCAACCGGTGCCGACTTTGGACGGCCATTTGTCGCACAAGTAGCAAATGGTGTGGTTATCCTGGATTACGTGCGCACAACCCTCTCACCTCTCCAATTACCAAGAGATCTCGAAAACGTACAATTGTGGTGTAAAACAACCTCCTCACTGTAAGATGACCTCACGCAAACAAGAACGCGAAACGCAAAGGCCCCAGAAACACAGATGAATATGTAAATGGATATAAAAAGAGGGCATGCTTAATACAGTCCGTGCTTTGCCGGCTGTAGCGAGCTCATGTATGTAATCACCCGTGATGTCCGACTGACATTCAGAGGACAGGTGGTCGGGGCGCTGTCTTCTCTAAAGAGGTTATGACAGGGCCGGTCATGGATTTCCGTCGTCACAGTCAGTCGGAGTGCAAGTCTCAAGGATGCGCTTGTACAAGACTGTAGATTGGTCAAGTACCAAGCCTAGTGTCCGTCTGGTGCCTTTAGGATCATATCCATGGTATAAAAGGCGTTTGATGATTCTGACGCATTTTCGATGGTTATGCTGCCTACCTTTAATCCTTCTAATTTTGTTTACCATATCACCATCAAAGACAGGCTGTGTAATACCTAAAGTAATGTACTCTGTTGCGTGTATAGATCCGAATTTTAAAAGAAGTTGACTGTAATATCTGTAAAATTTCCAGAAAGTCTTAACTAATGAGTTTAAGAAGATCCTGACGACAATCTCAACAGCACTCACAATGGAACAACAATTGAACATCGACGGACCCCTAGCAAGCTAGAGGTGGGACCAGGTGCCCGGGAGGAGTAAGCATCCCCTGTTGGCTAGCCACACCCGCCGTCGATGCCCACGCACGACAATAAAAACAATATATAAAATACATGCATTGCACTGTCTGAGGTTATGTCTATATAGAAAGTGCTATGGCGACCATGTCAGTCAACTGACATGTTAACTAGTTTATGAAAGCAAAAACCTTGACCTAAAAGTTTTTTGGTAATTTGTAAATTTCTAATGTGAAAATACAAAATATCAGTACATGCTCTAGCGTACCGGATGAGCTGTGATATGTAAATGCCGTATGACGGTAATCTTGGAACATCACCTTCAAGCCAGGGGAAATTTACTATGTTGAATCCAAAATCATCCCTTTTGTCGTACACTTGTATGAATCTTTCCGTTTACAATATTTAGGTCCAAAAACGGTGTTTCTGTATTTATAACGTTTGCCTTGTTAAGTGTTAATTCTTGTGGATAAATTTCATTCTTATATAATTCAAAAGCAGGATTGTCAATGGTTAGAATATCATCCAGATACCTAGAAGTATTATTGAAACATTTCAGATCATCAAATTTTCTTTGCTTTTGAAGATTTTGGAAAAATTCTTTTTCATAAGTGTATAAAAATAAATCTGCAACAAGAGGCGCACAGTTAGTACCCATAGGAATTCCCACAATCTGTTTGTATAGATCCTCGACAAATCTAACATAAATATTGTCCAAAAGGAAGGACAAGGCATTACATAGGTCACTACATGTCCATGATTTGTATGATTTGTAGTCTGTCGAGGAAAAGAAACCCTTCGATTCAGATGTACATATGTAAGTTTTCCGCTCTCGATCAAAACACCATTTATGAGTGCACATGGGTGTATCGCTTGGTTGGGTGCACTCCCCTCCCCCTTGATCCTCCAACACCGGTCTAACTTTGTAGCTTTTTTTTGCGCTCTTTCAGATAAAAAATTGCCTCAAGGAAATTTCCATTGCAAAATTGGTGTTTTTTTTGGGAAAAACTTGGGGGGTTTTTTTAGTAAAAAAACCCCTGAAAATAGGAAAAAATTATAACTTTTATATGGTTGATGTTTTTAAAAATTGAAAAGTGTGAATATACAGTATTTTTGATGCTCTTTCAGATGAAATAAGTGCAAGTCTTGTTTACATTGTTTAGATTGAGGATCACTGACGAGGGTAAAGTACCCGAAACGTGCATGTCTCGTCCATGCTGAAAGTTTATCTGTTCTTAAATGATGCTATTGAATTTGAAGACGTTTAACTTGTTCTCCCTTGATTTTTTTTTGTATACTGGTGTTCGCTATCATATCATGCTGCTGTATTCCATACTATCATATCATTACTAAGCGATGTATCAAGAACACTAGATGAAATCTGTGTGCTTTATTTCACTTACTGAAATTTGATTTGAAGTATCCCTGATGAGGATTTACTATCCGAAACACGTTTCAAATGCATTAAAATTGGTCTTCATTTTCCTACTTCGTTTGAAATATTAACACTTTTCATGTAAAATAACTCGGAGCAAAACACCACATGCAAAATTACAGAGCAGACATCCACAGAAAGAGATACAAAAGGGACAAGGAATACCAACTCACAACATAGAAACATGAAACACAAAGACCAAACACAATGGGCAACCCGCAAGTAGCAGACGATGTGGTTATCCTGGATTACGTAAGAAACAAAACTAGAATCCTTCTTCTCTTGAAAATGATTGAACCTTTGGATCATACGGTACACTTCTAAAGGGTCGATTCAGTAGCATATCCACATAAAATCTATGTTCAAAAAAGCATTGGAAGGATGGTGCTAAGATGTAAAAAACCTCCCACAGTTTTGGATGAAATGACAAGTACCCGAAATAGCAAACAATAAATATATATATATGTTGTCAAAAATTGATAAAGGGTCAAAATAAAGCTTCTTTCAGGCAACATAGCTGGAAAGAAGTGATTAATATACTCAACAAACATCAAGTCAATGGGAACGATTTTAACTGCTCCACACTGCAGCAAGAAATCAGTGTTTATATTATAATACGGAAGTGCTCAAATCTATACCTTTATAAAGAAAATTTCAAACCAGTTTTCATGAACCAGACACGTGTTTTGATATTCAATCCTCATCAGTGATGCTTCCAGTCAAAGTGATTTTCATTCGCCGCCAAAATTCATTTCAATAGCTCCCTCTGGTTTTATTATTATTTTTTAAATCTAAATTTGTGCATTTACTTTGCATAAGTAATGCAAATAACGACATTATATTGGTTATTATACGACGGAAGCCCGTCCATAGTCGGCACAAAATTGCCGTTTATATTTCATGCTTTGATTGTTCACCGAATCATTTGTAAAGAGCGTTTCGTGTGTCCTCTGTTGATTGTTGAATTTGTTTCGTGTAATGTGTGTTGCTTGTTATCTGCGATTGTGTCCCTTTATTGGCAGCGCATTGTAGTCTTGGTGGAGATCTTTTACATATTTTCTAGTAATTTCAGGCCAACCACTTCGTCACTCTTACAATTCCTTAATTTTGACTAGAGCTTCTCCATCTTTCTTGGAATGTATCCCATAAGCGACATACGTGTCGCTTGTAACAAAACAAAAACTTTTCTCAAATGACTGTCCGGACCACAGAAAGAAGACTCAGTGTTCTCTACCCAAATAATGCATTATACGCATATCAGTCAAACAAGATTATCTTCAATGGATCTGGCTTGATGAAAAATTTGTCGGCAGATGTTGCATATCAAACACAAAAGGTGATACAAAAATTGATTTATGTCCTGAATCTCTGTTCACGAGTTTATTATCTGCAACAGCCAAGCGAAGTCCGGAAAACAGAAAAATTGCATTGAATTTGCTAAGTCCAAGGGCCAAACCTCTTGTAAAAATAGTTCAATGGAAACCAAACTCAAACTTGGTCTGTATCCAACTAAGATGTATTCATAAACCAACAATCAGTTCATTGATCTGCAATAGAACTGTAGAAAGGTCCGGAAAACTGAAAATTTCAATAAATTTTCTGAGTCCAAGGGCCATAACTCTTGTAGAAATAGGTCAATGGAGACCAAACTCAAACTTGGTCTGTATCACACTAAGATGTATTCATATACCAAACATCAATCCATTATCTGCAACAGAACCGAAGAAAAGTATGGAAAACTGAAAGTTTCATAAAATTTGCTATGTTCAAGGGCCATAACTCTTGTAATGAAATCTATTGTTGATCTAAGGATCAATGATACCCCCGCCCGGCATATTTTACATAAAAGCAATGTATAAGAAGATTGAAGGTGCACAATTCAACACAAAATTGAGAAACATGAACCTTTATTTGAATTTTACCTGCATTTCTCAATGTAAAGCTATTTCTGAGAAATAAATATATTCACTGTTACATTTTTCATTTAAATATCAGGCAAGCATAAACTATTGATTTTTTGCCAAGTTTGAAGGGGCACAAATCTGCACGAAATTGAGCCATATTCAAACCTAACCTGTAATTGTTCGTATAATAGCTACATTCAAGAAATGAATTTATCATCGGTAACAGTTGTCCTTGTAATGTCCGGAAACCACAAAATTTTGAATTTGTGTAAGTTTCAAGGGATATAACTCTGCACAAAATTGAGGGACATAACCCATATTCGTACTTGACCTGTATTTCTTGGTGTAAGAGCTATATTCAAGAAATGAATTGATTATCTGTAACGGTTTACCTTTAAATGTCCGGAAACCAGAAAAGTTTGAATTTTTCTAGGTTTCAAGGGGCATAACTCTGCACAAAATTGAGGGACATGACCTATATTCGAACTTGGCCTGTATTTCTTGGTGTAATAGCTATATCCAAGAAATGAATTGATTATCTGTAACGGTTTACCTTTAAATGTCCAGTAACCTGAAAATTTTGAATTTTTCTAAGTTTCATGGGGCATAAATCTGCATAAAATTGTGGGACTTGACCCATATTCGATCGTGACCTGTATTTCTTAGTGTAAAAGCTGTATGCAAGAAATGAATTGATTATCTGTAATATTTTTCCTTTAAATGTCCGGAAACCATAGGTGGGACGGACGCACGCACGGACACACGGACGGACAAGTGCATCACTATATACCCCCACCATTATATGGCGGGGGTATAAAAATAGTCAGTCAAAAGCAAACTCAAACTTGAACTGTATCACATTGAGATGTATCCACATACCAAAAATGAGTTCAATATATATGCAACAACAGCGGAAGAAAGTCCAGAAACTAAAAATTTCAAGAAATTTTCTAAGTCCAAGGGCCATAACTCTTGTAGAAATAGGTAAATGGAGACCAAACTCAACCATGGTCTGTATTACACTAAGATGTATTCATATACTAAACATCAATTCATTATCTGCAACAGAACCAAAGAAAAAGTCGGAAAACTGACATTTTCATAAAATTTGCTAAGTCCAAAGGGCCATAGTTCTTGTAAAAATAGGTCAATCAAAACCAAACTCAAACTTGATCTGTATCACATTGAGATATATCCACATACCAAAAATGAGTTCAATATATGCAACAACAGCAAGAAAGCCCAGAAAACTAAAAATTTCAAGAACTTTTCTAAGTCCAAGGGCCGTAACTCTTGTAGAAACAGGTCAATGGAGACCAAACTCAACCATGGTCTGTATCACACTAAGATGTATTCATATACTAAACATCAATTAATTATCTGCAACAGAACCGAAGAAAAGTTCGGAAAACTGACATTTTCATAAAATTTGCAAAGTACAAGGGCCATAACTCTTGTAAAAATAGGTCAATCAAAAGCAAACTCAAACTTGATCTGTATCACATTGAGATATATCCACAATTGATTTATGTCCTGAATCTCTGTTCACGAGTTTATTATCTGCAACAGCCAAGAGAAGTCCGGAAAACAGAAAAATTGCATTGAATTTGCTAAGTCCAAGGGCCAAACCTCTTGTAAAAATAGTTCAATGGAAACCAAACTCAAACTTGGTCTGTATCCAACTAAGATGTATTCATAAACCAACAATCAGTTCATTGATCTGCAATAGAACTGTAGAAAGGTCCGGAAAACTGAAAATTTCAATAAATTTTCTGAGTCCAAGGGCCATAACTCTTGTAGAAATAGGTCAAAGGAGACTTAACTCAAAGTTAGTCTTTATTACACTAAGATCTATTCATACACCAAACATCAATTCATTATCTGCAACAGAACCGAAGAAAAGTTCGGAAAACTGACATTTTCATAAAATTTGCAAAGTACAAGGGCCATAACTCTTGTAAAAATAGGTCAATCAAAAGCAAACTCAAACTTGATCTGTATCACATTGAGATATATCCACATACCAAAAATGAGTTCAATATATGCAACAACAGCGAAAAAAAGCCGGAAAACTAAAAATTTCAAGAAATTTGCTAAGTCCAAGGGCCATAACTCTTGTAGAAATAGGTCAAAGCAGACTTAACTCAAAGTTAGTCTTTATTACACTAAGATCTATTCATACACCAAACATCAATTCATTATCTGCAACAGAACCGAAGAAAAGTCCGAAAAACTGAAATTTTCATAAAATTAAAATAAATAAAAGCCCAAAGGCCATAGTTCTTGTAAAAATAGGTCAATCAAAACCAAACTCAAACTTGATCTGTATCACATTGAGATATATCCACATACCAAAAATGAGTTCAATATATGCAACAACAGTGAAAAAAAGTCCGAAAAACTTAAAAGGGGTCAGATGGACAGACATACATACAGACAGACAGACAGACCGAGAGGAAACTAAGAGTCCCCTTCGGCATTGCCGGTAGGGGACTAAAAATGAGACTTTGTGCATCAATACGGAAGATCGCAAATACTTCTTACCAAGATTGTACGAAAGTTTTCGTGCACTTCATGATTGTTCTCCATTGTATTATTTGGGCAGAAAAGATTCCCGAAATTCTGAACAATGGTTTATGTAGGTGACTAAATGCAAAAATCAGAACGGACATGCTGCACGCGCTGTAGTTGCGATCTTGCGGATTGGCAATGGGCTATTTGAGAGTTACAAAACATCACTTCGTCCCTTTATATATTTTTCTCTATTTGATTGTGGTGAGCAACGTTAATTCTCCAGTGTGATTATTATTTATAGTGCAAATGCAAATTGTAACATACCCATTTAGTTGTAATGATAATTTCTATTGGATAATAGAATTAAAACCATTACACAGAAATAACATACATAATTTCAAACAGAAAAATTCAGAGATGCTAAGAAATTTTATTTAGAACATTTTTCAGGAATAAATCTTTCAGTTTTAACAATGGCTCTCGTTCTTATATCCTCCAGTGGGATTCACGCTAGCAATATCTCTGCTCTGTAAAAATAAAATATCAATATTATAGCGAGCGAAGCTCGCCCTTATGGTAACGCGTATACACATATCTTATTGAGAAAATATGCTGAATCAAAGAATGAGAATGTACTACTATGCTTTCAAATATTTTCGTCCCCTCGCAGACAGAGTTGCTGCGGAGATGCTGGATATTGCCATTTAATTTTTTTTGACTCCAATCAGACGTATATGTTATAATTAATTTTTGTTTATAAGTTAAATTTATTGAAAACATTTTTCATAGATCAGTTAACGATAAAGCATCAACAAGACGGCGTAACCACGGGAAATCCGACATTTCCGGTTTTAAACGAGACGTTTCGCTCTGATTGCTTTTCTCGTCTCGGGTGGTTTCGTACTGTCAGAAGTCGGAATATGTTTGTTTTTTCTTTTGTTCTTAAGTCATTTATTTTCAGCTAGCCTAAATATTATTCTTACAAAATAAAAATGAATTATAAAGAACCATATTTTTAAAGAATCATATGTTTAAAGAACCATATTTTTAAAGAACCATATTTTAAGCCCCCCCCCCCTTAAAATGTTCATCTGCTGGTCTACTGGTCTAGATCAATTTAACAAATGCTTCAGTGTTTCCACTCGCCTTATACGACCTTTTTTGGCAAACATCATCAAACAGAAAGTTTTGTAAGATAAGATAAAACATCATAGTCAAAATAAAAAAGAATTTTTTTTATTTTATATAATCATATCTATTTTCTCTCCGCTCGCACAAAAAGGCTTTGCCTTGATTCATATTAATAATAATCAAATTTAGGGATAAAACTTCAAAGAATGACTGAAATTCAATTATCATCAGGATGCAATACAGGTAATTGTAAAGATGAGACTGATAATAATAGAGACCAAGGGGGTGGGCACAACGCTCGCTTGTGTACCAATGCGCACCTATAACTTACTAGTACACTAGAACCACAGAACGACTTTTTTAGATTCGCAGACAATATTCTAAAGCCTAGTACGTCTTATATTCTACATTTTTCAAGAATTTTTATGCTGATTGATAGTGACTTTTGAAATTCAGATTTTTATGTTGTGTCATTTATTTTCATTTACTGATGGTATCTCATTTTAACTTTGTAATATCAATTTATCATCAAAATATGTACATGTATTATGTAAAAGTGCACATGTTACCTGGCATCATCTGCGATCTTCGTCCAGTCACGCGACATTTCATGTACGTGCATCTTCTAAAACCTCTTCTTACCAAATATTCATCTTGATCTTGATAACATCTACCATTGAAATTACAACCTACAAAACAAATACTTGTTTTTTTTTACAATTCATTTGATGAATCGTTTAATATAATTTGTTTTATTCATTTCGTCGAATTTTTAATTCCTGTCTATTATTTTTATCGTGTTCTTCTTTCGTTATTCTGTTCCTTTGTTAACAAAGAATCAATGATTTAGAGATTCATGACATAGTGTGAAATTAATTGAAAACTACATTATTTTACAGGTATGTTTTTACTAACCCATCTTGTAGATATCGGTCTGATACCTGTTTCCTTGCTTTTTACAAATGTAAGTGATACATTTCTGTCTGTATTCCATTCGCTGTCCGGGATAGTAGCACGAGTTATCTCCGTATTGAGAGAGTCCAGAACACACTGGAAGACAAGAGTCAAATTGGCTCTATATTGCCCATCCCAATTTTATCTCAATGACCAAAAACTGTTTTCATGATTTACAAACGAACTCAAAAGCGTTTATCTGATCAGAACATCTGAGAGAAATGTCTCAGTTCATTCAATATGTCCGAATAAAACTTAATGAAATATTCAAATATCTCTGTATGAAGCAATATGGTGTCATGACAAATATGGATAATGACCATATCCCTGTATACAGCACAAAATCGATAATTCAAAAATCAGAAACCGAAGGCATACAAAATCAGGACAAAACAGGAACCAAAGCAAACAAACAAAAACTTCCACCATATGAAAAGAAGCGAACTCCCGATACTTACTGCCAAACAGAGCACAATTCTGTCTCCCGTACGAACACGTACAACTCAGCAACACTACCGTTGAAATAATCCACAAATTCTTGAGAGAATTAAATTGAAATATAAGCTAAATGAAAAGACCAACCATTGCTAGGAATGAGCCAGATTTCAGAATATCTAACAAGTGAGTTTTTAACAAATTATATTGTAATCAGCATGGCACTAATGCTTAATTCAGCTATTTATAAATCAAAATGTAAATTTGAATTACAGTGATATATGTTTATTTTATTTGTAACTTTATAACGATAAAACTACTTTCAAGTGTTTGGTAAAAGAATTGAAGAATTTTCTATCATTAGCTCATTTGAACCAAGTATAACGTTATTCATATTACAAGAGGTTTATGTGTCACAAATCTCACCTGAGAAATTGAGCTTTGCTAAAGTCACAGTAAGGTGAGCTAAAAAGTTTGTCCTTCGATCTTGAATCACAAAGTGTCTGTCTGTCTGTCTGTCTGTCTGTCTGTCTGTTTGTCTGTCAATATCCTTCATCATCATATGAAATATAAAAGTTGTAACTTGACAGCTGATCTACTTATCACGCACAAAGCAAACTGTGGACAAAAAGATGGACGGAAAGACATAATGATTATTAGTACGAATTATTCCTTCCAATTTTCATTAAAAATCGTTGTTTCTCCTTAAGGTGCGTCATTGGTCACAATTAAAGACCATTCTTGCGCACCTCCCATTTAAGCACTCATTGCGCTTGAATTATATAGATATTTCAATCTATTATGGAAAATTACCTCAGCAGAATCTATCCTTCAGAGCTTAAGTCAAAGAAACTACAGAGACAAATAATTTAGCATCCTATTTGGACATAATGTTGTCCTACGACACTGATTGTCACATGAACACCTCACTCTATGACAAACGTGACGACTTCAATTTCAGCATTACAAACTTTCCTTTTCTGAGTAGCAACATTAATTCATCGCCTGCTAATGGCGTGTTTATATCTCAATTCATAAACTATGCCAGAGCAAGTACCACATATACAAATTTTATTCGGAGAGTTAGGCGTCTTTCAGATAAGCTTCTCAGTCAGGGATACGTTTGTGAAAAGAAGTGAGGAGATCTCCAACAAGACCCCTTTGCAGCATCAACAGTAAAACACCAAAACACCCGATGCAAAAACACAAAAGACGAGTACAGCATGAGACGGAAAAGAGACATACGACATGTAAACATCAAACACAAAAGACTACACATAAACCGACGAGACCAATGGGTAACCGGTGCCGACTTTGGACGGCCATCTGTCACGCAAGTAGCAAATGGTGTGGTTATCCTGGATTACGTGCGCACAACCCTCTCACTTCTCCAATTACCCAGAGGTCTCGAAGAACGTACAATTGTGGTGTAAAACAACCTCCTCATTGTAAGATGACATCACACAAACAAGACCGCGAAACGCAGAGGCCCCAGAGACACAGATGAATTTGTAAATGGATATAAAAAGAGGGCATGCGTAATACAGTCCGCGCTCTGCTGGCTGTAGCGAGCTCATGTATGTAATCACCCGAGGAGTCCGACTGACATTCAGAGAGGACAGGTGGTCGGGGCCCTGTCTTCTCTAAAGAGGTTTGGACAGGGCCCGTCATGGAGTCCCGTCGTCACAGTCAGTCAGAGTGCAAGTCTCAAGGATGCGCTTGTACAAGACTGTAGATTGGTCAAGTACCAAGCCTAGTGTCCGTCTGGTGACATTAGGATCATATCCACGATATAAAAGGCGTTTGATGATTCTGACGCATTTTCGATGGTTATGCTGCCTACCTTTGATCCTTTTTATTTTGTTTATCATATCACCATAAAAGACAGGTTGTGTAATACCCATAGTAATGTACTCCGTTGCATGTATAGATCCGAATTTTAAAAGAAGTTGACTGTAATTCTTGTAAAATTTCCAGAAAGTCTTAACTAGTTTATGAAAGCGGAAACCTTGACCTAAAAGTTTTTTGGTAATTTGTAAATTTCTACTGTGAAAATCCAAAATATCAGTACATGCTCTAGCGTACCGGATGAGCTGTGATATGTAAATGCCATATGACGGTAATCTTGGAACATCACCGTCAAGCCAAGGGAAATTTACTATATTGAATCCAAAATCATCCCTTTTGTCATATACACTTGTATGAATCTTTCCGTTTACAATTTTGATATTTAGGTCCAAAAAGGGTGTTTCTGTATTTGAAAGGTTTGCCTTGTTAAGGGTTAATTCTTGTGGATAAATTTCATTCTTATATAATTCAAAAGCAGGATTGTCAATGGTTAGAATATCATCCAGATACCTAGAAGTATTATTGAAACATTTCAGCTCATCAAATTTTCTTTGCTTTTGAAGATTTTGAAGACGATGACTAACATCGTCACTGGGGATTTTGATGATGACTGACGATGACTAACATCGTCACTGGGGATTTCAGCTCATCAAATTTTCTTTGCTTTTGAAGATTTTGAAGACGATGACTAACATCGTCACTGGGGAAGTTCTACGGTCGATATTGGGAACTCGTCATACACTATGATGTTCCACTCTCCAGAATGATGAATGATATTCTGTCTTAGACCATTTTAACCATCCAACAAAATATCATACTTTATATCTTCCAAAATGGAAGTAACCGGATGTGACAGTTCTACAGAATAAAAGCGACGGGTGTTGCTCGCAAGCAGGAGATGCGGATTCTTCATGGGCACCTGTTCTCACTCCCATGTCGGGAGTTCGCTTCTTTTCATGTGGTGGAGGTTTTTGTTTGTTTGCTTTGGTTCCTGTTTTATCCTGATTTTTTATGCTTTCTGTTTATGATTTTCTGAAAAATCCAGGATAACCACACCTTCTGCTATTTCCATGGCAGATGGCCGTCCTAAGTCGGCACCGGTTGCTCATTGGTCTCGTTGGTTTATGCTTAGTACTTTGTGTTTGATGTTTCTGTGTTGTGCGTTGACGTTCCTTGTCCCTTTCGCGTCTCTTTTTGTGCTTGTCTGCTCTGTGTTTGTGCATTTGAGTGTTTTGAGGTTTTGCTGTGGGTGCTGTAGCCTTATGTCGTTGGAGATTCTCTCCTTTGCTTTTTATGATGATATCCCTAGACTGCAATACTTTCTTGCCGATTCAATTTTTTGAAATTTTCAACTGTTTTGATGAACCACATCCCTGATCATTTTCTAATATCCATATCGCTTACAGGTCTTCTTTGCAATCAAATTTATTTTTATGTGTACTTCATAGCATAATACGAAGATTTGGCCCTATTTAAATATCATCAAAAAAGTCATTGTCCATTTTTATAAAAGTTGGTTGTACTCTTTAGGGTGACAGTTCAAAGTTGACATTGACCAACAAAGCATGGGAAGTCTCGAATATGCAACTGGTGAGTGTCACTGCTGGTGGACCAGGAGTCTCCGAGGGCACATTTAGCCAAGTTCGATCAATTTCGCTTGGTCGTTTCTTCAAACGCATATAGAAAATTTCTGTTAACAAAATTTTCTCAAATTTCTAAAACCTGGGTCCGGAAGCATCAAATCCCAGCCATCTTCCTAGGTCTATCGGTATACTTAGGACATAATATTCACAGCTTTTGGCCACATTCCATTGTTTAGATTGGTGATCACTGACAAGGGTTAAATACCCGAAACGTGCATGTCTGGTCCATGCTGTAAATTTATCTGCTTTAAAATGATGCTAATGAATTTGAAGACGTTAAACATTTGTACCACTTAGTGAGTGTCATTGCTCGTGAACCAGGAGTCCCCGAGAGCACATGTAGCCTAGTTCTATCAATTTCGGTTGGTCATTTCTTCAAACGCATTTGAAAATTTCTGTTAGCAAAAATTTCTCCAATTTTAAAACAATCTGGGTCCTGCAGCATCATATCTCAGCCACCTTGCTACGTCTTTCTGTATATTTAGGACATAATATTCACAGCTTTTGGCCACATTCCATTGTTTAGATTGGTGATCACTGACAAGGGTTAAATACCCGAAACGTGCATATCTGGTCCATGCTGTAAATTTTTCTGCTTTAAAATGATGCTAATGAATTTGAAGACGTTAAACATTTGTACCACTTAGTGAGTGTCACTGCTGGTGGACCAGGAGTCCCCGAGGATACATATAGCCAAGTTCGATCAATTTCGGTTGGTCGTTTCTTCAAACGCATTGAAAATTTCTGTTAGTATTATTTTTCAAATTTCATAAACCTGGTTCCTGTAGCATCAAATCCCAGCCATCTTGCTACGTCTTTCTGTATATTTAGGACATAATATTCACAGATTTTGGCCAAATTACATTGTTTAGATTGAGGATCACTGATGAGGGTTAAATACCCGAAACGTGCATTTCTGGTCCATGCTGTAAATTTATCTGCTTTAAAATGATGCTAATGAATTTGAAGACGTTAAACTTTTGTACAACTTGGTGTCCGCGAGGGCACATGTAGCCAAGTTCGATCAATTTCGGTTGGTCGTTTCTTCAAACGCATTGAAAATTTCTGTTAGCAAAAAATTCTCCAATTTTAAAACAATCTGGGTCCTGCAGCATCATATCTCAGCCACCTTGCTTCGTCTTTCTGTATATTTAGGACATAATATTCACAGCTTTTGGCCACATTCCACTGTTTAGATTGGTGATCACTGACAAGGGTTAAATACCCGAAACGTGCATATCTGGTCCATGCTGTAAATTTTTCTGCTTTAAAATGATGCTAATGAATTTGAAGACGTTAAACATTTGTACCACTTAGTGAGTGTCACTGCTGGTGGACCAGGAGTCCCCGAGGATACATATAGCCAAGTTCGATCAATTTCGGTTGGTCGTTTCTTCAAACGCATTGAAAATTTCTGTTAGTATTATTTTTCAAATTTCATAAACCTGGGTCCTGTAGCATCATATCCCAGACATCTTGCTACGCCTTTCTTTATATTAGGACATAATATTTACAGATGCTTACTCTTCCTGGGTCTCTCATATCGGGAGTTCGCTTCTTTTCTTATGGTGGAGGTTTTGTTTTTGTTTGCTTTGGTTCCTGTTTTATCCTGATTTTGTATGCCTTCGGTTTCTGATTTTCTGAATTATCGATTTTGTACTGTAGACAAGGATATGGTCATTATCCATATTTGTCAATTTGGCCACATTAGATTGTTTACATTGAGGATCACTGACAATGATTAAATACCCGAAACGTGCACGTCTATGTGGTCCATGCTGTAAATTTATCTGCTTTAAAATGACGCTTATGAATTTTAAGACCTTAAATATTTGTACCACTTAGTGAGTGTCACTGCTGGCGGACCAGGAGTCCCCGAGGGCACATAAAAATCTTCATTTTACATTTTTCCTTTTCAAAAGTTTAATCGGCAGTGCTATTTTGATTGTATGTTTCTTTTAAAACACAAACTTTTAGAATACTCTTTAAACTTTAAACAAGTTGTTGGATTGTAATCATTTTTCTTAATAGTATAAATGCTTTTGTTTGTTCTTGATTCCAAGTCTACGTGAACTATTAAATGATTTTTTTTGTGCGGTGTACGTATTGGGGAGCATTTCGCCATCTATAAACAGGGAACTGATGAGACATGCCTATGTTTATAATTCAGACGTTTATGTAAAATGTCACAACTGAGTCAATAGTGCACTGCCATTGAAAAGAAAAAAAATAGAAAAATAGAAAAAGAAACAAACAATCAAACATAACCCCCATAACTGCATTAGCAGTGGTGTTTCATTTTACGGGGGGGGGGGTCAGTTTGAATATTCTGCGTTTGACATGAGTTTCACACTTCAAACAAATGTGTTCCTTTATTTTACTTTAATCACTAATCAACAATGAATTTAGCTAGACACTCAAATGCAAAAGAAGTATTATGCAAATTCGCATGCACCAATCAATATCAAATACGGACAAGATATATACACTTGTAATTCAAAAATTTAAATCGATTCATATAGGTAACATAAATTCAGAGTCTCTGGAATTGATTCGCTTCATGTAGAATGTCGTCTGGTTTATTGTCCTCTACTTTCCTTGGCATGACGTTGGCTCTGAAATGGATACTTTTATTTCAAGCAATTGGTAAAATGAAAATAAGATGAAATATTTTTAAGAAATATACTTTAGACAATATGAAGGAATACATTTTCAGCCAATGCCTAAATTATCATCGGTTTAATAGCACTTCCTAAAATTGGGCTTCATACATCATCGTTTGAATTTCGGGGCGTAGAATTCTCCAGCATGGTTCCTTCCGCATTAGTTTTATGTTTTTGAAATGACAACTTATTAGGCATAAAAATTCTTTATCGCAGTCTCGTTGAAATATTTTCCTATCTTCTCTCTCGATGAAAAAAATATAAAAGCAAGGAATTTTTGTTTGACTTTTGTTTCATTATTAAAAAGACAATATTAGTTTCTCTATCAATTTGCCTTTTCCTTGACTTTGGATTGATTTCGCTTTGAAAACAATGCATGTATTTCATAATTCTGTGTATAGGTATAAAGAAGTTTGTACTCATTCTATAAACAACAGAAATCCTCATTTATTCAATTCACCGCGTGGGATCGAAACGTATGGTTTTGTGATTCCTTACATAGTTTTCTGGTATTATTTCATTTCCTAAACTAAATTTTACAAAACTGATGAGCCGTTGCAGCAGGGCGATGCATAATCATTCCTTTTGACGAACTCTTGAAGTGCTTGCAAAAACAATAGAATTTTCAGATATATAAACCATATGGACTTACTCATTAGGCATTACCCTACTGCAACGTCTCATCAATTTTGTGCAGTATCACTTTAATGATGAGAAAACAATAAAAACATCCGTAACATCATACGTTTCGGTCCCACGCGGTGCAATTGCTCTAATTAATTAAAGGACTTCCGAAATAGCTTAGTCGTAACTTAAGTGTGTTTAACCCTTGTCCTATTTTTAAAGTTGCTTTCGCTATTGTATATCAAATTGCCGTCCAAACATGGCAACGAAAACTTAATTTGTAAAAAGGAAGTTTATTTTTGTCTCAGTACATCATACACACCTTCCATACCAAAAATCTCCAAAATTGGAGACATGCTATTTCCACGTGCTATTGAAATTATTTTGGTCCTTACAGAGAATTGCTATTAAGACGTTGAACATTTGCACAACTTGGTGAGCGTCACTGCTGGTGGACCAGGAGTCCCAGTGGGCACATGTAGCCATGTTCGATCAATTTCGGTAAGTCGTTTATTATATATAATAAAACACATTCAAAAATTTATGCTCCCAAAATTTTTATAAATTCTACAACCTGGGCCCTTTAGCATCATATCTTAGCCATCTAGCTACGTCTTTCGGTATATTTTGGACATGATTTTCACAGATTTTGGCCATATTTCATTATTTTGGATTAAGGATCACTGACGAGGGCTAAATACCGAAACGTGCATGTATGGTCCATGCTGTTAATTTATCTGCTTTTAAATGATGCTAATGAATTTGAAGACGTTGAACATTGGTTTTGGTGTTGTCTTTGGTTGTTTGCTAGGTCGTTCGGAGTAGGTAGTGTTGTTTGTCTCGTTGTCCTGTTGTTTCTTGAGTTGTGTTGTATGTTGTTTGCTTTGTGTTGAGCCCTGTGTGTGTCTTTCGCTGTGTAGGTGTAGGGTAGTCTTAATGGAGATTTCTCCCAAACGCTGTATATAGAAATTGCTTTCATTGTTAAGTGCTTAAGTTGTTGTAACGTTTCGTTCGAATTTTCAAATATACTACAGTTAATTCAAATTGACTGCTGTTAAGATGTCATTGTATCTTTAATCATATAGAAAAGTTTTCCTACCTGGTCGAAACCTATATTTTTTATTGGTCACTGTACAGGTCCATAGGAAACACTGATCTCCACGATTCTGAAGCCATGTTTCATTATTACGGAAACATCTGCCTTTGTAGTAGCACTCTGTATGTTGAAATAATACCTGACATTATCGCCATTAGGGATTCACTTTGGCTGCTTTGTAGAATTTATTCGAGTGATATATGAACACCTGTTGATTCTATTTGTATATGTATACCCACTGATTCTGAACTTTTGATTCAGATTTTTAGTAGTGTTTAACTGTCACTCATTTATTTAAGGAGGTATTGAACACTTAGACGCCAAATTCAATTTTTCTAAAAATTTCTGAAATTATATATATCTTGTCTGTCCTTGACTATACAAACTTACATTTGATTATATCCACAGGAAAATTTTCTACGAGACTTTGAAATATGCATTAGCTGACATTTTCGTGAATTTCTTGATGACGTCATAATATTGAAAGTGTCATTCCAGTTCTCGTAAACCTATTGGAAATTAATTTTGATTTAACTTCCAAAATAACCACAAATATATTGCACTTACGTATGGAAAAGATAAAATGAATTGTGTTTTAAACATAGGCAGGATACTTGAATAAAAGATGACACTGTCGCTAAAAAATTGCAATTTCGGGCCAATTTAATGTAGTTGCTAGTTAATAAATAGGAATCCTGTGGATGAATCTTTGTCAAAAACTATCAAAATTATCAAGAATGTCCAGAGATGATTTCATGATTAAATAGGAAAAATTGAATTTAGGATTAAAATATTACAAGGCTTTATATTTTCCAATTTTTTCTTCCAAAATCGTCCATTTTCAATGAAGTGACATCCGCTTTCCAGTAGCGTAAATTTGTCAACGAATACACTGTAATGAAGCTTTAATTTTCTATTTTATACATGCTAAGTTTCAATGCAATACGTTTATTAATAATGTTTTTATTGCATTTTGAACGCGAAGGTTTGTGACGCCATTTTTTCCCGATTGCGTCGAAATGACGTCGTGGTTTGCTCATGGATAAAACTCCCAAAGTCCTAAATTTCGAAAATCGCCATAGTTTCTTCAAATGACGCCGGAAATTATTCAAACTTCATCAGGATACGCAAATGCGTATATCAATCAAAGTATCAAATGTTATAAGGGAGTTAAGACTGTACTTTTCCTAGGAAGCGAGAAAGCAAATTGTGCCGCCGCCATCTTGGTATTCAAACCCTCCTTAAAGAGTTTGAACTGTATGACAAATGACAAATATGAATAATGACCATATATATCTCTCCTCAACAATTCAGCAAAACCTTATTATCATTTTAATAAACTCTATTGTTATAATCTAAATTTTATTAAGTAATTTTTAGATATATATTTTTGAAAACGACTCAGAACGAAAAGTATACTCTTTATCTGTCATATATATTATATATATATATATACACTATATGTATATATAATGGAATACTAACCTATTTTCTCAAACACGGCTTTGTATCTGTTGCCTATCTTCTGACATCTTAGTGTAAGACATGCCTCCGGATATTTCATGATATCTCCCGGGTTGTAGCAGCCGGTGTCCCCAAATCTCTCTTCACCAGAGCACACTATCGAAATGAAGAAAGAAGACTTTCAAAAACTTTTATAGAGCACTCCTCTTGACAAATAATGCTTAACACCCAGTATTAATACGGAGGAGGTTATTCTACACCACTATTTGCATTCTACGTGCCTCTTGGTAATCGGAAAAGTGGGAGGGTTTTGCGCACGTAATCTTCATAACCACAACACTTGTTACTGGCGTAGCAGATGACCGGACCAAGTCACTATTTACAAGACCTCTTGGTAAGTGGAAAAAAGGGAAGGTTTTGCGCACGTAATCCGAGTAAACACATCATTTGTTACTGGCGTTAGAGATGGTCATCTTAAGTCGGCACCGGTTGCCTATTGGTCTCGTTGGTTTATGTTTGTCTTTTGTGTTTGTTGTTTTCCATTGTGCCTTTTGTTTCTCTTGCTGTGCATGTCAACTCTGTGTTTTTGTTTGGGTTGTTTTTGCTGTAGGTGCTGCAACCGATTGTTGTTTGACATTCCCTCCTTTCTTGTACGTATGACATGGAGTCTTGTCGCTTTTTTCTACTTCATTTACTTCATTTTGTAAATCATTACCTCTTACAGAGTTCGCGTGAAATACAATTTCTCTTGTTAGTTTAATTTCCTTGTATACCTAGTTTTCCATTTTCTGTTGATCATATTTTGAAATTAAAAAAGGGAATGATCTCCAGCATGACCACCCTGCACTGATCCAGCGAAGCAAACACACAAGAAAGTGATACGTAAATGACATAAGAGAAAACTACAAACCAAAAAGAAAAAAAGAAAAGACCACAATAATAACCAATTAACTTTCAATAACATTTACTTTGAAATTATAGACCATACTTCAACGTCCGCGGTAGAGTTCTTAAAAACAAAAACAAAAAAGAAGTTTACATGAACATGGAAATTCAAACATTCATTCCAAATTACACTAGATTTATTTTTGTTTCTTGGAGATCCGAACATTCTAAACGCTAATCGATAAACATGAAAACCCGAAATGTCCCGACTTTGCTCCTACAGAGCATTCCACTGGACAAAAAAGCCAAATACGATGTAACAGACATGCATGTTTCAGGATAATGAATCCGTACCATAGATACTTCAAGCCAGAAGAAATCAAAGTGGGAAATTATTTCAATGGCGCTCCGTATTTCACATTCTGTATTTTAAGCATCATTTTCAGAATGTGTTTGTAAAGTTTGAAATATTCTTAAATAATTTTCAATGTTTTCATTTTTAATTTCATAAAGAACTCAAAGCTCTTTTGATTCTGATTTCAAGTGTCTTACTTACTGCCAAACTGAGCACAATTCTGTTCACCGTACGAATTTGTACAACTCAACAATGCTACTATCGAAAGAATCCACAAACTCTGAAAGGAGAAAGCATATTTCATATGTTATCTGGTGAAATTATTCTTAACATTTTTCATAGGCTTATAGAAAAGTTTATTGATTAAAACCTTAACTGACAAATATAAATACCACATAGAAAACTTAGAAAACAATGAAAATGCCAATATATGAAATGACAAACCATTGTCAAGACCGTCCTGCTCAAACAAATCCTGATTTCAGAATATCTAACCAGAAAGCTGACGACAATTTATATGACAATCAGTTGTATGAAATTGATGCTTAATCCAGCTATGTATGTATCAAAATGTCCTATATATGTCAACGTGAATTACAGTGACATATGTTCATTCTCTGCGTATTCTTTACAATGATAAAATTAGTTTATAGTTTTGGGTAAAATATACTCATAAAAATAATTGTCGAAATTTCTATCATTAGCTCTTTTGAACCAAAAATAACATTAGTCATATTACGAGAGGTTCATTGGTAACAACGCTCAACCGAAACTTGTACTTTGGACATACGGCCAAACGGATACGGTGATTATCAATACAAATCTTTCCTTCCAATTTTCATGAAAATCCCTTAATAATGTCGAAGGGTTCCTACACTACCTTCTTGAAGAAAATTCCAAACCAATTTCCATGCACCAGGCACGTTTTTCGAATATTAAATTCTCATCAGTGATGCTTCCAGCGGAGCCACCAAAAATAATTTCAGTAGCGCCCTCTTTTTTTTTTAAGTTACATTTGTACATTTATATTACAGGGAGTGCGCGGCTCCAAATTTCCTGAAGGGTTGATTCAGTAGCATATCCAAATAAAATCTATGTTCAAAATAGCATTGGAGGGATGGTACTTATATGTTAAACTCCTTTAATTTCGATGATATTTATCGGTGAAATGGCTAGTTTCCGAAATAGCAACAAATATATATGTCGCATTGATAAAAGACCAAAACAAAGATTTTTTCAGGTGACAGAGCTGGAAAGAAGTAATTAATACACTTGACAAACATCAGGGGACGTTTTTAACTGCTCCATACTGCAACGTGAAATAAGTGTTTACATTAATGATATCGAAGGGTTCCAACTCTACCTTCTTGAAGAAAATGCCAAACCAATTTCCATGCACCAGACACGTGTTTCGAATATTAAATTCTGATCAGTGATGCCTCCAGCGGAGCCACCAAAAGTCAATCTGAAGAAGTTGAAAATTCATAAAATTAAAACCCTTATTTTTTCCTTTATGCAGACGAATAAATGTTGTTCACCTTAGAAATTGATTTTTGCCCATTGATTGCTTGAATGTAAAGAATATACGAATATTGTCGTATTGCAGAAATTGATTTTTGCCCATTGATTGCTTGAATGTAAAGAATATACGAATATTGTCGTAAATTTACTTTAAAGACAAGTTGCTCAGTATGAAAATTAGATAAGACTAACATCTATTTATGTATGGAATATTAAACTCTGCAATTCATAATCGTGTAAGGTATGTGTGAAACATATAAATCAAAAGGTTTTAAAACATATATCACGAAGCTCAAATGAGCTCTTGTCATAGCGTGCTGTCTGTCATCCGTCAGTTGTACACTTTTCACACTTTCGACTTCTTCTCCATAATCACTGAAGAGATTTTTATGAAAATTGGTCCCCCACAAGTGATGTTTCTTTTCGTCCAGATCCATCAACAGGTGGCGCCACTATAACCAAAAGTAGGTTATGAGGGTACCATCCTTTCACAAACCTCTTCTTCAGAATCGACAAACTTTGAAGGAAGTCTTGTTATTTTAGATTGAACTCTGAAGTCAAATATTTAACGCGTTTTTGACGTCTCTTCAGAAATGCTCAATTTTGAACATAATCTTTGAATAATTCTATTTTCTATGATTTTGTGCACTCATATACTGCATATTTGTCACACATCAGCTAATCATTGGTTTTATATTGAATTTGGTTTTTCAAATTTATTTTCAGATCTTTCATGAATCTGAAAAAGGGGGAGGAGTATTTTGATACTATTGAACTACTTTTCCAGAACAACTTAAGGGATTTTATTGAAACTTAGCAGGAATTAAGTACTCATGACCCCCTATAAGTGTTATTGTTAATCGTGTTGTTCAGTCAAGAAGTGGCGCCACTACGGTTAAAAATGGGACGTGGGGTATCCTCTTTTGACAAACATCTTCCTCAGAACCGAGGCGCATATCGACAAACCGAGATCATCAGGGTATTTTAGAAGGATGTCATTAGAATACGGAAGTGTTCTAACTCTATACCTTCCCGAGGAACATTTCACACCAATTTACAATGCACCTGACACGTGTTTCGGATATTAGAAGTGGTTTTTTTCTAGTCAAGATTTCGACGGGTTTTTGAGGTCTTTTTGGACTTTGTCAGACATGCTCAAATTTTTGCATATTAACTCAATTAAGGTTTGGTTTGATGCTTTGAATTTATTCTACATTCGTTTTCGCATTTATTTTCTGCTCATTTTGTTGTATATTAACTCAATAAAGGTTTGATGCACTGAATTGCTTTACATTTGTCACTTTCATTTTCTAAATGCTTACAAGGGTACTTTGATTATATTTCAATTTTTTTTTAATTGTCCTTGATTTTGAATTTAATTTTACGATCAATTCAAGAGTTATCTTTCTTACACCAATGGGAAGTACAAAATGATATCAGACTGCAGTAAGTTAGTTATGAGTGTACATGGATATTTTATGACTGCATAATCTTTGCAAATAATGATTTCTCGTACAGTTTTTCTCCCTCATGTAATTTTACCAACTAAAATGAATATATATCGTCTGTCTCTTTAACTCATTTGAAATTTTCTGTTACAAAATTTCTTGAAATTTCTAAAACATGGGTCCTATAGCATCATATCCCGGCCATTCTGCTACGTCTTTTGGTATATTTTTTGACATAACAATTTCATACTTTTGGCCATTTAGCATTGTTTAGACTGTGGATCACTGACGAGGGTTTAGTACCCGAAACGTGCATGTCTGGTCCATGCTGTAAATTTATCAGGTCTTAAATGATGCTATAGAATTTGAAGACGTTTAACATTAGAATTACTAGGTGAGTGTCACTGCTGGTGGACCAAGAGTCCCCGAGGGCACTTGTAACCAAATTCGATCAACTTCGGTTGATCGTCTGTCTCTTTTACGCATTCGAAATTTTCCGTTACAAAATTTCTTGAAATTTCTAAAACGTGGATCCCGTAGCATCATATCCCACCCATTCTGCTACGTCTTTTGGTACATTTTTGGACATAGTAATTTTCATACTTTTAGCCATTTCACATTGTTCAGACTGAGGATCACTGACGAGGGTTTAGTACCCGAAATGTGCATGTCTGGCCCATGCTGTAAATTTATCAGGTCTTAAATGATGCTATTGAATTTGAAGGCGTTTAACATTTGAACTACTTCACCGCGTGAGATCGAAACGTATGGTGTTGTGATTCCTTACATAGTTTTTTGGTATTTTCTCATTTTCTAAATTAAACTTTACAAAACAGAACAGCGGTTGCAGTAGGACAATGCCTAATACATCAATCCATATCGTCCAGGTATATGGAAAGTTCATAGTTTTCGCAAATACTTCAATAGTTTGACGACGACAGAAAATAATTCCTTCTGACGAACTCTTGAAGTGTTTACAAAAACGACAGACTTTTCAGATATATAAACGATATTGACTTACTTATTAGACATTGCTCTACTGCAACGTCTCATTAGTTTTGTGCAGTATCACTTAAATTATGAGAAAACATCAAAATTCTCCGTAAAGAATCACAACATCATACGTTTCGATCCCACGCGGTGTACTTGGTGAGTGTCACTGCTGGTGGACCAAGAGTCCCCGAGGGCACATGTAGCCACGTTCGATCAACTTCGGTTGATCGTCGGTCTCTTTAACTCATTTGAAATTTTCTTTTAGAAAACGTCTTAAAATTTCTAAAATGAGGGTCCTGTAGCATCACATCCCACCCATTCTGCTACGTCTTTTGGTACATTTTAGGACATAATAATTTTCATACTTTTGGCCATTTTGCATTGTTCGGATTGAGGATCACTGACGAGGGTTTATTACCCGAAACGTGCATGTCTAGTCCATGCTGTAAATTTATCAGGTCTTAAATGATGCTATTGAATTTGAAGACGTTTAACATAGAATATAATTTTGAATGTTTGGTTCTATAATAATGTACCAAAGCTTTTCATTTTTTGTCAAGTTAAACACTTTTTAAACATAATTAATTATCTACCATTTGTTCCTCAATGTATAAATGTTCATTCATGTTTCATATTTTGGTATGAACGTTCAGTGCGAGTCTCGTTCTCCATTGATTGTTTTTTTATACCCCGCCATATAATGGTGGGGGTATATTGTGATGCACTTGTCCGTCCGTGTGTCCGTGCGTGCGTCCGTCCCACCTGTGGTTTCCGGACGTTTAAAGGAAAACCATAACAGATAATCAAATCATTTCTTGCATATAGCTATTACACCAAGAAATACAGGTCAAGTTCGAATATGGGTCATGTCCCTCAATTTCGTGCAGAGTTACGCCCCTTGAAACTTAGAAAAATTCAAAATTTTGTGGTTTCCGGACGTTTTAAGGAAAACCGTTACAGATAATCAATTCATTTCTTGCATATAGCTATTATACCAAGAAATACAGGTCAAGTTCGAATATGGGTCATGTCCCTCAATTTTGTGCAGAGTTATGCCCCTTGAAACTTAGAAAATTTCAAAATTTTGTGGTTTCCGGACATTTAAAGGAAAACCATAACAGATAATCAATTCATTTCTTGCATATAGCTATTACACCAAGAAATACAAGTCAAGTTCGAATATGGGTCATGTCCCTCAATTTGGTGCAGAGTTATGCCCCTTGAAACTTAGAACATTTCAAAATTTTGTGGTTTCCGGACGTTTAAAGGAAAACCATTACAGATCATCAATTCTTTTCTTGCATATAGCTATTACACCAAGAAATACAGGTCAAGTTCGAATATGGGTCATGTCCCTCAATTTGGTGCAGAGTTATGCCCCTTGAAACTTAGAAAATTTCAAAATTTTGTGGTTTCAGGAAGTTTAAAGGAAAACCATTACAGATAATCAATTCATTTCTGGCATATAGCTATTACACCAAGAAATACAGATCAAGTTCATGTCCCTCAATTACGTGCAGAGTTATGCCCCTTGAAACTTAGAAAAATTCACAGTTTTGTGGTTTCTGGACATTAGAAGGACAACTGTTACAGATTATAAATTCATTTGTTGAATGTAGCTATTATTTCAAAAATTGCAGGTTGGGTTTGAATATGACTCAATTTTATGCAGAGTTGTGCCCCTTTAACCTTGGAAAAAAATCAATATTTTGTGCTTGCCTGATATTTAAGTGAAAACTGTAACAGGGAATATATTTATTACTTAGATATAGCTTTACATTGAGAAATACAGGTCATGTTCAAATAAAGGGTCATGTTCCTTAATTTTGTGATGAATTGTGCCCCTTCCAACTTTTTATACATTGCTTATATGTAAAATATGCCGGGCGGGGGTATTATTGATCCTTAGATCAACAATAGATATCATTTTATTCTGGTGTTCGCTGTTATATCATTCTGCTGTATTTCATACTATTACATCATTACTAAGTGATGTATTTAAAAGAACACTAGATGAAATCTCGAAAAATGCCTTGGAGATCCCCTCCTTTGTTTAACATACATTTGTATTCTGTGTGTTTTATTTCACTTACTAAAAATCAATTTGATTTGAAGTATCCCTGATGAGGATTAAATATCCGGGGTATGGTCAATTCGTTCCATAACCAACTCGTACCTGCCACTTCATACCATACCTTACTACCAACTCGTACCAAAACCATTTCGTACCATGACCAACTCGTACCATAAATTTTACCAACTCGTACCATACATAAACTCTACCATTACCAACTCGTACCATCGTACCAATACTCGTAACATAAACTCGTACCATGCATAAAATCGTGCCATCCATAAACTCGTACCATGGTACTAATACTCGTACCATGCATAAATTCCCACCCCTACCAACTCGTACCTTGGTACTCAGTCAATTGAATTCTGTAAACTCGTACATGAAATAACTTTTTTCGGACCTTGACAAATTTTTGCATTAAGTTTTATCGATTAAGCGTTACCAGACATGCATGTTTCGAATATCTAATCTGCATTAGTGGAAAATTATTATACATTGTAAAGAGTTCAACTAATAATTCATAGTTTATTCAAAAGATGTTGTATTTATATACGCTACATTCGAGTTGGCTATGATTCGAGAAAATGTTAATGGGTACAAGATTATGGGTGACAAATATGGATATTGACTATATCCCTGTATACAGCACAGAATCGATAATTCAGAAAATCAGTTACCGAAGGCATACAAAATCAAGATAAAACACGAACCAAAGCAAATAAACCAAAACCCTCCACCACATGAAAAGAAGCGAACTCCCGATATGGGAGTGAGACCAGGTGCCCAGGAAGAGTAAGCATCTCCTGCTTGCATGCAACACCCGCCGCTTCAATTCGAAAGACATAGAGTAAAATCTTTGGTTTGATGGTTCAAATGGTCTATGACAGATTATCATCCACCATTCTGGAGAGTGGGACATCTTAGTGTATGACGAGTTCCCCATATTGACCGTAGAACTTCCTCAGTGACGATGTTAGTCGGTCACAAACATATCCCTGACTGACAAGCTTATCTGAAAGACGCCAAGCTCTCAGAACAAACTCCGTATATTTGGTACTTGCTCTGGCATAGCGTATCAACTGAGATATGAACACGCCATAAGCAGGCGATGAAGAAATGTTGCTACTCAGAAAAGGAAAGTTTGTAATGCTGAAATTGAAGTCGTCACGTTTGTCATAGAGTGAGTTGTTCATGTGACCATTAGTATCGTAGGACAACATTATGTCCAAATAGGATGCTGAATTATTTGTCTCTGTAGTTTCTTTGACTTCAAGCTCCGAAGGATAGATACTGCTCAGGTAACCCGCGAATTTTGGATTATTGATGGACAACACATCGTCTATGTATCTGTTAGTGAAGTTGAAGTCAGAAGCTAAGTATCTTTTCCCTTCAGAGACCAAAATTTGAATGAATTCAGCTTCGTACGAGTAAAGGAAAATGGCGGCAAGGAGTGGGGCACAATTGGTCCCCATTTGAATTCCGACAATTTGCTGGAATACATTTCCTCCAAACACCACAAAAATGTTGTTTAACATCTGAATAATATCTGTTTCAGTGTACTTATTTTCAGAATCAGACTTTTCTTTTACAAAGTGATTCGAGTTGGTTATGGTACGAGTTAATGTCAATGGGAACGAGATTCTGTGTGGTACGAGTTGGTTATGGTACGAGTATGTTATGGTACGAGTTGGAATAAAACTGGGTACGAGTTGTACCCATGAATTCGCAATGGGTACGAATTGACTTTTTATTTTGGTACGAGTTGGTCATGGTTCGAAATGGTTATGGTACGAGTTGGGAAATTTTGGGTACGAAGTGACCAAGGTACGAGTTGGTTTTGGTACGAAGTGACCATAAAACAAATATCCGAAACACGTTTCAAATGCATCAAAATTGGTCTTAAATGTTGTCCAAAAAGGTAACGAGTTGGAACACTTCATTTTCTTACTTCGTTTGAAATATTAAAACTCTTCATGTAAAATAACTCGGTTGCAGCACCCATAGCAAAACTCCAAAACACCACATGCAAAATTACAGAGCAGATATCCACAGAAAAAGACACAAAAGGGAAAAGGAATACCAACGCTCAACATAGAAACTAGACCGAGAACAGGCCAAAATTTTATTCTTCAGTTGGTAAAATACCAACTGAAGAATAATATTTTGGCCTGTTCTAGGTCTACATAGAAACATGAAACACAAGAGACCACACACAATGGGAAACCGGTGCCGACTTGGGACGGCCACGCAAGTGTGGTTATCCTGGATTACGTTAGAAACAAAATTAAATCCTCGATTACGTAAGAAACTAAACTAAAATTACTCTTCTTTTGAAAATGATTCAACCTTGGGATCATACGGTACACTTCTAAAGTTTAGTCTACATTATTGAAATATACCCTATAGATTAAATGGAACGGGACTTTCAAATGTAAAAATAGAGGTAGAGGTGTTATTATTTACAGATCACGGAGCACGAAATTGCTCTTTCTGAACATCATATCCCACACATCCTGCTACGTCTTTCGGTATAATTTGGACATAAAATAGACTTTGGTCATATTACATTGTTTCGATTGAGGATCACTGACAAGGATTAAGTATCAAAAACGTGCATGTCTGTTATTTACTCATGAAGTGATCCTGTAAAACTTTGAAGCTGTATTCAAATTCTCAAATTTACCTGTTGTCTAACCAAAAGAACCGTTTCGCGGACCTGAAATTTTAAAATAATCGGGAAAACCATACATGTATAGATCGTCATTAGTCGGAGCATGATATATATTGGTTTATCACATGATACAATAGTTATGCAGTTTCATAGAATCATTCCATTATAAAATGTTATGGTAACTCGTTACATATCGCTCTATTTTAAAAATGCAATTGATCAAGTTTGTAGCCTAATCACCTAAACTTTTAAATGTGTGACCTTTTAAATATTGGTCATTTGTTAAATTCAGACGCAGATTCATTATCAATGACCGAAGTTATTGTTGTTGAATTAATTATTGCGTTCAAATATCAAACAAATTTGATGTTTTTCTCAAATTTGGTGTCATTCTCTTTAAGCGCAGAAGATCTATACGATGGGATACTACTTCTCATGCCGTAGCAGACAACTTCTTGGTCATGGC
This sequence comes from Pinctada fucata, assembly GCA_028142955.1. NCBI lineage: Eukaryota > Metazoa > Mollusca > Bivalvia > Pterioida > Pteriidae > Pinctada > Pinctada fucata. Next base: position 23,413,788 of record AP027102.1, read on the forward strand.
GTGGTTCACCTCAAGTTCTCAGAAACGTTAGTTACACGTTAGAAATGCTCATTTTTGGGTAATATCATGTGATGAAGAGAATCTCAAAGGCTCGGGATATAAACACACAACTCATTTCGTATTATATCGTATGAAATGAAAATTCCTTTGAAATCTCATATATCCGTAAGTTTTTGTGTTGTCTAAAAGTTTTGAGTTGCTTTCTAATCAATTACCTTGTCTCCTTGTCTGCATTTCCAGCTGGTGTGGTTGTTGAATGTCAATTGTTTATTTCTATGTTTACAAGTCGAAAGCCAGAAGTCATCATGGTTCGCCTCATCCTGCTACTATTCTAAATTTTGTTAAGCCATGCAAAAGTTCCTTTCTTACAAGTATAAACATTTCCCATTATAAGTAAGTGTATGGTCTTTTTTTTATATCAAAAACACTGCAAAAGGGAGGACAGTTTAGCGATGAAGATATCACTTTAACTGTTTGGAATACCCCTGATTTTTACGTTGAACTACATGTCAACATCACATTCAATTGCTTTTTTATTGCATTGACTTAATTTACTATGTTTTTAAACTTCAATATTATGTTTTCCTCGTTTAGCTTCAGAAATCCAAGCCACAAAAATTACATCTTCTATTGACAGATGCACTGTTATAAAGACAAGGTACTCAGAAATATATTGTTTATATGCTGAAAGTAGATTCAGTTTCTTTTCCAGAATGTAAAATTACTAAGTAAATCTAAAGCATCGGATATAATTATATATTGTATTTTATATTCGCCGCCAAAATTCATTTCAATATAGCCCTATGGTTTTATTCTTTTAAATAAATAATGCAAATAACGACATCATACTAGTTATCATACGACAGAAGGCCGTCCATAGTCGGCGCCAAAATGCCGTTTATATTTCATGCTTTGATTGTTCACCGAATCATTTGTAAAGGGTGTTTCGTGTGTCCTCTGTTGATTGTTGAATTTGTTTCGTGTAATGTGTGTTGCTTGTTATCTGCGATTGTGTCCCTTTATTGGCAGCGCATTGTAGTCTTGGTGGAGATCTTTTACATATTATCTAGTAATTTCAGGCCAACCACTTTGTCACTCTTACAATTCCTTAATTTTGACTAGAGCTTCTCCATCTTTCTTGGAATGTATCCCATAAGCGACATACGTGTCGCTTGTAACAAAACAAAAACTTTTCTCAAATGACTGTCCGGACCACAGAAAGAAGACTCACTGTTCTCTACCCAAATGATGCATTATATGCATATCAGTCAAACAAGATTATCTTCAATGGATCTGGCTTGATGAAAGATTTGTCGGCAGATGTTGCATATCAAACACAAAAGGTGATTCAAAAATTAATTTATGTCCTGAATCTCTGTTCACGAGTTTATTATCTGCAACAGCCAAGAGAAGTCCGGAAAACTGAAAAATTGCATTGAATTTGTTAAGTCCAAGGGCCAAACCTCTTGTAAAAATAGTTCAATTGAAACCAAACTCAAACTTGGTCTGTATCCAACTAAGATGTATTCATAAACCAACAATCAGTTCATTGATCTGCAATAGAACTGTAGAAAGGTCCGGAAAACTGAAAATTTCAAGAAATTTTCTGAGTCCAAGGGCCATAACTCTTGTAGAAATAGGTCAATGGAGACCAAACTCAAACTTGGTCTGTATCACACTAAGATGTATTCATAAACCAAACATCAATCCATTATCTGCAACAGAACCGAAGAAAAGTATGGAAAACTGAAAGTTTCATAAAATTTGCTATGTTCAATGGCCATAACTCTTGTAATGAAATCTATTGTTGATCTAAGGATCAATGATACCCCGCCCGGCATATTTTACATAAAAGCAATGTATAAGAAGTTTGAAGGTGCACAATTCAACACAAAATTGAGAAACATGACCCTTTATTTGAATTTTACATGCATTTCTCAATGTAAAGCTATTTCTGAGAAATGAATATATTCCCTGTTACATTTTTCATTTAAATGTCAGGCAAGCATAAAATATTGATTTTTTGAAGGGGCACAAATCTGCATGAAATTGAGCCATATTCAAACCTAACCTGTAATTGTTCGTATAATAGCTACATTCAAGAAATGAATTTATTATCTGTAACAGTTGTCCTTGTAATGTCCAGAAACCACAAAATTTTGAATAATTCTAAGTGTCAAGGGGCATAACTCTGCACAAAATTGATCGACTTGACCCATATTCGAACTTGACCTGTATTTTTTAGTGTAAGAGATATATGAAAGAAATGAATTGATTATCTGTAACGGTTTTCCTTCAAATGTCCGGAAACCACAAAATTTTGAATTTTTCTAAGTTTCAAGGGGCATAACTCTGTACAAAATTGAGGGACATAACCCATATTCGTACTTGATCTGTATTTCTTGGTGTAAGAGCTATATTAAAGAAATGAATTGATTATCTGTAACGGTTTACCTTTAAATGTCCGGAAACCAGAAAAGTTTGAATTTTTCTAGGTTTCAAGGGGCATAACTCTGCACAAAATTGAGGGGCAAGACCTATATTCGAACTTGGCCTGTATTTCTTGGTGTCAAAGCTATATCCAAGAAATGAATTGATTATCTGTAACGGTTTACCTTTAAATGTCGAGAAACCAGAAAATTTTGAATTTTTCTAAGTTTCATGGGGCATAAATCTGCACAAATTGTGGGACTTGACCCATATTCGATCGTGACCTGTATTTCTTAGTGTAAAAGCTATATGTAAGAAATCAATTGATTATCTAAAACGGGTTACCTCTAAATGTCAGGAAACCACAAAATTTTGAATTTTTCTTAGTTTCAAGGGGCATAACTCGGAACAAAATTGAGGGGCATGACCCATATTCAAACTTGACATGTATTTCTTGGTGTAAATGCTATATGCAAGAAATTAACTGATTATCTGTAATAGTTTTCCTTTAAATGTCCGGAAACTATAGGTGGGAAGGACGCACGCACGGACACACGGACGGACAAGTGCATCACTATATACCCCCACCATTATATGGCTGGAGTATAAAAATAGGTCAGTCAAAAGCAAACTCAAACTTGAACTGTATCACATTGAGATGTATCCATATACCAAAAATGAGTTCAATATATATGCAACAACAGCGAAAGAAAGTCAAGAAATTTTCTAAGTCCAAGGGCCATAACTCTTGTAGAAATAGGTAAATGGAGACCAAACTCAACCATGGTCTGTATCACACTAAGATGTATTCATATACTAAACATCAATTCATTATCTGCAACAGAACCGAAGAAAAGTCCGGAAAACTGAAATTTTCATAAAATTTGCTAAGTCCAAGGGCCATAGTTCTTGTAAAAATAGGTCAATCAAAAGCAAACTCAAACTTGATCTGTATCACATTGAGATATATCCACATACCAAAAATGAGTTCAATATATGCAACAACAGCAAGAAAGCCCAGAAAACTAAAAATTTCAAGAACTTTTCTAAGTCCAAGAGCAATAACTCTTGTAGAAATAGGTCAAGGGAGACCAAACTCAACCATAGTCTGTATCACACTAAGATGTATTCATATACTAAAAAAAAGTCCGGAAAACAAAAAAATTCAAGAAATTTGCTAAGTCCAACGGCCATAACTCTTGTAGAAATAGTCAAAGGAGACTTAACTCAAAGTTGGTCTTTATTACACTAAGATCTATTCATACATCAAACATCAATTCATTATCTGCAACAGAACCGAAGAAAAGTCCGGAAAACTGAAATTTTCATAAAATTAAAATAAATAAAAGTCCAAAGGCCATAGTTCTTGTAAAAATAGGTCAATCAAAACCAAACTTAAACTTGATCTGTATCACATTGAGATATATCCACATACCAAAAATGAGTTCAATATATGCAACAACAGTGTAAAAAAGTCCGGAAAACTTAAAAAGGGTCAGACGGCCAGACATACATACATACAGACAGACAGACCGAGAGGAAACTAAGAGTCCCCTTCGGCATTGCCGGTAGGGGACTAAAAATGAGACTATATGCATCAATACGGAAGATCGCAAATACTTATTACCAAGATTGTACGAAAGTTTTCGTGCACTTCATGGTTGTTCTCCATTGTATTATTTGGGCAGAAAAGATTCCCAAATTCTGAACAATGGTTTATGTAGGTGACTCAATGCAAAAATCAGAACGGACATGCTGCACGCGCTGTAGTTGCGATCTTGCGGATTGGCAATGGGCTATTTGAGAGTTACAAAACCTCACTTCGTCCCTTTTATATATTTTTCTCTATTTGATTATGGTGAGCAATGTTAATTCTCCAGTGTGATTATTATTTATAGTGCAAATGCAAATTGTAACATACCCATTTAGTTGTAATGATAATTTCTATTGGATAATAGAATTAAAACCATAACACAGAAATAACATACATAATTTCAAACAGAAAAATTCAGAAATGCTAAGAAATTTTATTTAGAACATTTTTCAGGAATAAATCTTTCAGTTTAAACAATGGCTCTCGTTCTTATATCCTCCAGTGGGATTCACGCTAGCAAGATCTCTGCTCTGTAAAAATAAAATATCAATATTATAATAATAATCAAATTTAGGGATAAAACTTCAAAGAATGGCTGAAATTCAATTATCATCAGGATGCAATACAGGTAATTGTAAAGATGAGACTGATTATAATAGAGATCAAGGGGGTTGGCACAACGCTCGCTTGTGTACCAATGCGCACCTATAACTTACTAGTACACTCGAACCACAGAACGACTTTTTTAGATTCGCAGACAATATTCTATAGCCTAGTACGTCTTATATTCTACATTTTTCAAGAATTTTTATGCTGCTTGATTGTGACTTTTGAAATTCAGATTTTTATGTTGTGTCTTTTATTTTCATTTACTAATGGTATCTCATTTTAACTTGTAATATCAATTTATCATCAAAACATGTACATGTATTATTTAAAAGTACACATGTTACCTGGCATCATCTGCGATCTTCGTCCAGTCACGCGACATTTCATGTACGTGCATCTTCTAAAACCTCTTCTTACCAAATATTCATCTTGATCTTGATAACATCTACCATTGAAATTACAACCTACAAAACAAATACTAGTACTTGTTATCATCAATTCATTTGATTAATCTTTTAATATTTTTTGTTTTATTTCATTTCATTGAATATCTAATTCCTGTCTATTATTTTTATCGTGTTCTTCTTTTGTTATTTTGTTCCTTTCTTAAGGACATGTCCGGCGCACAAAATTTTGAATCTTCACATCGAAGAGTATTCTGTATTTCTGACGTACAAAGAAAGATAACTTCTTTGAAAATGATTTTGAAATAAAAGTTTTTATGTTATTTTGCAGAAAGGTATGTACCGAAAGGTTTCAAATTCTTCGCTTCAATTAATTAGTAGAATACCCAATATATTGTATTCCAAATATGAAGGAAAATCATACAACAATAAGAAAAAGTTATTGAATATAATTTTGAATTTGCCATAGTGGGCAAAGGAAAATGTCTGCATGAGTCTATTTGGGAAGTACTCAGAACTTCAATGTTTCCTATGGTAACCCTATCAAGTGTCACTACACATCACTTTTACATACAACAAGACGAAACTGATTCAAATATAGAGAATATCTATCCTAAAACTGAATAAACAGTATATGTCCTTAATAAAAAATAAATGATTTACAGATTCATAACATAGTGTGAAATTAATTGAAAACTAAATTATTTTACAGATAAGTTTTCACTAACCCATCTTGTAGATGTCGGTCTGATACCAGTTTCCTTGCTTTTTACAAATGTAAGTGGCACATATCTGTTTATATTCCATTCGCTGTCCGGGGTAGTAGCACGAGTTATCTCCATATTGATAGAGTCCGGAACACACTGGAAAACAAGAGTCAAAGTGACCCGGGCCAATATTGCCTATCCCAGATTTTATCTCAATGACCAAAATACTGTTTTCATAATTTACAGACGTACTCAAAAGCGTTTGTCTGATCAGAACATATGAGGGAAATCTCTTTGTTCATTTCATAGGTCCGAATAAAACTTATTGAAAGCGTCATATTGAAATATCTCTACATGAAGCAATATGATGTCTTACTTACTGCCAAACCGAGCACAATTCTGTCTCCCGTACGAACACGTACAACTCAGCAACACTACCGTTGAAATAATCCACAAATTCTTGATAGAAAAATTGATTTTATTAAATACACGTCTAATGAAATAATTCATAAACATTTTGTGTTTTCTTCATTTCAAATACTTAAAGATTAGTTATGAATTATTAGATGTATAAAGCTTTACAAATATCTTATTCAATGAAAACTGAAGAATTAAATTGAAATATAAGCTAAATGAAAAGACCCACCATTGCTAGGACGGAACCAGATTGCAGAATATCTTACAAGTAAGCTGGTCACAATTTATATGGTAACCAGCATGAAACTGGTGCTAAATTCAGCTAAATATAAATCAAAATGTCAATTTGAATTACAGTGATATTTGTTTATTCTATTTGCAACTTTATAATGATAAAACTACTTTTCAGTTTTTGGTAAAAGAATTTGAGAATTTTCTATCATTAGCTCATTTGAACCAAGAATAACGTTAGTCATATTACAAGAGGTCTATGGGTCACGAAGCTCACCTGAGAACTTCAGCTATGCTAAGGTCACAGTAAGATGAGCTAAGAAGCTTGTCCTTTGACCTTGATTGTCTTCCTGTTAATATCCTTCATAATGACATGAAATATAAAAGCTGTAACTTGAAAGCTGATCTACTTATCGCAACATAAAGCAAAGTGTGGACAAAAAGTTCGACGGGAAGACATGATGATTATTTGTACGAATTATTTCTTCCAATTTTCATTAAAAACCGTAAGGTGCGTCATTGGTCAAGATTCAAGACCATTCTTGCGCATCTCCAAATTTAGCACTCATTGAGCTTGAACTATATAGATATTTCAATATTATTATGACTCGATTGAAGAGTCATACCTAAAAGCGGATAAGTTTGAAAAGTTGATCTAAATTGAATGAAGTATCTGTAGGAAATTGCTTCGCGGTACTGTCTATAAAAATTGAGAAAGTAATAGCCCCTGAAAGTCGTTTTACGTGTGGAATATTACAGCTGATGGATACCGAAAAATTATAAACTGTTTAAATTCCAACCAAATTAAGGCAAATAACGCGCCGATACTTTTTCAAGAAAACCACAAAATGGCACTATTCTTGAGCGCGTTTGTTCTCTCTTATTCCAACACGGCAATATACTTGTTCTTCAATATTATAAACAGTCTTTCTCAGGAGCACAGTTTACTGTGTAATTGAAAAAAATCATGATTTAATATTGTTTTTCTTAAAATCGTTGAAATTCCTTGCAGAATTACATGCCTTAAGCATTCCCTGATTATAACTCTACTCTTGAACAGGATAGATTAGGCCTCTCCTAATAAATTCTACGTTCGACGTCCAGATTCATTCTTCAAACCTAGGCTTTGTTTGAAAATTTCGTTTGCTTTTTATTTTCCTACCTGCCTTGTAGGGTTCAGAAGAAAATAATTTGATATTAATGGCAAATATGGATAATGACCATATCCCTGTATACAGCACATAATCGATAATTCAGAAAATCAGAAACCGAAAGCACACAAAATCATGATAAAACAGGAACCAAAGGAAACAAACAAAAACCTCCACCATATGAAAACAAGCGAACTCCCGATATGGGAGTGAGTTGAATAAATGTTGCCTTGATAAGACGCCGAATAATACTCAGACAGACACAAACTTGCTACCCACTCTCCCTAAGCATAAAGCTTGTAAATGAATCATGACAGTGGTGTTACCTGATGAAATGAAATAAGCATAGGATATAAGCTTTTATATAGGGATATTTGGGATATCAAAGGAGGAAGCAGAATATATCTCTTCTGATGACATGTAGATAAGAAGAAGCAAGGAAGATTTATATATATATTTGCAACAAATGAACACTAGAATAAAGTGTTCTATTTCTATTAATTCACTTTTGTATCAGGATACTTTGCAACCTTTTGCACACAAAACTATACTTACCCTCGCTGTTTTCAAAAGTTTATAATCATTTGTTAAGGCTGAAACGTCTCCAATTGACAAAAAGATGTTTAAAGTCATTTAAAGATGCAGCTTCAAAACTATGGAATGTATTACCGGAATATTTTAGATTTCAAACATTTTATTTACAGTTCAAGACTTTCGTGTCATCATGGAACTGCAAGGTAGGTAGATGTTTTGCCTTTCCAGCTTCATTGTTAGTTTTTTTCTGCTTGCTTTTGTGCTTCATTTTCGTTTACTCAGAATATTTCAGTTTTGCTTTCTATTAATTTATTTGCTAGTCTGTGAATTTGACATTCTTTTAGTTGCTTTGCTTATGTTGCTTTAATTAGCTTTATTTTATTTGCAGATTTCAATTTTATGTCATTGATATATCATATTCAAGCATTTAATGCAGCTTAATGCAACTTTTGTCAGAAAGCAAAGAATCATGTCGCGGATATGAAAAATAGAAAATTTTACTTTTACGTAATCCAGAAAATCATCTGTTATAAAATTATAATCACTGAGCGATATAAAGAAAATGGAAGGATCTCCAGCATGACAACCCTGCAGACACCCAGCGAAACAAACCCACACAGACTGACATAAGACAAAACTACAAACCGCACAAGGACGCTAGAACATGATACAAAATAATCGAAACCGCCGCACAGAAACATCAAAGACAACACATAAAAGGAAGGACAAATATGGATAATGACCATATCCCTGTGTACAGCACAAAATCGATAATTCAGAAAATCAGAAACCTAAGGAAAACAAAATCAGGATAAAACAGGAACCAAAGCAAACAAACAACAACCTCTACCACATGAAAAGAAGCGATCTCCCGATATGGGAGTGAGGCCAGGTGCCCAGGAGGAGTAAGCAAGGAGACCAGTGTGCACCCGGCGCCGACTTTGGACGGCCATCTGCTATTAGCAGATTGTGTAGTTATCCGGATCACGTGCGCACAATTCTCCTACTTATCCAGATACACAGAGGTCTCCATAGACGCACCATTGTTGTATAAACATTAAACTTCTCACTTTAAAGTGACATCATAAACGAGAAAGTTAAACGCAGTGGCCTTTTCGATGTTAATGTATCTTAAAAAGTCTATGGCATGCGTTTAACAGTCTGTGCTCTGCTGGCTGAAGCGAGCTCAAGATCAATCACCCGAGAAGTCTGACCAACTTTCAGATAGGACAGAGAATCAGGACCCAGTCTTCTGTGATGAGATTCAAACAAGGCCCATCATAGAGTCCGGTCGTCATGGTTGGCCAGTGTGCAACTTTGGAAAAGACACCGGTACAAAACTGTAAATTGGTCCAGTACCATGCCCTTTGTTCTTTTGATGACTTTAGGATCATATCCTCGGTAAAGTAGGCGACCGACAATTTTCTTACATTTTGTTTGAAGTTTGATCTGCCTTTGATACTTCTGATTTTGTTTATTAAGTCACCGTAAAACGAAGGCAATGAAATTCCCAATGATACACTCTGATGCTAGAGTTGTCCCAAATTTTGAAAGGAATTCAGAATAATTATTGCGAAATTTCCAAAAAGATTTAACAAGTTTGTGATATCTAAATCCTTGACTGATAAGTTTCTTAGTAATTTGTTTATCTTTATCATGGAAGACCGAAACAAGAGAGCAAGCTCTAGCGTATCTGATGAGTTGAGAGATTTAAATGCCTTATGATTGCAATCTTGGAACATCGCCATCAAGCCGAGGAAAATTAAGTATGAAGAAGCCAAAGTCTTCTCTTTTATCGTATATCTTTGTCTGAATTTCTCCATGATTGATTTTAATATCACGATCCAAAAATGGTGTAACTACATTGTATATCATCTTTGTTTCCTTTATTTAAAGTTAATTCACGTGGATAAATTTGATTTTTGTAATTCTCAAGATGTGGGTTATCAATATTCAAAATATCATCCAGATACCTTGAGATGCCGCTGAAACATTTCAAGTCGTCAAATTTCTTCAGTTTTTGAAGAATTCTGCATGAATTATTTTTCGTATGTGTATAAAAACAGATCTTCCACCAGAGGTGCACAGTTTTTACCCATGGGAAATACAATAGCTTGCCTGTATAAAGCGTCACCTAATCTTACAAAAATGTTGTCCAAAAGAAAGGACAAGGCCTTGCACAACTCGGATCGAGTCCATAATTTGTACGATTTGTATTCTACTGAGGAAAAGAATCCTTTTGTGTCAGAATTTCATAATGTCTTACCCTCTCGATCAAAACACCATTTAATAAGTTTTGATAATCGATCTTTTATCTTCTCATGAGGGAGGGTGGTGTACATGTTAGAGAAGTCATAGGATGAGATAGAATCGGCTTTAAAATTTGAATATGTGGACCACATCACCATAATTCTTTATTGACCAAAAATAGTTGATGTCGCTATTATTGAATGTAGTTTTACAATTTTTTGATACATGATATTTAATTGCTTTTAACGCTGATGTCAAATTCTTAGATAAGACTGTAGTACATGTAGTACATTTCCCTACCGGTGTTATAGCATAGATCATCTCCCGCATGAATCATTCCCCGGATGAATTGGCCCATTATAGAACATCCCTCCGTAGAGTTTCAGCATAGAACATCAACCGGGGGGATAAAGCGGCCCGGATCCAACCTTACCCCTTGTCTAATTCCGGATTTCCATTCTCTAACGGAAATTTCAAACTGTAAACTGTACAAGTATTGTCATTAAACATAGTGTGGTTCTGTTGACAATGGGTATGCATGACCCCAATTTTTCTTTTGCTTTTATGCGTGCAAAGATTTCCCAAGCAAGCAAGTCCAAATTTATACACTTTGAAGCATTCAATAAAGGGTCAGTGAACTCGGATTATTACACGATATACAGACATCCACAGCGCTTTACTATTAAATAGTCTAAATATATGGAGTGCCGTTTTACTATCTATTCCCTATTTTTTTTTTTATATGAAGAAACATAATTTGTTATTTAAAAATATATTTTTTGATATAAAAAAAATCCGTCATATTTTGTGATATAAAAAATCGATTTTTGATATCACAAATTCCATTTTGCGATACAATGTATCACAAAATCGATCTTTTTGATATCACAAATTCGAATTTGTGATATAGAACAATCCATTTTTTGATATCACAAAAAAATGAAAGAATTTGTGATATCAAAAAATCGAATTTATGACATTAAATCATCGAATTTGTTATATCAAAAATTCGATAAGATTTCTTTGTATCAAAAATTACAATCGTTGATATCAGAAAATTGATTTTTTTAATATCACAAAATTGTTTTTTTTTATCAAACATTCATTTATGTGATATCAAAAATTCATTTTTGTGATATCAAAAATTCATTTTTGTGATATCAAAAATCAAAAATTGTAATTTTGTAATTATCCGAGAACAAGCTATCTATCAAACGCTATGAGTTGCAGAAAGAAGTCCAGAAAAGGGGGGGTTGCATCGAAGGGCATACCTCCTCGAGAAAAAATAATGCGTGACCCAATGTCAAACTAATTATCCAAGACCAAGGTATTATCAAATTTCACCTGAGTACAGTTCCTGTGGAAAATCTAATGATTTTGCCCTGCCGTCTCGACTATAAGACTGAATTACTGATGGGTACTTCTGTAATGTAGAGAGGTTGAGATTTCCTACGTGTAACTTGTACGGGTACGTCTAGTGTACAAGTTGAATTACTCGTAAGGGTTGTTGATATTTCTTTTCAAGTTGTCATGCAAACGTCCTTTCTTTTTACATCTATTAGCATAGTAACATTTTATCAACAATCAGAATATATTCTGAAAACTTCATACTCTTCAAGATTCGAAACCATATTTGAACAATTTTGAATTAATGCATTACTTCATTTGAGTGAGGCCACCTTTATTGCATTTCGTTTTTACATTGTGATCTTGTGGATATTATTCATGAATACAGTGTTTTCCTTCATGTCTCCATTAAAGCGAGACAAGAGTCACTAAAGGGACAATGAAGACTTAACACCACTTCTCTTCATATGGGAGATTTTTTTATATTTCGCTTCCTTTTCTTTGTTCTGGTTTTAGAGAAAAATCGTTCCTGTTTGTTTTCCTGTCCACCATTTTTGGATGATAGTAACAAAAAGGATGATAGTAACTTTTCGGTTTAACGCCAGTGGTAAAATGATTTTTCGAAAAACGATTGTGTACTTCTTAATTAATAGGGATATGGCTTTGTCCATATTTGTCATGGATCCAGGAGTTATGTCCCATTAAGCGTTAGCTGGGTAGACGCTCCAGTAAACCATAACTACAATAAGTAATACTACAGTAGTTTCACAACCTGACTTTTTGGCATTTTACGTTGAAGGACATGTCAACAGCACATCTTATTCAATGACATAGTTTTTCATTGCTGTTGTTTTTTCTTTATTCTTAAACATCTTTTTAAAACTGTTTTCGCTCAGCATATTTGCAAGATGATGCCTTCAGAAAACCAATGTATGCTACCTATATATCCTATTGACACACCGCGTGGGATCGAAACATATGATTTTGTGATTCCTTACGGAGGGTTTTGGTTGTTTTCTCATCATTTAAGTGATACTGCACAAAGCTGATGAGACATTGCAGTAGGAAAATGCCTTATAAGAAATTCCATATCGTTTATATGTCTGAAAAGTCTATAATTTTTGCAAACACTTCAAGTGTTCTTCTAGGTCAAGAACGTTTCTTTCGTCCGTAAACTATTGAAGTGTTTGCACAAACAATGAATTTTTCATATACTTAGACGATATGGATTGATATGTTAGGCATTGCCCTACTGCATGACTCATCAGTTTTGTAAAGTTTAACTTAGAAAATGACGAAAAAACTGTTTAAGAAATCACAACGCCATACATTTTGATCCCAGGCGGTATAACGGAGGTATAAAAAACACTATAATCAAGCTTTCAGTGAGTTTGCAGGATAGTCAGATATACTGTTCATATTTTGTAAGTTGATCCAGTTTGGGTTTTTGTTTCCTTTTTGTAGTATGCAAAATGGCCTTGTATTTTCTAAGGATTGTACATTTAGATTGGAGTCAGATTTATCCTGTATCATCATATCCTACCCATTCTGCTACGTCTTTCGGTAATGTTTTGTAAATAATAATGCTCACACTCTTTGGCAATATTACATTGTTTAGATTGAGGATCACTGACGAGGGTTAAATACCCGAAACGTGTATGTCTGGTCCATGCTGAAAATCTTTATGCTCTTAAATGATGCTATTGAATTTGAAGACGTTTCACATTTGTACCACTTGGTGAGTGTCACTGCCCCGAGGGCACTTGTAGCCAAGTTCGGTCAACTTCGGTTGATCGTCTGTCTCTTCAACGCATTCGAAAATTTCTGTTATCAAATTTTCATGAAATTTCTAAAACGAAGGTCCTGTAGCATCATATCCCACCAATTCTGCTAAGTCTTTCGGTAATTTTTTGTACATAATAATGTTCACAAGCTTTTGCAATATTACATTGTTTAGATTGAGGATCACTGACGAGGGTTAAGTAACCGAAGCGTGCATGTCTGGTCCATGCTGAAAATCTATCTGCTCTTAAATGATGCTATTGAATTTGAAGACGTTTAACATTTATGATATAATGTTATTTACATAGGGGATACAGGAATAAAATTTGTATTGGTCGAGTCTGTACTAATACAACTTATTTCAGTAGCCTAATATATTTTTGTATCTCTCCTGTACAACACTCTTTAGCGAATTTATCCTGCTAATGGTTTTTCTTGTGTGTATGTTACGTCAACACCTTCTAAAGAATCTTGATTACGTCAACAGCATAAAGTGCAGAAGGAGGATATTGAAATAATACTCTGTCAGTAACATTACGCAACATAATACTCGGTTCTTCTAGACCAATAAGATTGCAAGAAATTTGCCAGAGGTGGGATAAAATTCCTATATGTTATCCATTCTGAAGGCAACAATAATTAGTGATTTAAGTATATCCGAAACACGTGACTATTACAATAAAATTGGTACTATAGAGCATAAATTTCAATATTGACAAAAATAGACCATATCCAGCCATATGTCGCTGTAATCAACAGTGGAAACATATGGTTCGACTCGTTAACAAATTAATACGTCTATCACATTTATTTTGATTGTCAAATATTGACATTTGTGTCTACGAATTATTTGTTATGCAGTTCCAAATGAAATGAATAAAAAGAGATATATGTAATAACCAAATAAACGGTATTCGTTTTATTTACAACTTATTGCATTGTAATTTTTTGCTGAATGTGAGTGTGATTGAAAACTCCTTATCAAGAAGCCGGTGAGCTTCGAAAATTTGAGGTTTTACTTTATTCTAGTGTCGTGGTCACTCTCACCAATTTTGTGATGTTAATATATATAAATATCTGTACTGCTACGAGTTATTTTTCTAGCTAGTTTCTGTATTGAAAAATACAAGAAACGCCGAATTAAAACTCGGACTTTTAATTCAGCGTTTGATACTTTGTTTTAAAGATTGAAACTTGTGGAGAGAATAATTGACAATTTATTGATGAATATATAGCTAATTTAATAACAAAAGGAATGATAATTTAAACTCCCATCAGAAATGACTTGATTCTGACCCCTTGACTGAAAGTTGGAAGCTCTCTTCTCTTGAAGAGCACGGGCTGTTTTCTGTTATTATGTTACTTAGGGCCCCTGTCTTCTTTGTAATGTCACCTTCAGTGAGTACGCACTTGGTGTATACTACAGCGGTGCGTTTGGAAAAAAATATTTGTGTAGCAGTAGGCAGTAAGCCTGATATGGTGGAAGGTTTCTAAGACCCCTGTGTATCGGTAGGATGTGCGCGCGTAGGCCTGATATGGTGGAAGCTTTCTAGGACCTCTGTGTATCGGTAGGATGTGCGCGCGTAGGCCTGATATGGTGGAAGGTTTCTATTGCCTAAACCAGATGTGTATTATTCATGTTACGTGTGTCACGTCTACAAAATCATAGTATCAGTTATGAACAGATAAATTTGCAGCATGGACCAGACATGCACAAATCGAGTACTTAACCCTCGTTTGTGATCTTCAATCCAAACAATGAAATATGGCCAAGGAATGAAAGTTATGTCTAAAAATACCGAAAGACGCAGCAGGATGGATGAATATGCTGCTACAGGACCCAATTTTCATATATTGAGTGAACAGAAATTTTCGAATGCGTTTGAAGAAAAGATTAAGCGAAGTTGACTTGTTTGTTACCTGCGGGTGTGTTCCACTTTTGGCAGCGCAGGGTAGTCTTGTTGGAGATCTTTCCCACACTATATAGTTCTTCCAGACCTAAGAACAGGCAATACCTAAAACTATTTCCTTCTCGCCATGTTCTTACTGTTATGACAAGAACTTATTTGTGTCCCATGAGACAAGATTTCCCCGAATAAAAACAACTTTTTCTCATGCGATAATGGAAATGTTCCAACTCGTTTCCCTCTTGAAAATCATTTCAAACCAATTTTAATGCCCCAATCATGTGTTTCGAATAGTCAATCCTTACCACTGGAACTTCAAACACAATTGATGTTCAGACACAGCCAAATGTATTTTAGTAGCGCCCTCTAGTTTGATTTTTAATTTTGTGTATCTTCTTAGGAAAGAGTGCGCGGATCCAAATTTCCTGTAGGGTCGAATTCAGTAGCATTAAGTAAAATCTATGAGCAAAAGAGCACTCGAAGGATGGTGCAAGGATGACAGTCTTCTTTAATTTCGATGATATTCTAAGAGGAAATTTCTTCAACGCATTTCTAAATCGTGGGTCTTTTAGCATAATATCTCACCCATCCTTCTACGTCTTTCGGTATATATTTGGACATAATGACTCTCACACTCTTTGGCCGTGTCACATTGTTTTGAGGATCACTGATGAGTGTAAAGTACCCGAAGCGTGCATGTCTGATCCATGCTGCAATTTTATCTGTTCTTTAATTATGTTCTTTAATTTGAAGACGTTTAACATGACAAGTTTCCAAAATAACATATGATGTCAAATTGATAATAGAAAATAAGTGTAGATAAAATGAAAATGACACAGCCAAATTCATTTTGATAGCGCCATCCAGTTCGAAGTGACTTACAAATCTACAAGAAGCAAACGCTAATGTTCTTTAGCAAAATAGTTAATGCTTTACAGGAATATCAATCAAACAAGATTGTCATCAATGGATTTGACTTGATGAAACATTTTAGACATCTCGTCAGCAGATGTTGCAATTTATTTCATGAAATCATGTTAAGACATTTTATTGAGAATATTCTAAAATATTCGTCAGGAAAATTTTAAAAAGCTATTGCTCTCGATTCTACATCTTCCAACAGGATTCCCACTAGCAAGGTCTCTCCTCTGTTAAAATAAAATATCAATAATGATTAAATGAATGGATAAAACTTTAGAGGAAGAAATGTTGATGTATTAACTATCAGAATGCAATCAAAAATAATTCTAATTAAACTTCAGGCCAAGGGGGCACAACGCTCACCTGTGTACCCATGCTCACAAGTTACCCTTACACCACCAGAAACTGACATCATTCCCTTTGAAAAGAAAACTTTTCGACATGACATGATGTTACTATAGCATTCTTTGCCAACAAACTATTTATTTTACCTTCTAGACGTTTCCTGGACAGCAAAAAATTATTCATTCGATGTTGACCACATACCGTTTATGGGATGATTTAAGCGTCGGGTAAATATCGCGAAAATGACCATTAAAAGGTGTCTTTTTTCGCCGAGTCCAATTTTGGCAATTCTATTAACAAGATCAAAATTTAAGATCTGTGTCTTTTGGGGTTTTTTTTATCTATGTCAAATTTTCGCGATTTAATCATGCTCGCGAATATAGCGAAAATTAGACATACGCAAAAATTCCTGATATAAATCGTAGGAAATGTTTTAAATGTATCTGATCTTAAATGATGTAATGTTATTGAATTTGAAGACGTTTAACATTTTACATCACCTATTGTAAGTTGCTTTATATTTTCAAAGAATTTGTATACCCATTCATTGTTTTTTTTTCAATTCCATTCACTGATATATAGTATCTCATTTTGTAATTTCAAGTAAAACGTGTACTATTTATAATACATTACCTGGCATCATCTGCCAGCTCCGTCCGTGCACGCGGCATTTCATGTGCGTGCATATTCCGGAACCTCCTCTTACCAAATATTCATCTTGATCTTGATAACATCTACCATTAAAATTACAACCTACAAAACAAATACTGCTTATTCATTTAATGAATTATTAAGTAAAACTGATTTTTTTAAAAATTATTTCGTTAAACTATCTAATTTCTATCTTATATTTTTATCGTTGCCTCTCGTACATATCATATTCTTTTGTTAATAAAGTATAATTGAAAAAGAAACATTATTGACTTAACTATTTTCAACTTAATCTTTACTAACCCATTTTGTAGACATTTGTCATATACCAGTTTCCTTCCTTTTTACAGATATAAGTGATACATTTCTGTTTATATTCCATAAGCTGTCCGGGGTAGTAGCACGAGTTATCTCCGTATTGACGGAGTCCTGAGCACACTGTAATACAAAAGTTCAAAGTGGCTCTATATTACTCATACCAAATGTCCCCTACTGGTAGAATTATCTTACTGCTCATACCGGAATAATATTGTAACTGAAGGTTGAACACCAGAAGAAGACGTACAAGGAAAAAAATCTTTATCTGTAAGTTGTGTGATACGGAAGACCGTAGGTGACAGGTATGAATTAAAATTTATCTGGCGGCCGCCACTTAATTATCTGGCGGCCGCCATATAATTATTTGGCGGCCGCCACTTAATTTATCTGGCGGCCGCCACTAAATTTATCTGGCGGCCGCCACTTAATTTATCTGGCGGCCGCCACTTAATAATCTAGCGGCCGCCATATAATTAAGTGGCGGCCGCCAGATAATTAATTGTCGGCCGCCAGATAAATGAAATGGCGGCCGCCAAATAAATTAAGTGGCGGCCGCCAGATAATTATGTGGCGGCCGCTTATGTGGCGGCCACTTAATTATTTGGTGGCGGCCATATAAATCTTTTGTTACTTTTCATCTGGTTATTTTGCATCTCTCATTCCAAATAGATTAAGAGAGAAGATGAATTCAGCACCCTAGAACAGAAAGAACATGTTATGCATTGATTTTGCTTTTATTTATTGTAAATTATATGATGACCGCCACTTAAATTATCTGGCGGCCGCCAGATGAATTAAGTGGCGGCCGCCAGATAAACTATGATTCATACCTGTCACCTACGGGCTTCCGTAGTGTGATGATATATTAAATGGTAAGAAAAAGGACAACTAAAGTCTTGATTGAAATATTCTTTTAAGTCATTAATTTACGAAAACGTATTGGTTTTCGTTAAAACCAACAAGTATAAGAAACCTATTTGAAACTTTTTTGTTTTCTACTACAATAAAGTTACATCGGATCCTGAAATACTGGAATCATGTCCTGCTTCTTGAGAATGTGCAACTTCTAAATCTCTTTACAAACCAGCTGGTCATATTGTTAGAGGTTACTTTTCAATTATCCAATACATGCAGCTCCGTGGTCTTCTTAAAAAAGGACCTAAGTATAGAATCCCATCCAAGATAGATGCCGCGAAGAGCCAAATGAACCTTAGATAACTATACGAAAAGATGTTGTAAATCAGATAGAATCGAATCGCATTCTTTGAATGACTGGACAAACCTCATTTTAAAATGATGGACATTCGAATAGAATAAAAACCATCATCTCTTTCAAAATACACGTCCCAAATCGGAAAGATAATTCAAAACCAAGTTAAAAAATGAAACGATGTAAATTTCTTTTCGTATATTAATGTCATGTCAAAATTAGTTATCGAGTATCTAAACTCATTAGATGGTGTTTTGATCGAGAGCAGAAACCTACATTTGTACATCTGAAAAAAGGATTTCTTTTCCTCAACAGATTACAAATCATACAAATCATGGAAATGTAATGACCTGTGTAATGCCCTGTCATTCCTCTTGGACAACATTCATGTTAGATTCGGTGAGGATCTATATAAGCAGTTTGTAGGGATTCCTATGTGTACTAACTGTGTGTCTCTTGTTGCAGATTTATTTTTATACATGTATGAAAAAGAATTTATCCAAAATCTTCAAAAGAAAAGAAAATTTGATGATTTGAAATGCTTCAATGATACCTCTAGCTATCTGGATTATATTTTGACTACTGATCATCCTGCTTTTGAATTATATAAAAAGGAAATTTATCAACAAGAATTTAAAACACTTAACAAGGCAAACGTTACAAATACAGAAACACCATTTTTGGACATAAGTATCCAAATTGTAAACGGAAAGATTCATACAGGTGTATATGAAGAAAGGTTTTCGCTTTCATTAACTAGTTAAGACTTTCTGGAAATTCTACAAAAATTACAGTCAGCTTCTTTTAAAATTTGAATCTATACAAGCAACAGAGTACATTACTTTGGGATTACACAATCTGCTTTCTATCACTGGTGTAAAGCAGATGCACGTACCATCGGGTACCTACATCGCGTCATGGCGACAGGCGATGCCGATTCGTATGTCTACATCCTTCAATATCAACAAATAACACAGTTCATATTGGATTTGGTCTCCTTCCTTTCATGTGTTGTCAACAATATTTAATATTTCTGTACTCTGTTACGATTGTTTTGTATGATGTTCTAGTAAATATTGTTCTGTCTTTTTGCGATTTAGAGTTTGTATGATGTCATTTATGTGTCACTTTCTTGTGGGTTTGTTTCGCAGGGTGAATGCAGGGTGGTCATGCTGGAGATCATTCCCTTTTCCTTGTACGCTCAACGTGAAGATTATGTATAGATAAATGCTAGAAATGAAGCAATTCCATAATTGGTTGTAAAATATACAGTGTATGTTGAGATTATGAATATGACAAGGAAGTAGATACAAGTGTTTGAGCAATGATTTTTTTGGTAACTACATCAAGGAATGCTGGTACCTACATCATCGTCCTTTTGTTTCGGTTGAAAAATAGTGTTCTTACCCGATTTTAATTAACACATGCGTAGTGCCATTTCTTGATCTAATCATTACCTTCACATTGATTGCAAATCCAACACAAACTGTGTAAATTACTGATATTGAAGGATATAAACATACGAATCGGCTGTCGCCATGACGTGATGTAGGTACCCGATGGTACGTGCATCTGCTTTACACTAGTGTTTTATGGTGACCTGGCCTCTCTGAATTTCAGTCGGACTCCTCGAGTGATAACATATATGAGATCCCTACAGCCGGCAGAGCACGGACTGTATTACGCACGCCCTCCCTTTATATCTATTTACATATTCATCTGTGTCGCTTGGGCCCCTGTATTTTGCTGTCCTGTTAGTGTGGTCATCTAATAGTGAGGAGGTGTTTTACACTATTTCAAACCATTGAATTTGAAGACGTTACACACTACAATTGGGCTTTCTTCGAGTCCTTTTGGGAACCGGAAAAGTGGGAGGGTTGCGCGCACGTAATCAGGATAACCAGACCATTTGTTGCCTTTAGTTTATGTGGAGTCTTTTGTGTTTAATATTTCTATGTCGTATGTCTTATTTTCGTCTCTTGCTGTGTTCGTCTTCTCTGTGTTTTCGCATCAGGTATTTCGGTGTTTTGCTGTTGATACTACAACCGGGTCTTGTTAAAGATCCCTCCCTTCTTTAATGTTCTTTTACTTACTTCCATTCTGCGCACATCCGCGGAATCCGTACGAGTACATACAACTCAGCGACAGAACTAACACAGCGATCCACGAGCTCTAGATAGAAAGAAAACATATACATTGTATATATATATATATATATATATCTATTAGAGTTATTTTTAAATATTCATTCCCAAGAAAAAAAAAGGATAAATGTTTTTACACTGCTGCCAGAGAGAAGACCCCTGAACATAACAAAATCAAATTCAGTTTCGAATAATGAAATATCATTTGTTGTATACTTAAAGCAAAAAAAATGATCCAAAAGACAAAATAATTTGATATGCCATCCCCTCCTTTGAAATTCAAATTTCAGACAACTTTTCCGTAAAAAATACCAAGCATAACATACAAACAAAAAACTATCTAAAAAGTATTTACAAAATACCGATTACCAACCATTGTGATTTTTTCCCTTTCTGATGAAAGCCGGCATACAGAATGAATTACCAGTTGGATTGGAAGATTTTATATGACAATTTCATATGAAATTAATGTATAACCTACGTGTAAACTGATAATGTACAGATTTAAATGGTCGTATAATTTGTAATGGTCAGTACAGTCAAACCTGTCTTATGTGACTTTGCAAGGGCCCACAGAAAATAGGTCACATAAGACAGGTGGTCACTGAATACAGGTTCAAGCTTATCTGACTTTTACCAACAAAATTTTTGTAGTATAAGAGCAATACCATAAAATGAATCCCTGCATATATCAATTCGTGTATTTATTGATGAATCGTATTGCACATATAAAATCATATCAGATTTTATCGATCACAGAAAATTTAATTATGAAAGACACTGATGAAGATATTTAATGTAAAATATTATGTAGTTTGGGTCCTCTGCAACACTAAAAGTCGTAATATACAGGTTCGGAATTGGGTACGGGACAGAAAAATCACGGTCGTTGTCGCGTTAGACAGGTTGTCGCTATATACAGGTTTATTTGATAGGAAAATTGCTCGGGAGGAATAATAAAGGTCACATAAAGCAGGAAGTCGCTAAAAAGAGGGTCACTTTAAGACAGGTTTGACTGTACTTAGTTTCGAATTATCATGTAATCTAGTAAACAATGAAACTCCCAGAATATTTCATTTGCCTACAGGGAAGGGATCGAATGACTCTTTTTTTAACACCACAAACATGCAGATCAAAGTTTTGGTCTGGAAGCCAAACTCAGATGAAATAGAAAAAGCATTTGGTTCGATCGCCATCTAGTTTCATGTTACAAATAACAGACTCCCTTCTCTCGCCTTGTATCGCTGTGATATTCAGTAAATATTATTAGTTATACAGTGTTTTTACAGGGGGATACCGAAATATATTGGGTCGATGAAAAAAGTTATATTGGGCGAGGCGAAGCCGAGCCAAATACAACTTTTTTCATCAACCCAATATATTTTTGTATCCCCCTGTAAAACACTGTGTAACGAATTTATCCCACCGATTGCTTTTGGCTTGTATATCTAACGTCAACATATTCTAAAGCATTTCGGTGACGTCAATATCGTAAAGCGTCTTAGTAGAGGAAGGATATTAGAATAATATCCTGTCAGAAAAATGATACAACACAATATTCGGTTCTTCTCGACCTATCAGAATGCAAGAAATTTGCTAGAGGTGGGATAATAAAATAATATCATGTCAGTAAAATGATACGATATAATATTCGGTTCTTTTCGACCAATCAGATTGCAAGAAATTTGCCAGAGGTGGGATAATTGATATTATCCCACCTCTGGCAAATTTCTTGCAATCTGATTGGTCAAGAAGAACCGAATATTATGTTGTATTATTTTACTGACATGATATTATTTTAATATCCTGCTTCCACTAAGACGCTTTACGATATTGACGTCACCGAAATGCTTTGAAATATGTTGACGTTACATACTCAAGCCAAAAGCCATCGATGGGAAAAATTCGTTATACAGTGTTTTACAGGGGGGGGGGGGGGGATACAAAAATATATTGGGTCGATGAAAAAAGTTGTATTGGGCTCGGCATCGCCTCGCCCAATACAACTTTTTTCATCGACCAAATATATTTCTGTACCCCCCTGTAAAACACTGTATAACTAATAATGTACTGATACATGCAAAAAAAGATTGGTATGAAAGAGTATTGAAAGTTCGTTTGTTCGTGATCTGAAAATACATGTTCTGTAATATATAAGCCCATATTCTCTTTCAATGAAAATATTCAATAAGATTTGAAAAAATAACAACAAACAAGATCCCTAGCATCATTATCAATAAAAATCGATATACAGATACACACCATGATGAAATCTTGCACTCCGTTGTTTGTGAGTGGTTGTTAATGTGTAGGTTATAATTTGCTTGTCTGATTTTCATGCGCCCGTCATTTGACAGGTCGTTTTATGGTATGGCAATATCGATGTCCGTCCGTCCGTTCGCATATGGAACGCAATAACTTGAATATGTGTTTTATATATGTAATGGGTTTTTTTTATGTTTTGTCGTATAAGTTATTGCGAAACAAATATTGAGCAATCGTGTGAACTAGACATAAAAAACAGTCATTTCATTAAGGATCGTGAAAGAAGATTTAAGTACGGGGTACACAGCCAATTGTGCCTCATATGAACTTCATGTGAAATTTACATGAACTTTACATAAAAGTTCACATGAAATTTATGTGAAATGAGCACGAACATGAAATTTACATGAAAATTTTCACATGAAATTGATGTGAAGATTTTTATATGGATGTTATGTGAATTCAGTTTCCTGTGAAGGTCACTTAGAAAAATTCATGTGAAATTCATGTGAAGGATATTTATGTGAAATTCATGTGAAAAATTTTTCACGTAAATCTTATGTGAAATTTATATGAATTTTACATGAACTTTCATGCGAAATTTACATGATGCTCATTTCATATGAACTTCATGTGAGGCACAATTGGCTGTGTATATGGAATTTTTAAGAAATAAACAAACAAATGTAAACAAATGGATATATTTCGGTGATACCATAACTTTTGATTATGTTTGAAAATTTACTGTGATAATGGGGAAAAATAGAGGCAAAAAAGGAAAAAAAGACCTTGAAAGTTTTTACAATACACGCACAGACATTAGTGATCACAGTTCAAGTCGTCAAGAGACTTCGTTTAAAATTGAGGAAATATTGACCGACTTGCAATATCGCTTGATAAAAATGAATCTCATCTTCATCGGTTTTGGAAGCGAAACGAGACACGTAGATACGGAAGCTTAAGTGAAGAGCTTTATGCATGAGATGCTTGGGATTACTGCGCAGATTCAATTTGTCAACGTCAATCGTTTTGACCGTTTTGTACGTAACTGCAACCGCCCGATTTTGACTCCTCCGATTTCGAAGCGATTTCGATCTTGTGAAGAACAACGCCTATAAGCTAACGTGGAACGCCGTACAGCATCCGGGAAATGTTTCCGAAAAAATGGAGGAACGTAGGAGTTGACTGCATTCGATCATGCGCTAGTGTCGCGACAGTAGAGATCGCGCCAAGCTAGTCCGGAGTAAATTGTACATCAATGGACGTTTATACATGGAACATGAAGATGACGAGTTCTACGATGTAGATTATTCTGTGGGCAGTGATCGCGAGGATGAAGCGCACGTAAACAGGGAAGAGTCCAAACCCGCACCAGTAGTTCCGCCAATCTGATCCACCCGTAGAAAATAACCGAGTGGAAGTGCAGGCAGGTGCTGATGCATAGGACACAGCGGAGGTTGGACGCTCTATTCGTGTCGTTGCATGGAATGTAAATAGAGGCTCGGAGTATAAACTTGATGACGATGATTTTTGTAATCTTCTTTTCAAAAATGACATACTATTTTTGTCCAAATTTTGGATAAATGATCATTTTTTATTATTTTTTTAATTTTGAAAACTATCAGTAATGAATATTATGCAAGAAACAGATTAAGATCAAAATGTCGAGGCGGTGGTTTGGTTTTGTTATATAAAAAGGGTTTTAAGAGAAGCTATTACACTGATTAAAACTGCAGCTGATACTTATTTTGGTTGAAAATTGATAAATTTGTAACACCTTATACATGTACCTCCGAGATGCTTACGCATTTGTAATGGTTGGAAAAGTGGGGATAAATCTGGAATGTTTTTCAATCATTAAGGTCATAGTGTTATTGATTACTGCATTGTCCATAGATCCTTTTTTTGATAATGATTTTGACTTTCATGTATTGTAATTTAACGAATGGTCTAATCACAAGCCCATAGTACTTACTCTTTCCGCTAAAGAGCAGATAGTTAGTGCTCCATGTGACAATATATCTGATGTAGATCAGTATTTTGTATATAGATTTGATAAAGAACAAATTGATTCAATGTGGAAAGATATACTTGATTATCATTAAGTTTTGAATGAATGTGTACTTAATGTTGATACAACTACTGTTGAATTAGATAGGACTGTAAATAGGTTTACAGAGATATTGAACAATGTTTTTAATCAATATTGTAGATCTGAACATGTCCCTAAACGTATTGTTGAAAACTGTGATAGGGATATACCATGGTTTTACAAGTTTAGCCTTCGAAAAAACTTCCAGTTGTATTCAGATGCGTAGCCAGAGTAAAAATTATGTGCACTCAAATCAGTCTAGACAGGGGGATTGGGGCCGTTAAACGCTCATACATAATTTGGATGGATGACTGGCGAGTGGGGGGAGGGTATGGGAGTGGCTTCTGCCCCCCCCCCCCCCACCCCCGAGAATATTTTGAAAAAAAATGAAGCAAATTTGTGACTTCTGGACCATATTTGAACTGAATTTAGAAGCGATTCAAGCATATAATTTACTGAAAAAGTAAAATCAGTTATCATATCAATTTTGACATTTTCTAATGCTAATTCCTTTTTTCCGTCAATGTCAATATAAATTCAAATCTATCTCAGGAAAACGGGAGAAAAAGTTATCCAAGGGTTCAGCCAATATCTAGGGAGATCCAGCCTATGATTTTGAAAAATGAATTTTATAAAAATGGAAAATCGACACATTCCTAGAGAGGGGTCCTCGCAAAATATTGCATGAAAATGTCCTCGAAATTCAGTAATGTCGAAGGGTTCCAACTCTCTACCTTCTTGAAGAAAATTCAAAACCAATTTACATGCACCAGACACGTGTTTCGAATATTAAATTCTCATCAGTGATGCTTTCAGCGGAGCCATCAAAAATAATTTCAGTAGCGCCCTCTTTAATTTTTTGAAGTTAGATTTTTACATTTACATTACAGAGAGCGCGTGGCTCCAAATTTCCTGTTGCGTCGATTCAGTAGCATATCCAAATAAAATCTATGTTCAAAATAGCATTGGAGGGATGGTGCTAAGATGTTAAACTCCTTTAATTTCGATAGTTATCGGTGAAATGGCTAGTTTCCGAAATAGCAAAAAATATATTTCATGTCACATTGATAAAAGGCAAAAACAAAGCTTCTTCAGGTGACAGAGCTTGAAAGAAGTAATTAATACACTTGACAAACATCAGGCCACGGGGAACGATTTTAACTGCTCAACAATGCAACGTGAAAGAAGCATCCCCTCCGATCACGTGTGTCCCACTCCCCGATTCAGCTCAAATAGAGAATAAGTGTCTTTTAAATTTGTGCTGTGTTACGGGTGTGCAATACACAGCAAACTTGTGCATTTATCGTGCATGTAATGCGCGCTAGCACATTTCATGCGATAAATGCACTTGCTGTTGAGTGTTGCATACAAGTAAAAACTACAAATTATGACATTTATTGTATATATATGCACCATAATTGTCAGTTTCATTCTTGTTTCTGAAATCGCGTTTTTTCCACGTAAAACGATGACGTTGAAATGTAGGTCCCCGAGGGTTCTGTTTGAAGGTTAGAACAGCCGTCACTGCATGTTTCTGTAGAGTTTATGCATTGTGACGTAACGAGCGTTTCATACAGATATACATTCATTTTTTCTATATATTGTTTTCATTTTCGTGCATGAACATCGACGGTGGGTGCGGTTAGCCAACAGGGGATGCTTACTACTCCCGGGCACCTGGTCCAACATCTAGTTTGATCGAGGTCCGTCGATGCTCAATTAGGTGTTCTATTGTGAGTGCTGTTGAGATGGTCGTCAGGATCTTCTTGAACTCATTCATTTCAATAGTTTCATCGCAGGGAATTACATTGGTTGTGCATATATATAGAAAAGTTTACTTTGTTGACACATGCAATTCAGTTGAAAAAATACAGAAAACATGATTCTTTTTATTAATTCTTTGGGGATTCCACCTTTTTCTTGAAAACTCGAAATCGGCAAATTCCAAGAAGAGTCAAGACACCTCCCCCAACCATCACTCCTCTCAATCTGTTTTTGTTTGATGTAGAAAAATTGATGGAAAAATTTCTTGAACGACAATTTCTTTTTAAATTAAGAGATCGATCGCTCAGCTTGTGCCAACTCCCTGCATCAGTCCAAATAGAAAAGGAGTTAATTACTTTTCCAAATAGAATATTTTGTTTGAAATAACATTTTGCCCTATTCTGGCAAGGAAAGTTTCTAATTGTTCATTCCGAGAATATCTTGCGATCCTCTTAATTCAAACACTTTTGATATGTCTATTAGCGACTTTTATTCCAGATAGATGAAGAAAATATCCTATGCATAGGGGTTTTTTCGCCTTGTGTTCATGTCGACATATAGACGGCCACTCCGCGGCCCTTGTTAGCAATCGTTGTAAATATATTCGAATTTTTACCCCAGAGAAAACTTTTGGAAAAAATTATTCAAATCCACGGTTTCTATGGTGTATTTGGTATTTTTCGGAAAAATGATAATTTATAACAGAAACAGTAAAGCCTGTTATGCCGTAAAAATTCATGGGAATTTTTTTGTCTCCGCTGCAGGGGGTGGGGGTGGGGTTGGGGGGCTTGAGCCCCAAAGTCCCCCCCCCCCCTTAAATCCGTCACTGCAAACATCATGCAATTATTACCGCCGCAAAGCAATTCAATTCTTGTTATTAGTACAGCGCTAAATATATAACAACGCTAAATATAAAACAGGTGTGTGTAGTGTGTACATGCAAAGTATCGCCGACGAAGTAAACACTCCGCAAACATTCTTGAGACTCAGTTTACCCAGTATGCCACGCACGTGGAGTCTGCACAT
The DNA here is from genome assembly GCA_028142955.1 of Pinctada fucata. Lineage (NCBI taxonomy): Eukaryota > Metazoa > Mollusca > Bivalvia > Pterioida > Pteriidae > Pinctada > Pinctada fucata. Next base: position 23,441,887 of record AP027102.1, read on the forward strand.
GCTAATTAAATCAAATTAGACTATCCCAATATGTTCACCTTTGACAGGGGTCGCAATGGAAGATGTAATTTGTTAAGATTTGAGTATAGGAGAGCGCGTAAGAAAAGAAACGCTATTATAAAGCCTATGTTAGGACGGCGAAGAATGATTACAGAAATTATCAAGGAAACAAAAATGGAATTTATGAAAAAGAATAATCCAAAACAATTTTTTTAATATTTTAAATCTGATGGAAAAAATATGAGTAATGGTAAATTGTCATGCAATGATTTCTACGAGCATTTCAGAGATCGTGGAAAATGTGATGATCAGACGAATAATATTGATGATGACAAATATGGATAATGACCATATCCCTGTATACAGAACAATATCGATAATTCAAAAAATCATAAACCGAAGGCATACAAAATCAGGACAAAACAGGAACCAAAGCAAACAAACAAAAACATCCACCACATGAAAAGAAGCGTACTCTTCTTGGAAGAGAGACCAGGTGCCCAGGAAGAGTAAGCATCTTCTGCTTGCATGCAATGCCCGCAGCTTCAATTTGGTACAACTGTCACTTCCGGTTACTTTCATTTTGGAAGACATAGAGTACAATCTTTGGTTGGATGGTTCAAATGGTCTATGACAGAATATCATCCACCATTCTGGAGAGTGGGACATAATAGTGCATGTCGAGTTCCCCATATCGACCGTGGAACATCCTCAATGACGATGTTAGTCGGTCACAAACATATCCCTGACTGAGAAGCTTATCTGAAAGATGCCTAGCTCTCAGAACAAAATCCGTATATTTGGTACTTGATCTGGCATGGAGTATCAACTGAGAACACGCCAAAAGCAGGCGATGAAGGGATGTTGCTACTCAGGAAAGGAACATTTGTAATGCTGAAATTGAAGTTGTCACGTTTGTCATAAAGTAAGGTGTTCATGTGACCATCAGTGCCGTACAACAACATTTCATAGATGACAACATGCAGAATTTATTTTTCTGAATAAGATAGTGAGATATCTAGTGATGAAATAGAAAAGGTTACCAATAAGATGAAGTGGAGCAAATCCCCCGAAAAGGATAATTTGATTTATGAGTAATTAAAGCATTTTAGGATATCTTCATACTTTTTCGGCATATTACTTTGTTTAGATTTAAGGATCACTGACGAGGGTTTAGTACCCGAAACGTGCATGTCTGGTCCATGTTGCCAATTTATCTGTTCTAAAATGATGCTATTCAATTTGAAGACGTTTAAATTTATACCACTTGGTGAGTGTCACTGCTGGTGGACCAGGAGTCCCCGAGGGCACATGTAGCCAAGTTCGATAAATTTTGGTTGATTGTTTCTTCAACGCATTCTAAAATTTCTGTGATCAAAATTTCTTGAAATTTCTAAAACGTGGGTCCTGTAGCATCATATCCCATCCATCCTGCTTGGTCTTTCGGTACGCTTTTTCGACATAGTAACTTTCATACTTTTTCGGCATATTACATTTTTTAGATTTAAGAATCACTGACGAGGGTTTAGTACCCGAAACGTGCATGTCTGGTCCATGTTGCCAATTTATCTGTTCTAAAATGATGCTATTCAATTTGAAGACGTTTACATTTATACCACTTGGTGAGTGTCACTGCAGGTGGACCAGGAGTCCCCGAGGGCACATGTAGCCAAGTTCGATAAATTTCGGTTAATCGTTTCTTCAACGCATTCTAAAATTTCTGTGATCAAAATTTCTTGAAATTTCTAAAACGTGGGTCCTGTAGCATCATATCCCACCCATCCTGCTACGTCTTTCGATACGCTTTTTCGACATAGTAACTTTAATACTTTTTCGGCATATTACATTGTTTAGATTTAAGGATCACTGACGAGGGTTTAGTACCCGAAACGTGCATGTCTGGTCCATGTTGCCAATTTTTCTGTTCTAAAATGATGCTATTCAATTTGAAGACGTTTACATTTATACCACTGCTGGTGGACCAGGAGTCCCGAGGGCACATGTAGCCAAGTTCGATGAAAATTGGCCCCCCACAAGTGTTGTTGTTTTTCGTCAAGATCCATCATTAGGTGGCGCCACCATAACAAAAAATAGGTTATGTGAGTACCATCCTTTCACAAACATCTTCTTCATAATCGACAAACTTTGAAGGAAGTCTTTTTTGTTTCATTATACTGAGAAGTCAAATATTTTACACGTATTCAATTTGAAGACGTTTAACATTTTGACGTCTTCAGAAATACTGAATTTTGAACTTAATATTTGAATAATTCTAATTTTCTTATGATTTTGTGCACTCATATACTGCATATTTGTCACATATCAGCTTTTCATTGGTTTTATATTGAATTTGGTTTTTAGAATTTATATATTTTTAGATCTTTCATGAATCTGAAAAAGGGAGGGGAGGAGTATTTTGATACTATTGAACTTCTTTTCCAGAACCACTGAAGGGATTTTATTGAAACTTAGCAGGAATTAAGTACCCATGACCCCCTACAAGTGTTATTGTTTATCGTGTTGTTCAGTCAAGAACTGGCGCCACTACGGTTAAAAATAAGACGTGGGGTACCCTCTTTTGACAAACTTCTTCTTCAGAACCGAGGCACAAATCGACAAACCGAAATCATCAGGGTATTTTAGAAGGATGTCATTAGAATACGGAAGTGTTCCAACTCTATACCTTCCCGAGGAAAATTTCACACCAATTTACTATGCAACTGACACGTGTTCGGATATTAGAAGTGTTTTTTTTTCTAATTTTAGTCAAGATTTCGACGGGTTTTTGAGGTCTTTTTGGACTTTGTCAGACATGCTCAAATTTTTGCATATTAACTCAATTAAGGTTTGGTTTGATGCTCTGAATTTACTCTACATTTGTAACATTCATTTTCACATTCATTTTATGCTCATTTTGTTGTATATTAACTCAATAAAGGTTTGGTTTGATAAACTGAATTGCATCACATTTGTCACATTCATTTTCTAAATGCATACAAGGATATTCTGATTACATTTCATTCTTATTTGAATTGTCATAGATTTTGAATTTAATTTTACAATGAATTCAAGAGTTGCCTTTCTCACACCAATGGAATCAGACTGAAGTAAGTTAGTTATGAAAGAAGGGAGGAACTCTCCAACAAGACCCCGTTGCAGCATCAACAGCAAAACAATAAAACACCCGATGCAAAAACACAAAAGACGAGTACAGCACGAGATGGAAAAGAGACACACGACATGCAAACATCAAACACAAAAGACTACACATAAACCGACGAGACCAATGGGCAACCGGTGCCGACTTTGGACGGCCATTTGTCACACAAGTAGCAAATGGTGTGGTTATCCTGGATTACGTGCCCACAACCCTCTCACTTCTCCAATTACCAAGAGGTCTCGAAAACGTACAATTGTGGTGTAAAACAACCTCCTCACTGTAAGATCACCTCGCGCATACAAGAACGCGAAACGCAGAGGCCCCAGAAACACAGATTAATATGTAAATGTATATAAAAAGAGGGCATGCTTAATACAGTCCGTGCTTTGCCGGCTGTAGCGAGCTCATGTATGTAATCACCCGAGAAGTCCGACTGACATTCAGAGGACAGGTGGTCGGGGCCCTGTCTTCTCTAAAGAGGTTATGACAGGGCCGGTCATGGAGTTCCGTCGTCACAGTCAGTCAGAGTGCAAGTCTCAAGGATGCGCTTGTACAAGACTGTAGATTGGTCAAGTACTAAGCCTAGTGTCCGTCTGGTGCCTTTAGGATCATATCCACGGTATAAAAGGCGTTTGATGATTCTGACGCATTTTCGATGGTTATGCTGCCTACCTTTGATCCTTCTAATTTTGTTTATCATATCACCATCAAAGACAAACTGTGTAATACCCAAAGTAATGTACTCTGTTGCGTGTATAGATCCGAATTTTAAAAGAAGTTGACTGTAATATCTATAAAATTTCCAGAAAGTCTTAACTAATGAGTTAAAGAAGATCCTGACGACAATCTCAACAGCACTCACAATAGAGCACCAAATTGAGCATCGACGGACCCCTAGCAAGCTAGAGGTGGGACCAGGTGCCCGGGAGGAGTAAGCATCCCCTGTTGGCTAGCCGCACCCGCCGCCGATGCCCACGCACGAAAATAAAAACAATAAATAAAATACATGCATTGCACTGTCTGAGGTTATGTCTATATAGAAAGTGCTATGGCGACCATGTCAGTCAACTGACACGTTAACCAGTTTATGAAAGCAAAAACCTTGACCTAAAAGTACCCAAAATATCAGTACATGCTCTAGCGTACCGGATGAGCTGTGATATGTAAATGCCGTATGACGGTAATCTTGGAACATCACCTTCAAGCCAGGGAAAATTTACTATGTTGAATCCAAAATCATCCCTTTTGTCATACACTTGTATGAATCTTTCCGTTTACAATATTTAGGTCCAAAAACGGTGTTTCTGTATTTGTAACGTTTGCCTTGTTAAGTGTTAATTCCTGTGGATAAATTTCATTCTTATATAATTCAAAAGCAGGATTTTCAATGGTTAGAATATCATCCAGATACCTAGAAGTATAATTGAAACATTTCAGATCATCAAATTGTCTTTGCTTTTGAAGATTTTGGATAAATTCTTTTTCATAAGTGTATAAAAATAAATCTGCAACAAGAGGCGCACAGTTAACACCCATAGGAATTCCTACAACCTGTTTGTATAGATCCTCACCAAATCTAACATAAATATTGTCCAAGAGGAAGGACAAGGCATTACATACGTCACTACATGTCCATGATTTGTAGTCTGTCGAGGAAAAGAAACCCTTCGATTCAGATGTACAAATGTAAGTTTTCCGCTCTCGATCAAAACACCATTTATGAGCGCACATGGGTGTATCGCTTGGTTGGGTACACTCCCCTGCCCCTTGATCCTCCAACACCGGTCTTACTTTGTAGCTTTTTTTGCGCTCTTTCAAATAAAAAATTGCCTCAATGAAATTTCCATTGCAAAATTGGTGTTTTTTGGGAAAAACTTGTTTTTTAAGTAAAAATCCCTGAAAATAGGGAAAAAATTATAACTTTTATATGGTTGACGTTTTTAAAAATTGAAAAGTGTGAATATGCAGTATTTTTGATGCTCTTTCAGATGAAATAAATGCAAGTTTTGTTTACATTGTTTAGATTGAGGATCACTGACGAGGGTTAAGTACCCGAAACGTGCATGTCTGGTCCATGCTGCAAGTTTATCTGTTCTTAAATGACGCTATTGAATTTGAAGACGTTTAACTTGTTCTCCCTTGATTTTTTTGTATACTGGTGTTCGCTATCATATCATGCTGCTGTATTCCATACTATCATATCATTACTAAGCGATATATCAAGAACACTAGATGAAATCTGTGTGCTTTATTTCACTTACTGAAATTTGATTTGAAGTATCCCTGATGAGGATTTACTATCCGAAACACGTTTCAAATGCATTAAAATTGATCTTCATTTTCCTACTTCGTTTGAAATATTAACACTTTTCATGTAAAATAACTCGTTTGCAGCACCTACACCAAAACACCACATGCAAAATTACAGAGCAGACATCCACAGAAAGAGATACAAAAGGGACAAGGAATACCAACTCACAACATAGAAACATGAAACACAAAAGACCACACACAATGGGCAACCCGCAAGTAGCAGACGGTGTGGTTATCCTGGATTACGTAAGAAACAAAACTAGAATCCTTCTTCTCTGGAAAATGATTGAACCTTGGGATCGTACGGTACATTCCTAAAGGGTCGATTCAGTAGCATATCCACATAAAATCTATGTTCAAAAAAGCATTGGAGGGATGGTACTAAGATGTAAAAAACATCCCACAGTCTTGGATGAAATGACAAGTACCCGAAATAGCAAACAATATATATATATATATGATGTCAAAAATTGATAAAGGGTCAAAATAAAGCTTCTTTCATGCAACATAGCTGGAAAGAAGTAATTAATACACTCAACAAACATCAAGTCACGGGGAACGATTTTAACTGCTCCACACTGCATCAAGAAATCAGTGTTTATATTATAATACGGAAGTGCTCAAATCTATACCTTTTTAAAGAAATTTTCAAACCAGTTTTCATGAACCAGACACGTGTTTTGATATTAAATCCTCATCAGTGATGCTTCCAGTCAAAGTGATTTTTATTCGCCGCCAAAATTCATTTCAATAGCTCCCTCTGGTTTTATTATTATTTTTTAAATCTAAATTTGTGCATTTACTTTGCATAAGTAATTTGGTTATAATACGACGGAAGCCCGTTCATAGTCGGCAGCAAATTGCCGTTTATATTTCATGCTTTGATTGCTCACCGATTTATTCTGTGTGGGTGTTTCGTGTGTCACCTGTTGATTGATGAATTTGTTTTGTGTAATGTGTGTCGCTTGTTATCTGCGAGTGTGTCCCTTTATGGGCAGCGCATTGTAGTCTTGGTGGAGATCTTTTACAGGTTATCAAGTAATTTCAGGCCAACGAATAGGCGATATCTGAAGTTATCACCACATGACCACTTCGTCACTCTAACAATTCCTCTATTTTGACTAGAATTTCTCCATCTTTCTTTGAATGTAACTCATAAGTGACATACTTTCCCCTTGTAACAAAACTAAAACTTTTCTCATATGACTGTCCGGACCACAGAAAGAAAACTCAGTGTCCTCTACCCAAATTATGCATTATACGCATATCGGTCAAACAAGATTATCTTCAATGGATCTGGCTTGATGAAAAATTTGTCAGCAAATGTTGCATGTTATCTCATCAAACACAAAAGGCGATATAAAAAGGAGACTATGTGCATCAATACGGAAGATCGCAAATACTTCTAACCAAGATAATACGAAAGTTTTTGTGCGCTTCCTAATTGTTCTCCATTGTATTACTAGGGCAGAATAGATGCACAAGTTTTGAAAAATGGTTTAGGTAGGTGACTAAATACAAATATCAGAATGGACATGCTGCACAAGCTTTAGTTGCGATCTTGCGTATTGGCAATGGGCTAGTTGAGAGTTACAAAACTTCGCTTCGTCCCTTTTATATCTTTTTCTCTATTTGATTGTAAATTAATTCTCCAGTGTGATTAATTGTTATTTATAGTGCAAAACAAATTGTAACAGACCCATTTGATGTTAATGATAATCACAATTGGATGATAGAATCAATTACACAGAAAAACCTGAAACGTGCATGTCTGTGATGCAAATTAACTGCTTAAATAATGCTCTTGAATTTGAAGACGTTTAACACTTGTGGATGTTATTCATGTATATAGTGTTTAACTTCATGTTTCGATGATGTGATGTCATAGTTCCCGTTGTCTTCGTCTGTTTGTTCCCTTTTCTTGTACATTTATCATCTAAATGTTTGTCATGTTTCTCTGTGGTTTGGCGTTCCTTGTACCATTTCCGTTTCTCTGTGCGAGTCTGCTTTGTGTTTTTATAGTGGATGTTTGGGAGTTTTACTGTTGGTACTGCAACTAGGTGTTGTTGGAAATCCTCTCTTTCCTTTTCCTCATGATTGAGATCTCCTCCTTAAAAATTTCAATTTTCAATCCGGGCATTTTAACGACTTTATATGGCTATTTGTAATTGCCGCTTCCTGTTTCATATTCAAAAGAAGACACATGGAAAATCCATAAGCCTATGCCAAAGATAGGTTCTGATGATTATCTTATATGAATCTAGGCATTAATCATCTACGAATGTTCATCTACCAATTCATTTAGATTCTGTTAATTTTGAATTCGTAATTCACTCATTATACGTTAAATATTTATCCTAGATAGTAAGTGTTTTGTAAGTGTTTTGAATATATACCTGACATTGTCGCCATAACACTTTCTATATAGACATAACCTCAGACAGTGCATGTATTTTATATATTGTTTCATTTCAAGGCGTGAACATCGACGCCGTGTGCAGCTAGCCAACATGGGTTGCTTACTCCCCCGGGCACCTGGTCCCACCTCTAGCTTGCTAGGGGTCCGTCGATGCTCAATGTTATGCACTATTGTGAGTGCTGTTGAGACTATCTTCAGGATCTTTTTTAACTCATCAAAGGAAATTAAAATTGGATAAGTACTCATTGATTTGATGATTTCAAACAAATATTTATTCATGTATCACAATATGAACTTGTGAATACCTATCCGGTGGGCTAATGAGTTGGAAGGAATAGGCAGTTTCTGAACGTTCAGCAATTTTTAAAAGTCAATGTAAAGTAGACAAGCACAACAAGAGACACCAAAGGGACAAGGAACACAGAGGAGACAAGCACAACAAGAGACAACAAAGGGACAAGGAACACAGAGTAGACAAGCACAACAAGAGAAAACAAAGGGACAAGGAACACAGAGGAAACAAGCACAACAAGAGACAACAATGGGACAAGGAACACATAGTAGACAAGCACAACAAGAGACAACAAAGGGACAAGGAACACAGAGTAGACAAGCACAACAAGAGACAACAATGGGACAAGGAACACAGAGTGGACAAGCACAGCAAGAGACAACAAAGGGACAAGAGAGATCAAACACAGAGTACACAAGAAAGACAAGAGTCACCAAAGGGACAAGGAACATAGGGTACATAAGCACAACAAGAGACAACAAAGGGACAAGGAACACAGAGGAGACAAGCACAACAAGAGACAACAAAGGGACAAGGAACACAGAGGAGACAAGCACAACAAGAGACAACAAAGGGACAAGAAACAGAGGAGACAAGCACAACAAGAGACAACAAAGGGACAAGGAACACAGAGGAGACAATAACAACAAGAGAAAACAAAGGGACAAGGAACACAGAGTAGACAAGCACAACAAGAGACAACAAAGGGACAAGGAACACAGTAGACAAGCACAACAAGAGACAACAATGGGACAAGGAACACAGAGTGGACAAGGACAGCAAGAGACAACAAAGGGACAAGAGAGATCAAACACAGAGTACACAAGAAAGACAAGAGTCACCAAAGGGACAAGGAACATAGGGTACATAAGCACAACAAGAGACAACAAAGGGACAAGGAACACAGAGTAGACAAGCACAACAAGAGAAAAAAAAGGGACAAGGAACACAGAGTAGACAAGCACAACAAGAGACAACAAAGGGACAAGGAACACAGAGGAGACAAGCACAACAAGAGACAACAAAGGGACAAGGAACACAGAGTAGACAAGCACAACAAGAGACAACAAAGGGACAAGGAACACAGAGGAGACAAGCAAAACAAGAGACAACAAAGGGACAAGGAACACAGAGGAGACAAGCAAAACAAGAGACAAAAAAGGGGCAAGGAAGACCAAGCACAGAGTAGACAAGGAGGACAAAGGGACAAGGAAAACCAAACATGGAGTAGACAAGCAAAAACAACAGATGTCAGCAGATGAATGTTGAATCATGTTATTGTTTAGGTATTTAAATAATGATGATTGTTTTCATAGGATTTGAAGCTAAATAATAAAAATGAATTATTCATTTCTATGTGCTCAATGTGTTCTATAAACAACACAAACTGTTTATATTTACTAGAAGGGAATACTTTAAATAACATTTTTTTTCTCATGACTGAAACCTGGAGCAGTGTCTTCATTGAGTTCTATAGAAACGAAAAAGACCATGCATGCATGTCTAAATTACTGACAATCTACCGTATATTTGATACCGGTAAAAGAGCAGTTGCACGTACATAGTTCCAGCGTGACTTTAAGTTTATTATTGTTGGTAATTTTCAAAAATTCTCATTTCATTAACTAGAATTTCTTATTTCTTTCAACAAGATCGTGCTTTGTTTCTACTTTTGTTTCTCATCGTTTCTTTTTAATATTACAAGGCAGACAACTCTTATCAGAAGTATTGTATTATTACGCCACCAATGTGCAGTGAAAGCAAGAAATGTATCGCTGATTTTTTGTTATGCATTTACTATATATAAAATTGATTTTTTTTTCCAAGAAGGACAATATTCTTGTTCTTGCATTTTGCATGTGTCAGACAGCAAATTCTAAAATAAGAAAATGCGCTATTTTTTGAAGTAGGTTGCAAAGCGGCGATATCTCAATTGAAGCAGTTAGCGTAACAGTAAGAGATTTCCTGAAAGGAAGTCTCTTTAAAAGGGAGGGGATCTCCCTTCTATTATTTCACTAAGTAATACTACTAGTTATTTTTAAGTAATACTACAGTAGTTTCAAATTCTCACTTTAGAACACATCTTATTCAATGACATAGTTTTTTTGCAATTGTTTTATCTTTATTCTTTTAAAAATATCTTTTTAAAACTGTTTTCGCTCAACTTATTTGCAAGATGATGCCTTCAGAAAACCAATCTTTACTTATCCTATTGACAGAGGTATAAAACCACTATAATCAAGCTTTCAGTGAGTTTGCAGGATACTCAGATATACTGTTCATCTTTTGTAAATTGATCCTGTTCGAATTTTTTTTTTTTCATTTTTGTTGTATGCAAAATGGCCTCGTATTTTCTAAGCATCGTACATTTAAATTTTAATTAATGAAAATAAATGTACAACAATTATCCCGCCAATGATGTTTCTTGTGTGTATGTTACGTCAACACATTCTAAAGAATCTCGATTACGTCAACAGCATAAAGCGCAGAAGGAAGATATTAAAATAATACTCTGTCAGTAACATAATACTCGGTTCTGCTAGACAAATCAGATTGCAAGAAATTTGCCAGAGTTGGGATAAAATTTCTATATATGTTGTCCATTCTGAAGGACACAATAACTAGTTTATTTAAGTTTATCCGAAACACGTGACTAGTACAATAAAATTGGTACTATAGAAAATAAATTTCAATATTGACAAAAACAGGCCAGATGTCGCTGTAATCAAACAGTGTAAACATATGGTTCGACTCGTTAACAAATTAAAACGTCTGTCACATTTATTTTGGTTGTCAAATATTGACATTTGTGTCTCCGAATTATTTGTAACGCAGTTCCAAATGAAATGAATAAAAAGAGATGTATGTAATAACCAAATAAACGGTATTCGTTTTATATACAAATTATTGCATTGTAATTTTTGCTGAATGTGAGTGTGATTGAAAGCTCTTTATTAAGAAGCAAGTGAGCTTCGAAAATTTGAGGTTAAACTTTATTTTAGTGTTGCGGTCACTCTCACCCTTTTTGTGATGTGAATATATTTGAATATAAGAAAGGAGGGGATCTACTTGTATTGAAAATAACAAGAAACGCCGAATTAAAACTCGGACTTTTAATTCGGCGTTTGATGCTTTTTGTAAATGTTGAAAATTGTGGAGAGAATTATTGACAAATTATTGATAAATATGTAGATAATTCAATAACAAAAGAAATGATAAAGTTAAAAAAAATTTCATTAGAAAAAAACTTGATTCTGACCTCTTGACTGAAAGTTGGACGCTCGCTTCAAGAAGAGAACGGGTTGTTTAATACCAACTGGTTCTGTTATTATGTTACTTAAGGCCCCTGTCTTGTTTGTGATGTCACCTTTCAGTGAGTACGCTCTTGGTGTATACTTCAGTGGTATGTTTGGGAAAATATTTGTGTATCGGTAGGTTGTGCGCATGTAGCCTCACATGGATGAGGGTCTCCAAATGACAAATATGGATAATGACCATATCCCTGTATACAGCACATAATCGATAATTCAGAAAAATCACAAACTGTAGGCATACAAAATTAGGATAAAACAGGAACCAAAGCAAACAAACAAATACCTCCACCATATGAAAAGAAGCGAACTCCCGATATGGGAGTGAGACCAGGTGCCCAGGAAGAGTAAGCATCTCCTGCTTGCATGCAACACCCGCCGCTTCAATTCGGTAGAACTGTCACATCCGGTTTCTTCCATTTCGGAAGACCATCCATCCTGCTACGTCTTTCGGTACCCTTTTTCGACATAGTAACTTTCATACTTTTTGGCATATTACATTGTTTAGATTTAGGATTTAGGATCACTGATGAGGGTTAAGTACCCGAAACGTGCATGTCTTGTCCACGTTGCCAATTTATTTGTTCTTAAATGATGCTATTCAATTTGAAGACGTTTACATAGAGTACAATCTTTGGTTGGATGGTTCAAATGGTCTATGACAGAATATCATCCACCATTTTGGAGAGTGGGACATCATAGTGTATGACGAGTTCCCCATATCGACCGTAGAACTTCCTCAGTGACGATGTTAGTCGGTCACAAACATATCCCTGACTGAGAAGCTTATCTGAAAGACACCTAGCTCTCAGAACAAAATCCGTATATTTGGTACTTGCTCTTGCATAGCATATCAACTGAGATATGAACACGCCATAAGCTGGCGATGAAGGGATGTTGCTTCTCAGAAGAGGAAAGTTTGTAATGCTGAAATTGAAGTCGTCACGTTTGTCACAGAGTGAGGTGTTCATGTGACCATCAGTGTCATAGGACAACATTATGTCCAAATAGGATGCTGAATTATTTGTCTCTGTAGTTTCTTTGACTTCAAGCTCTGAAGGATAGATACTGCTCAGGTAATCCGTGAATTGTCTATGTATCTGTAAGTGAAGTTGAAGTCAGAAGCTAAGTATCTTTTCCCATCAGAGACCAAAGATTGAATGAATTCAGCTTCGTACGAGTAAAGGAAAATGTCGGCAAGGAGTGGGGCACAATTGGTCCCCATTGGAATTCCGACAATTTGCTGGAAGACCTTTTCTCCAAACACCACAAAAATGTTGTCGATCAAAAAGTTTAACATCTGAATAATATCTGTTTCAGTGTACTTATTTTCAGAATCCGACTTTTCTTTAACTTCTTTAACTCATTTGACAAAGTAGGTTTTGTCATAGTTCACAACAATAAATTTGTATTTGCGATTACCGTTCTTACTTGTAAACGCATTACTTCTAATTTTTGCGAGTCTTTCTTTCAATTTAGAATGTGGAATTGTAGTGTAAAGTGTCGAAAAATCAAAGGCTTTGATCGAATGGACTCTACTAAAATGAGAGGATTTCAGATGTTCTAAAAGTTCCTTCGAATTCTTTAAAATCCACATCTGGTTGATACCATTGCGAGAATATACTGTCGAAAAATATTTTTGAAGCCCAGATTTGATTTCAGATAAAACTTTGGTGAGTAGGATCGATACAGATTTGGTAGAAAATTTTGAGGAACCAGCGATGAAACGTTGTTTGTACGGATTCTTATGTACTTTAGGTATGCAGTATAAGTATGGTAAATCTAAATCTAAATTGTTAGTGTGGAAACCTCTGTATATCGGTAGGTTGTGCGCATGTAGCCTCACATGGTGGAGGGTATCTAAGACCACTGTGTATCGGTAGGCTGTGCACGATTAGGCCTGATATGGTGGAAGGTCTCTAATGTTAAACGTCACTTAAAAGCAGATAAATTAATTGCATGGACAAGACATGCACGTTTAGGGTATTTAACCCTCGTCAGTGATCCGCAATCCAAAACAATGAAATATGGCCAAAATCTGTGAAAATCATGTCCAAAATATACCGAAAGAGGTAGCTAGAACACTGGAATATTCAGGACCCAGGTTTTAGAAATTTGAGAAAATATTGGAAGCAAAGATTTTCGAATGTAAGGAAATGATCAACCCAAATTGATCGTACTTGGTTACATGTCTCCTTTGGGACTCCTGGTCCACCAGCAGTGACACTCACCAAGTGGTACAAATGTTAAAAGTCTTCAAATTCATTAGAATCATTTAAAAACAGATAAATTAACAGCATGGACCAGATATGCACGTTTCGGGTATTTAACCCTCTTCAGTGATCCTCAATTCAAAACATATTTTAAGAGGAAATTTCCTCAACACATTTCTAAAACCTGGGTCCTTTAGTATCATATCTCAACCATCCTGCTATGCTTTCGGTACATATCTGGACATTATGACTTTCACATTCTTTGGCCATATTACATTGTTTAATTTGAGGATCACTGGCGAGTGTTGAGTACCCGAAACGTGCATGTCTGGTCCATGCTGCAAATTTATCCGTTTATAAATGATGCTATTGAATTTGAAGACGTTTAACATTTGTAACACTTGGTGAGTGTCACTGCTGGTGGACCAGGAGTCCCCGAGGGCACATGTAGCCAAGTTCGATCAGATCGTCAGTTTCTTCAATGCATTCAAAATATTCTGGTACTAAACTTCTTGAAAATTCTTAAACGCGGGTCCTGTAGCATCATATCCCACCCATCCTGCTACATCTTTCGGTACATTTTTGACATAATTATTTTCACCCTCTTTGGTCATATTACATTGTTTAGAGTGAGGTTCACTGACTAGGATTGAGTACCCGAAACGTGCATGTCTGGTCCATGCTGCAAATTTATCCGTTTATAAATGATGCTATGGAATTTGAAGACGTTTAACAATTGTACCCGAAACGTTTATGTCTGGTCCATCCTGCAAATCTATCGTTTCTTTAATGATGCTTTTTAATTTGAAGACGTTTAAAATGACAAGTTTCCAAAATAACAAAATAACATATGATGTCAAGTTGATAAAAGAAAATAAGTGCAGATGATATGAAAATGACACAGCCAAATTCATTTTTGTAGCGCCCTCCAGTTCGAAGTGACTAACAAATCTACAGGAAGCAAACGTTAAAATATTTAATGCTTTACAAGCATATCAGCCAATCAAGATTGCCATCAATGGATTTGACTTGATGAAGCATTTTAGACATCTCGTCAGCAGATGTTGCATATTATTTCATTAAATCAAAAAGGTTATATACAAGGAAGACTACGTGCATCAAATGGCAATAGGCTATATAGTTGAGAGTTACGAAATATCACTTCAGCTCTTTTATATATTTTCGTGGTGAGCAACGTGATTGTTCATAATTCTTGTGTGATGTTTGTGATTTATAGGTTAGTCAAAGTGCAGATGCAATAAGTAATTAAACAAAATGTTTTTCATAAAAAAAACAGATGTCTCCCCCCCCCCTCCCTCTAAGTTACGTTGACCTTAGGCCAAAATACAAAATGATGTGAAACCTTTGAGTCATGGGCAACATCATACTAAAACATGAAAGTGATTCATTACATTGTTTGAGGTAAAGCCCAAACATGATTGGCATATACAATTTCATTATAAGCATATTTAAAGAAATTGACTTTGGTCACATGACCTTGGATATAGGTGATCTGAAATCTACACTTTCTGACGAGGGTTAAGTACCCGAAACATGCATGTCTGGTCCATGCTGCAAACTTATCTGCTTTTAAATGATGCTATTGAATTTGAAGACGTTTAACATTGTATGGATCATGAGCAACAAAAAACTGAATTAGTGATTGGATACATGTACACGGTTCAAAATATAAAGCCTAAACATTATTAGCATAGATAATTTCAGCCTGGCCATGCTTAGCATATACAATTTCATTACCAAAGTAAGAAGCTACCTTAACCATGTGACCTTGGGACAATGTGATAAGAAACATTTAGTCCTTAGAAACAACATACTAAAATATGAAAACAATTGTAAGAAGGGTTCAGGAGATATAGCCCAGACAATATCAGTATGTACAATTTCATTAAAAAGAACTAAATGATCTTGACCTTGGGCACATGACCTTGGGTCAAGATGATAAGAAACCCTCCAATCCTGAGAAACAGCATACTATAGTATATAAGAGTGATCCAGTATACGATTCCACAGATAAATCCAAGACTCAATAGCATTTACAACTTCATTAAAAAATGTAATACTTGACCTTAGTCATATGACCTTGGATCAAGGAGGTGTGAAACCTTTGGGTCATCAGCACCATCATACTAAAATATAACGTGATCCGATCACGGTTCAAAAGATTAAGCCTGGACATAATACATGATCCAGCAAATGGTTCAAGAGATATAGCTCGTACAGGAATGTATGCATAATTTCATTAAAAATGCACTAAGTGACCTTGACCTTGGTCACATGACCTTGGGTCATGGTGATGCGAAACCTTTGGGTCATCAGCAACAACATACTAAAATATGAAAGTGATCCGGCAAACGGTTCAAGAGATATAGCCCGGACAGGAATGTTTGCATAATTTCATTAAAAATGCACTAAGTGACCTTGACCTTGGCCACATGACCTTGGGTCAAGGTGATGTGAAACCTACGGGTCATAAGCAACAACATACTAAAATATGAAAGTGATCCGGCAAACGGTTCAAGAGATATAGCCCGGACAGGAATGTATGCATAATTTCATTAAAAATGCACTAAGTGACCTTGACCTTGGTCACATGACCTTGGGTCAAGGTGATGTGAAACCTTCGGATCATAAGCAACAACATACTAAAATATGAAAGTGATCCGGCAAACAGTTCAAGAGATATAGCCCGGACAGGAATGTTGGCATAATTTCATTAAAAATGCACTAAGTGACCTTGACCTTGGACACATGACCTTGGGTCAAGGTGATGTGAAACTTTCAGGTCATAAGCAACAACATACTAAAATATGAAAGTGATCCGGCAAACGGTTCAAGAGATATAGCCCGGACAGGAATGTATGCATAATTTCATTAAAAATGCACTAAGGGACCTTGACCTTGGTCACATGACCTTGGGTCAAGGTGATGTGAAACCTACGGGTCATAAGCAACAACATACTAAAATATGAAAGTGATACGGCAAACGGTTCAAGAGATATAGCCCGGACAGGAATGTATGCATAATTTCATTAAAAATGCACTAAGTGACCTTGACCTTGGTCACATGACCTTGGGTCAAGGTGATGTGAAACCTTCGGATCATAAGCAACAACATACTAAAATATGAAAGTGATCCGGCAAACGGTTCAAGAGATATAGCCCGGACAGGAATGTTTGCATAATTTCATTAAAAATGCACTAAGTGACCTTGACCTTGGACACATGACCTTGGGTCAAGGTGATGTGAAACGTTCAGGTCATAAGCAACAACATACTAAAATATGAAAGTGATCCGGCAATTGGTTCATGAGATATAGCCCAGACAGGAATGTTTGCATAATTTCATTAAAAATGCACTAAGTGACCTTGACCTTGGTCACATGACCTTGGGTCAAGGTGATGTGAAACCTTCGGATCATAAGCAACAACATACTAAAATATGAAAGTGATCCGGCAAACGGTTCAAGAGATATTGCCCGGACAGGAATGTATGCATAATTTCATTAAAAATGCACTAAGTGACCTTGACCTTGGTCACATGACCTTGGGTCAAGGTGATGTGAAACCTTCGGGTCATAAGCAACAACATACTAAAATATGAAAGTGATCGGGCAAATGGTTCAGGAGATATAGCCCGGACACGATGTGTGACAGACGGACAGACAGACAGACGGACGACGAAGGCAAAACCAATATGTCTCCTCCCCGTTGGGGGGGAGACATAATTGCCAATTTAATTCAGGATTGTAATAACCATTTCTTATGGATAATAAATACATATACCTTTTCCAAACCATATCACAAATATAAGATATATAATTTCAACAAGAAAAAAATCAGAGATGTTAAGACATTTTATTGAGAGTATTCTGAAATATTCGTCAGGAAAATTTTAAAAAGCAATTGCTCTCGATTCTGCAGCAACAACAGGATTCCCACTAGCAAGGTCTCTCCTCTGTTAAAATAAAATATCAATAATGATTAAATGGATGTTTAAAACTTTAGAGAAAGAAATGCTGATGTATTAACTATCAGAATGCAATCAAAAATTATTCTGATTAAAATACAGACCAAGGGGGCACAACACTCGCTTGTGTACCCATGCTCAAGAGTTACCCTTACACCACCAGAAACTGACATCGTTCCTTTCGAAAAGAAAGCTTTTCGACATGACTTGATGTAACTATAGCATAATTTGCCAACACACTCTTTTATCTTAGCTTCTGAACGTTTCCTGAACAGCAAAAAAAATATCCATTCGATTTTGACCATATACAGTTTATCGGATAATTTAAGTGTCGGGTAAATTTCGAGAAAATGAACATAAAAAGGGCTTTTTTCGCTGAGTCCAATTTTGGCAATTCTATTGACAATATCAAAATTTAAGATCTGTGTCTTTTGGGGGTTTTTTATCTATGTCAAATTTTCGCGATTTGATCATGCTCGCGAATATAGCGAAAATTAGACATACGCAAAAATTCCTGATATAAATCGTAGTAAATGTTTTAAATGTATCTGATCTTAAATGATGTAATGTTATTGAATTTGAAGACGTTTAACATTTAACATCACCTATTGTAAGTTGCTTTATATTTTCAAAGAATTTGTATACCCATTCATTGTTTTTTTTCAATTCCATTCACTGATATATAGTATCTTACTTTGTAATTTCAAGTAAAACGTGTACTATTTATAATACATTACCTGGCATCATCTGCCAGCTTCGTCCGTGCACGCGGCATTTCATGTACGTGCATATTCCGGAACCTCCTCTTACCAAATATTCATCTTGATCTTGATAACATCTACCATTGAAATTACAACCTACAAAACAAATACTTCTTATTCGCTTAATGAATCATTGAGTAAAACTGGTTTTTATTTCATTATTTCGTTAAACTATCTCATTTCTATCTGATACTTTTACCGTTGCCTCTCGTATATACATGTATCATATTCTTTTGTTAATAAAGAATCATTGAAAAAAAAACATTTTTAAATTAACTATTTTCAACTGAATCTTTACTAACCCATTTTGTAGACATTTGTCATATACCAGTTTCCTTCCTTTTTACAGATGTAAGTGATACATTTCTGTTTATATTCCATAAGCTGTCCGGGGTAGTAGCACGAGTTATCTCCGTATTGACGGAGTCCTGAGCACACTGTAATACAAAAGTTCAAAGTGGCTCTATATTACTCATACCAAATGTCCCCCACTGGTAGAATTATCTTACTGCTCATACCGGAATAATATTGTAACTGAAGGTTGAACACCAGAAGAAGACGTACAAGGAAAAAAATATTTATCTGTAAGTTTTGTGATGATACATT
Organism: Pinctada fucata; assembly: GCA_028142955.1. Lineage (NCBI taxonomy): Eukaryota > Metazoa > Mollusca > Bivalvia > Pterioida > Pteriidae > Pinctada > Pinctada fucata. The sequence continues at coordinate 23,460,950 of AP027102.1, forward strand.
AAATGGTAAGAAAAAGGACAACTAAAGTCTTGATTAAAATATTCTTTTAAGTCATTAATTTACGAAAACGTATTGATTTTCGTTAAAACCAACAAGTATAAGAAACCTATTTGAAACTTTTTTGTTTTCTACTACAATAAAGTTACATCGGATCCTGAAATACTGGAATCATGTCCTAATTCTTCAGAATGTGCAACTTCTAAATCTCTTTACAAACCAGCTGGTCATATTGTTAGAGGTTACTTTTCAATTATCCAATACATGCAGCTCCGTGGTCTTCTTAAAAAAGGACCTAAGTATAGAATCCCATCCAAGATAGATGCCGCGAAGAGCCAAATGAAGCCTTAGATAACTATACGAAAAGATGTTGTAAATCAGATAGAGTTGAATCGCATTCTCTGAATGACTGGACAAACCTCATTTTAAAATGATGGACATTCGAATAGAATAAAAACCATCATCTCTTTCAAAATACACGTTCCAAATCGGAAAGATAATTCCAAACCAAGTTAAAAAATGAAACGATGTAAATTTCTTTTGGTATATTAATGTCATGTCAAAATTAGTTATCGATTATCTAAACTCATTAGATGGTGTTTTGATCGAGAGCAGAAACCTACATTTGTACATCTGAAAAAAGGATTTCTTTTCCTCAACAGATTACAAATCATACAAATCATGGAAATGTAATGACCTGTGTAATGCCCTGTAATTCCTCATGGACAACATTCATGTTAGATTTGATGAGGATCTATATAAGCAGGTTGTAGGGATTCCTATGGGTACTAACTGTGTGTCTCGTGTTGCAGATTTAATTTTATACATGTATGAAAAAGAATTTATCCAAAATCTTCGAAAGAAAAGAAAATTTGATGATTTGAAATGCTTCAATGATACCTCTAGGTATCTGGATTATATTTTTACTATTGATAATCCTGCTTTTGAATTATATAAAAATGAAATTTATCCACAAGAATTTTAAACACTTAACAAGGCAAAAGTTAAAAATACAGAAACACCATTTTTGGACCTAAGTATCCAAATTGTAAACGGAAAGATTCATACAGGTGTATATGAAGAAAGGTTTCCGCTTTCATTAACTAGTTAAGACTTTCTGGAAATTTTACAAAAATTACAGTCAGCTTCTTTTAAAATTTGGATCTATACAAGCAACAGAGTACATTACTTTGGGATTACACAAACTGCCTTCTATCACTGGTGTAAAGCAGATGCACGTACCATCGGGTACCTACATCGCGTCATGGCGACAGGCGATGCCGATTCGTATGTCTACATCCTTCAATATCAACAAATAACACAGTTCATATTGGATTTGGTCTCCTTCCTTTCATGTGTTGTCAACAATATTTAATGTTTCTGTACGTCTGTTACGATTGTTTTGTATGATGTTCTAGTAAATATTGTTGTGTCTTTTTGCGATTTAGAGTTTGTATGATTTCATTTATGTCATTTATGTCACTTTCTTGTGGGTTTGTTTCGCAGGGTGAATGCAGGGTGGTCATGCTGGAGATCATTCCCTTTTCCTTGTACGCTCAACGTGAATATTATGTATAGATAAATGCTGGAAATGAAGCAATTTCATAATTGGTTGTAAAATATACAGTGTATGTTGAGATTATGAATATGACAAGTGTTTGAGCAATGAGTTTTTTGGTAACTACATCAAGGAATGCTGGTACCTACATCATCGTCCTTTTGTTTCGGTTGAAAAATAGTGTTCTTACCCGATTTTTATTATCATATGCGTAGTGCCATTTCTTGATCTAAACATTACCTTCACATTGATTGCAAATCCAACACAAACTGTATAAATTACTGATATTGAAGGATATAAATAAACGAATCGGCTGTCGCCATGACGGGATGTAGGTACCCGATGGTACGTGCATCTGCTTTATACCAGTGTTTTATGGTGATATGATGAACAAAATAAGATCATAGGTATCATAACCATTGAAAATGCTTTAGAATCATTAAACGACTTTTAAACTGTGGATATGATGCTAATGTCACCAGACGGACACTAGGCTTGGTACTTGACCAATCTACAGTCTTGTACCAGCGCATTCTTAAGACTTGCACTCTGACTGACGGTGATGACGGGCCCTGTCAAACCCTCTTCAGACAACACAGGGCCCCGACCACCTGGCCTCTCTGAATGTCAGTCGGACTCCTCGGGTGATAACATACATGAGATCCCTACAGCCGGCAGAGCACGGACTGTATTACGCACGCCCTCCCTTTATATCTATTTACATATTCATCTGTGTTGCTTGGGCCCCTGTATTTTGCTGTCCTGTTTGTGTGGTCATCTAATAGTGAGGAGGTGTTTTACACTATTTCAAACCATTGAATTTGAAGACATTAATCACTACAATTGTGCGTTCTTCGAGTCCTTTTGGTAACCGGAAAAGTGGGAGGGTTAAGCGTACGTAATCAGGATAACCAGACCATTTGTTGCCGTTGGTTTATGTGTAGTCTTTTGTGTTTAATATTTGCATCGGGTGTTTCGGTGTTTTGCTGTTGATACTACAAGCGGGTCTTGTTTAAGATCCCTCCCTTCTTTAATGTTCTTTTACTTACTTCCATTCTGCGCACATCCACGGAATCCGTACGAGTACATACAACTCAGCGACAGAACTAACACAGCGATCCACGAGCTCTAGATAGAAAGAAAACATATACATTGTAGATATATATCTATTAGAGTTATTTTTAAATATTCATTCCCAAGAAAAAAAAAGATAAATGTTTTTACTCTGCTGCCAGAAAGAAGAATCCTGAACATAACAAAATCAAATTCGGTAAACCAGACATGCATGTTTCAGTAAACCAGACATAAATGTTTCGGATAATGAAATATCATTTGTTCATAAAGAAAAAAAATGATTCAAAAGACAAAATAATTTGATATGCCATCCCCTCCTTTGAAATTCAAATTTCAGACAACTTTTCCGTAAAAAATACCAAGCATTACAAACAAACCAAAAAACTATCTGAAAAGTATTTACAAAATACTGATCACCAACCATTGTGATTTTTCCCTTTCTGATGAAAGCCGGCTCACAGAATGAATTACCAGTAGGATTGGAAGATTTTATATGACAATTTCATATGTAATTAATGTTTAACCTACGTGTGAACTGATAATTTACAGATTTAAATGGTCGTAATTTGTAATGGTCAGTACTTAGTTTCGAGTTACCATGTAATTCAGTAAGCAATGAAACTCCCAGAATATTTCATTTGCCTACAGGGAAGGGATCAAATGACACTTTTTTAACACCACAAACATGCAGATCAAAGTTTTGGTCTGGAAGCCAAACTCTGTTGAAATAGAAAAAGCATTTGTTTCGATCGCCATCTAGTTTCATGTTACAAATAACAGTTCGAAAAGAATGTTGGACTCCCTTCTCTTGCCTTGTATTGCTGTGATATTCAGTAAATATTTGATAATATACTGATACATGCAAAAAAAGATTGGTATGAAAGAATATTGAAAGGACGTTTGTTCGTGATCTGAAAATACATGTTCTGTAATATATAAGCTCATACTCTCTTTCAATGAAAATATTCAATAAGATATGAAAAAGTAACAACAAACAAGATCCCTAGCATCATTGTCAATATCAAAATCGATATACAGATACACACCATGATGAAATCTTGCACTCCGTTGTTTGTGAGTGGTTGTTAATGTGTAGGTTTATAATTTGCTTGTCTGATTTCCATACGCCCGTCATTTGACAGGTCGTTTTATGGTATGGCAATATCGATGTCCGTCCGTCCGTTCGCATATGGAACGCAATAACTTGAATATGTGTTTTATATATGTAATTGGTTTTTTTTTTATGTTTTGTCGCATAAGTAATTGCGAAACAAATATTGAGCAATCGTGTGAACTAGACATAAAAAACAGTCATTTTATCAAGGATCGTGAAAGGAGATTTAAGGAGGGTTTGAACAACAAGATTGCGGCAACATTATTTGTTTTCTCACTTCCTATGAAAAGTTCAGTCTTAACTTTTTCAAAACAATTAGTTTAAACATATTTATTCATCACAATAATATAATACATGAATACATTTGGTACAATTAGTATATATGAAAGGATAAGAAAAAAGCTTAAAGCTTGTATAAATTCTTCTCCCAAAAATTCCTGTAAGTACACTGGTGAGAAAAAGAGGCAATTATACAATCATGTGACAAAATGAAAAAATGCAATTAAACGTAAAAAGAAGAGAGAGAGAGAGAGAGAGAGAGAGAGAGAGAAAAGTGTAAAGATACGATAATTAGGTCACAATACAGTCAAAACATTGAGGTGATGAGAAAGAAGAAAAAAAATCATATAGTAATATATTTACAATGGCGATAATCCTTGTCCAACTTAGATAATAAGATGTTTGTGTTGGTGGGGAAAGAATCGTTTACTTTTCAAAAAATAACTTTGTACTTCAAGAAAAATGTTTTTATTAAACTCAAATGATTTATTCTCATCTCCAAAAAGTAAAAGGTTGCAAGTCACGGGAAAATTTAAATTGTTCAGTAATACAGTACGTAGATTAGTGAAGATCGAACACTCCAATAGGAAGTGGGCGGCAGATTCCACCTGGCCACACTGACAATACGGGTCGTTTTCAATATTGCGTAGGTACAAATGTTGTTTTAGTGCACTGCACCGTGTTCGAATTCGAGTGTGAAGCACCTGACCGCGTCGTGAACCAACATAGTAGTAGCTTGGGATTTTACCTGGATTATATAGTTTAGAAAGTGCAGTTTTAAAAGAAATAAGTGATTTGGAATTTTTAACATTTTGTGGCAAGTTGTTCCAGAGTCGAATTGAGGAGGGGAAAAAGCTATTGAAATGGTAAGTAGTTCTACAAAGTTGAGATGTATTATTTTGAGAGTTGCGAGTGTTATAATTATGCTGCTCGTCATGATTGGGTGGAAGAAGGTTACTAAGGTACTCTGGCGTAAGATTATTCCTAATTTTATAAAATTGAATCAGTTTATGCTTTTCTCTTCTTTTATCTAACTTTTCTAATTTAGACTCAGAGATTAATGTATTATGACTTATTAACTTAGTTGTTCCTGTAATTATCCTAGCTGCTTCTATTTTAATATTTTCTAATTTATCACTATAATAATTTGGAATATTGTCGAATATAATATCACCATATTCAAGAATAGGTCTAACAAAGGATAGGTACATAATTTCTAGAGTTTTACGATCTAAATCAAATTTTAATCTCCTAAGTAAGTTCATCTTTCTGTAAGCTTTCGAAATTATCAAGTCAATATGTTCGCCCCAGTGGTAGTTACTGTTAAATATGATACCTAAATGTTTATGTGAGCTTACTTCAACAATAGGTGTATTATCGAAATGTAGGACAGGATGATTAGTTTTATTACTTTTACGTGATATCAAAAGGGTTTCAGTTTTTTGGGGATTAAAGTTGACGAGCCATTTTTTGACCAATTGTGCACTATGTTTAAATCTTGATTAAGAAGCTCTGCGGCTGAATTGGGATTTTCAATTATAATACAGATAGTAGTGTCATCAGCAAATAATTTTATTCTACGATGAATTTCTAGTACAATATCATTTATAAATATAAGAAAAAACAGCGGACCTAAAATTGAACCCTGGGGGACCCCTGCATAAATTTCCAATAATTTTGATTCCTTACCCTCAATAACAACCCTTTGTTTACGACCTAAAAGATAATTTTTGACCCATAGAAGGAGACTGCCTGAAATTCCCATTTTTTCAATTTTGAACAGAAGACCCTTATGCCATACCCGATCAAACGCTTTACTAATATCGAAAAAAAACCACCCGAATTTCTTTCCCTAAATCTAAAGCAGACGAAATTTCATTTGTAATATATAATAATTGATTGATAGTGGAATCGCCTGGCCGAAATCCTGATTGATGCTGAGACAAGAGGTTATTTTCTTCGATAAAATTTTCAAAACAATTGATACGCTGATTGATATAAACATTTGAGTATCCTGATGAAGTTTGAAAAACGTCCGGCGTCATTTGAAGAAATTATGGCGATTTTCGAATTTGTGGACATTGGGAGTTTTAGCCATGAGCAAATCACGACGTCATTTCGACGTCCTCGGGAAAAATAGCGTCACAAAACCTTCACATTCAAAATGCAATAAAATCATCAATACCAAACGTATCGCATTAAAACTTTGCTTGTGTAAAATAGAAAGTTCAATCTTCATCACGCTGAATTCGTTGACATATTTACATTACAGGAAAGCGGATGTCACTTCATTGAAAATGAACGATTTTGGAAGGAAAAATAGGAAAATATAAAGCTTTGTAATATTTTAATCATAAATTCAATTTTTCTCATTTAATCATGAAATCATCTCTGGACATTGTTGACCAATTTAATTGTTAGTTTTTGAGAAAGATCCATCCACAGGATTCCTAATAGTAAGCTATCAACTACAGTCAATGGCTCGGAATTGCAAATTTTGAGCGATAATATCATATTATATTCCAGTATCCTACCTTTGTCTAAAACAAAATTCATCTCATCTTTTCCATATGTAAATGCAATACATTTATGAAGATTTTGGTATTTGAATTAAAATTAATTTCCAATTGCTTTATGAGAACTGGAATGATACTTTTAATATTATGACGTCATCATGAAATTCACGGAAACGTTGAAAAATGCATATTTCAAAGTCTCATAGAAAACTTTCCTGTGGATAGAATCAAATGTAAGTTTGTATAATTAAGGACAGACAAGTAATATATAATTTGAGAAATTTTGAGAAAAATTGAATTTGGCGTCCAAGTGTTCAATACCTTCTTAATTCTACATAAAATCAAGCAGGGAATGATGTCATTCTCCAGACGACCTTTTCAAAAAAAAAATTAGTGATTAGTTTTCAAACCGGATGGACGTGCTTTAATTTCGCTGTACGGGGTACATTGAATTTTTAAGAAATAAGCAAACAAATGTATACAAATGGATATATTTCGCTGATACCAACTTTTTGATTATGTGTTTGAAAATTTACTGTGAAAAAGGGGAAAAATAGAGGCAAAAAAAGGAAAAAAGACCTTGAAAGTTTGTACAATACACGCACGGACATTAGTGATCACAGGTCAAGTCGTCAAGAGACTTCGTTTAAAATTGAGGAAAAAATTGACCGACTTTCAATATCGCTTGATGAAAATTAATCTCATCTTCATCGGCTTGGGAGGCGAAACGAGACACGATACGGAAGCTTAAGTGAAGAGCTTTATGCGCGGGATGCTTGGGATTACTGCGCAGATGCCATTTATCAACGTCAATCGTTTTTGCCGTTTTGTACGTAACTGCAACCGCCCGATTTTGACTACTTTCGTATTTCGAAGCGGTTTCGATCTTGTGAAGAAAAACGCCTATAAGCTAACGTGGAACGCCATACAGCATCAGGGAAATGTTTCCGAAAAAAAAATGGAGGAACGTAGGAATTGACTGTATTCGATCATGCGCTAGTGTCGCGACAGTGGAGATTGTGCCAAACTAGTCCGGGATAAATTGTACATCAATTGACGTTTATACATGGAACATGAAGATGACGAGTTCTACGATGCAGATGATTCTGAGGGCAGTGATCTCGAGGATGAAGCGCGTAAACAGGGAAGAGTCCGCGCCCGCACCAGTAGTTCCGCCATCTGATCCACCCGTAGATAATAAACAAGTGAAAGTGCAGGCAGGCGCTGAGGCATAGGACACAGTGGAGGTTGGACGCTCTATTCGTGTCGTTGCATGGAATGTAATTAGAATCTTGGAGTATATATTTTTGTAAATGACATACTGTTTTTGTCCAAATGTTGGATAAAAATGATCAATATTTTTATCTTTTTAATTTTGTAAACTATCAGTAATAAATATCATGCAAGTAACAGATGTAGATCAAAATGTCGAAGCGGTGGTTTGGTTTTGTTATATAAAAAGGGTTTTAAGAGAAGCTATTACACTGATTAAAACTGCAGCTGATACTAATCTTGGTTGAAAATTGATAAATTTCTAACATCTTATACCTCCGAGTGGCTTACGCATTTGTAATGGTTAGAAAAGTGGGGATAAATCTGAAAAATTTATGTTTTTCAATCATTTAGGTCATAGTGATATTGATTACTGCATTGTTCATAGATCCTTTTTTGATAATGATTTTGACTTTCATGTATTGTAATTTAACGAATGGTCTGATCACACGCCCATAGTACTTACTCTTTCCACTAAGGCCTTACCAAATTAATAAAATGTTCTTTGGATTTTCTTGTGAAAAAAGGGTGCGAGCGGACGAAAATATGATTATTTTATTTCATTTTTTTTAGGTTTTGCAGTTTTTAAGGTGCGAGCGAATGAAATAATTTTATTTTTGATATAGGTTACCCCAGTTATACATTTCTGATGTTTTCCGTACTCAAAAAGGAATCCCCATAGGAATCTGTTGACAAGAAAGCCTGGCAAATAGCAGAACGGAAAAGATTATCGAACATTCCCCCCTCCTTGACTTTCAGTGCTCTGTGTACGAGACAACAAATTTGCTCCCAACAAAATTTTTAAACACAAGAAGTATCATTATCTCCGAATTTTGCATAATTTGAGACTTCTAGAAGCTTTAAGATTTGCAGAAATCAGAACCGACCCTAAAAAATTCTTTAACACCAGAAGTTTAATGGTGCAGGCGAGCATTTTATTTTTATAGTATTATTTTTTGAATTTTGAAAAATATGGTGCGGGAAATCCAAAGAACATTAAATTAATTTGGTATGGCCTAAAGAATGCCACATGAACGCCTTCTGACCAAGTTCCAGCATTACGGAGTACGAGGCAACACTCACAGGTGGATTAGATCATTTCTGTCAGAGCGATCCCAGAGGGTGGTAGTAGATGGCGCCACCTCAGAGTCAGCACCGGTCGTCAGTGGAGTCCCGCAAGGCAGCGTATTGGGGCCAATCCTGTTTTTGGTATTCATAAATGACCTACCAGACAGTGTATCCTCTCGTACCAGGTTATTCGCAGATGACTGTGTGTTATACAGGGAGATCAACTCTGCAGCAGACTGTGATATCCTGCAGCAAGACCTAAGACACCTCGAGGAGTGGGAGCGCATGTGGGATATGGACTTTCACCCTGATAAGTGTAGTATCCTACGTGTACATAGGAAAAAGGATCCACTTATGTACAACTATCACTTGAAAGGCCATACACTAGCGTCAGAGCAGCACACCAAATATCTGGGGGTCATCATCTCTCAAGATCTTACCTGGTCAAACCACGTCAACAGCATGGTGAAGAAAGCCAACTCTGTCCTTGGTTTCCTTCGCATCAGCAACGAGCAAACCAAGGTGGCAGCCTATAAAACTCTTGTGAGGCCCCACCTTGAATACTGCTGTACCATATGGAATCCGCACACCAAAGAACTCAGGAACAGAGTTGAAATGGTGCAGCGCCGGGCTGCGCGGTTCACTACACGCAGGTACCGAAACACCAGTATGTTGGACCATCTGAACTGGGAGACCCTGGAGTCACGTACATGTAGGACCAAATCAGCATTGACCATGTTCTACAAAGTGGTAAATGACTTGGTGGATATACCCGCCTCAACTTACCTCACCCCAGGCAGCTCCAGAACTAGATCTGCTCACTCTAACAAATTCAGGCAGTTTCAGTGCTCCATAAACTCTTTTAAACACAGCTTTTTCCCATCCCATGTCATTACTTGGAATTCCTTACCAGCACCTATTGCTGAGGCCCCTGACTTGGTATCCTTCAAGCAGGAGCTGTCTTCACTTTCATTCTAGGCTGTCACTATAAGTACCCCTTGCTCGACCCGGGGGAGCTATACTGGTTGAGGACTAGAGCCTCTTCGCCGCCACGGTTGCCAGGTTGGTCTCTCGGGAAGAGGGGGAAAATATAGTGACTTTTACTTTGTTTTAATTAGGGGGGATTTTTTAATCAAATTTTGACCGCCCGCCACCCGTCACATAAGAGTCAAGTTTGACTGCCGTGATGTACCCTACAGATACAGATACAGAGCAGATAGTTAGTACTCCATGTGACAATATATCTGATGAAGATCAGTATTTTGTATATAGCTTTGATAAATAGTCCAGTCAATCTAGCCTAAAATGTGACCAGAAAGGGAACTAATTGCAACAGAAGGTTTTTCAACGGTTTTGGCTTCTTGAATATCCATTCCACCACAGTGCTACCAAAAAAATCGGACACACAGGGACGATTGGAAATTGTTGAATTTTGGGCAAAAAGTTGATTTTATGTGAGAAAATCGCTGAAAATGAGAAAAACCCAAACGACAACCAATCTTTCGTAAATTTTATGGAAAGTCAAAGTTATAATTCCAAGAGTTAATCAGTTACGATGTTTCAATATTTATTTCACGATAAAAAAATCAACACAGCACATGCGCAAGACTGTGACATGTCCTGATAAGGGCGGGAAATCCTAGGAAGTTGTAATGTATATGAGAAAATTATTCATTATATCGTGTTCAGTAATTCAAAGCGGTTTCAATAAATAAAATAAATATGACATTGCTATAAGTATTTTCTGTATAAGATAAATCTGACTGATTTAGGTCATATTGGCTCTAACAACAATGTAAAAAAGAAAGGGGTGTATCAATTCTGTAAGGTAATCTTTTTTTTTTCTTCTATGATTTGCATGCAGATTCGGAGTAAGTGTAAGACAAGAATATTGGTTCACATATCAAATTAAAAGTGTGCCTTGTTAAATAATTAGAAATTCAAATTTTCTGAGGAGAAAAACACGGGAGGAGAAAGTGGGGGGGGGGTTGATTAATCATAAGTAAAGAGTAAATAATTTGTTACTGTGAACTGAAATCAAAGGCGATGCTTTGTTTTTTATTTGAATTACAAAATATATATAGTACTGTATAAAAGCACCTATTCATTTTCTTGGTAGAAAGAACATAAAATACGAAAACTTCGGAGGAAAACAAGGGGGGGGGGGTGCTAAACATATTTCTGTTCATTCAAACGTCAGTCAATCAATCGCATGTCAGCGGCGGATTTAGAGGGCCGAAGCCCGTCCTTTTTCACACAAAGCTATTGCAATGAGATTGCACAGCGAAGAAGGGACCATTGGTTTCCAACGATCGTTTTATTAGCTCTACTGGTCATAGACCAGTCGAGCTTATGCGATACCATGTTGTCCAGCGTCCGTCCGTCTGTCTGTCGGTCTGTTAACATCTTTTTGTGATCGCAACTGCTCTGAAATCATAAATGATAGAAAGCTAATTCTTTTTGCATTTTGTTTGGTCCATGGTCTAGTTGTGCACCTGATATTTTGCTTGAGCCTCTGACTCCAGGGTCTTCAAAAATGGGTGTGGTCATTTTCTCCTATATAAGTCTGTGTAATCTTCTGAACACCAATTCTCAGACAGTATAATTGATAGAGAAATAATTCTTTTTGCAATATAATCAGTCTCTGGTCCAGTTGTGCACCTGATATTTTGTTTGAGCCTCTGACTCCCAGGGTCTTCAAAAATGGGTGTGGTCATTTTCTCCTATAAGACTATGTAATCTTGAGAATACCAATTCTCAGAAAGTATAATTGATAGAGAAATAATTCTTTTTGCAATATAATCAGTCTCTGGTCCAGTTGTGCACCTGATATTTTGTTTGAGCCCCTGACCCCCAGCCCCAGTGTTTTGGAAATGGGTGTGGTCATTTTCTCCTATATAAGTCTATATTACCTTGTTCTGGTTTAATCCCGATTGTCCCACATTTGGAAAAAAATCATATCCCGATTGTCCTACATGTTTAAACAAACACATACATAATGATAATACAAACATTCAGGTTATAGTCTATTTTATTGTTGTAGGTTTTTGTTACACTTTTGAAGATTAATTACGATACATTCTTTATTATTACTCATAAGAGACACCCCCCTCCCCCCTCTGTTAACTTTTTTTCTGGCTGAATGTTCTTGTGTGTTCTCTCTCTCTCGAACACTTTCATATGGACATACATTTGTACATTTACTCTTTATATTTTCATAAATAAGCCTAATCTTCTCTCAAATAAGTAGTTTTTGCAACAACAACAAAAAAATCACTCCAAAGACATGGACGATCTTCATTTTTGTCATCTTTATTGATTCAATAACTTTCATTGATTGCATCTTCATCCTTTCACATTTTTTAACAATCGCATGCAAAAACTTCCTTGTGATACTGTCATCATTCAAAAAGAAGTATGGTCATGAGCTACACTAGTGTCAGATAGTTTCCGGACAGACGAAGTAATTTGAAGAAACTTATTTTCAAAATTCTGTGACAATTTTGAAGTATTTAAAAAATCTTGCATCTAAGTTGCTTAATCACATCGCCTTTTGACCCCTTTCGCCCCTTTGAATTTGTCAATATTAAAATATAAGTTCTATAGTACCAATTCTACTGTACTAGACACGTTTTTCGGATATTGAATCCTCGTCTGTAGTACTTCATGTCAAACAGTTTAGATAAAGCAAAAGTGAATTTTCCTGGCGTCATCTACAATGTTGTGCACAGGGGGGGGGGGGGGTCGCCGAGAACCGTCCTTTTTAATCTACATGATTTTCAATATCAAAAATCACCCAGTTTTGCCTAAAATTGATCGAGATTGACAGCTTTAAAATTCGGTGTCCCGTAAATGGTCAAGTTATTTGCAAAAAAAAAAAAAAAAAAAAAAAAAATCTGCCAAAGTATAGGGTCACAAAAATCGGTCTACAAATCACATCTCTTAGTAGATCTCATGGGCGGATCCAGGATTTTTAGAGGGATGGTCCTAAAGTCCGAAAAAAAATTGAATAAAAGAAACAAATAAATAAAAGCACATCAGAAAGTACAAAACATTCATGCCGTTAATTTAGAAATCATGAATCAGACTTTAACCTTCACCCTTTGATCTCTGAATGAGATAATTGCCGCAATTACCTTATTAACCTGCACACCATATCCCGATTGTCCCACATTACTTTTATACCTTTTTCATATAAATGTGGGACAATCGGGATGACACAGAAAGTATAATTAATGATTAATGGAGAGATAATTCTTTTTGCATTATGATCTGTCTCTTGTCTACATTGTAAAAGAACAAATTGATTCAATGAATGAATATGTACTTAATGTTGAGATAAATACTGTTGAATTAGATAGGACTGTAAATAGATTTACACAGATATTGAACGATGTTTTTAATCCATATTGTAGATCTGAACATGTTGTTGAAAACCGTGTTAGGGACAAACCATGGTTTAAAAAGTTTAGCCTTCGAAAAAACTTGCAGTTGTATTCAGGTGCGTAGCCAGAGTAAAAATTATGTGTACTCAAATCAGTCTAGACATGGGGATTGGGGCCGTTAAACGCTTATACAATGTTTGGATGGATGACTGGCGAGGCACGAAGGGCCGAGTGGGGGGATGATGCTACAGGATGCCATTATGCTATTATGCTGTCGTGCTATTATGCGTGATGTAGAAACCGGAAGATACACTAATATACCTCGTAGTCAAAGATTATGTTCACTAGGCAAATTCCTTGTTAATGCAATGAAATCTAGAAATAATTCATTCTAACATTTTTTACTGCTACAAGTCCTACCTCCACGTTATACAAGTGTTAAACGTCTTCAAATTGAATATCATCATTTAAGAACAGATAAATTGGCAGCATGGACCAGATATGCACGTTTCGAATACTTAACCCTCGTTAGTGATCCTCAAATCTAAACAATATAAAATGCAAACTCTACTTACAATAAACATAAAAGAAGTTCAAGAAAATCCTGACGATAATTCCAACAGCACTCACAATAGAGCACCAACTTGAGCATCGACGCACCCCTAGCAAGCTAGAGGTGGGACCATGTGATCGGAAGGAGTAAGCATCTCCTGTTGTCTAAAGAAGTACCGATCAGTTATTCAGTCTCAAAGTCGAGAAGGCTTGGCAAAATCATTAGATTTTCTATCGGAACGGTTGCGAACCTCGGAATGAATAAAATTCCGAAGTAAGACCAGATGCACTCCTGATTTATCTTTTCCAGTGCGCTGGTAACTATGTCAATGTGACGACATTCTTTGTTTCATTTTCAAATGATGATTTTTTTTTCTTTTGGAATTCAGATACACCACATAACTATGTTACTGTATAGATATTTATATGTTTATATATAGCATGTCGTATTGTACCTATAAGCTGTTTAATTTTGGAAATAAATGAATTGAATCGTAATGATAACAAAAGAACAAACCCGAGCATAAAATGAACAAACAGAGCAATGATGTCAAATAATTCTATTGAAACTTCAAGTTGATACAATTTGGAAGGAAACTACACATTTGAGTACGGTTATCCCCCCCAAAAATGTAATCAGTTTATGAAGTAGAAAATGTCATGTCCAGATGTTGTTGTAGTCAACAACAGAAGCATATGGTACAGTCTCTTTTTTCACTAAATGACAATACATTTATTTTCAGTGTCAATTACTGACCTTTGTGTATTTATTTCATTTGTTATACAGTACCTAATAGATGCAAATACTAGATATTGTCAATCATTGTATTTGTCCTTATATAAAGTTATGATATCAAATAACGAAAAGCAAAAAAATCCTTTTTCTGTAAGTAATTATCTATGAAATCAATATGAAATATAGCAAAAAAAAAACCCATCTCTTTTCAAACGACAACATGAGGATTATTTCATGTAAATCACAGAGGGCGGACGAAAATTTTCTCTTTTTTTTCTATTACTTTCTCAATAATGTGAAGCATGGACAACGTCTTGCTGAAATAAATGTTGGGCCTATACAAAACATGGGAAATTTGTATCGAAAATGGCCCGTCTAAAAAGTATTTTGTTTGTAAGATTTGAATGTATGTTGCTATACAAAAATTAACGACCAAGCAAGATTTATTGAATGGCATGACATTTATTTTAAGTTGTGCAAGGTTAAGTAAACACATTCGTACGTATACCCTTTCCAATTTTCGTTTTGATTGCCTCCTTCCTATCAAGGCAAATCTTAACAGTCACAGATATTTCAGTAATAGGCTACGTAGTTGTAAAAAGATGCGAGGCCTTAATGACATGGCAAGTGAATTTGACAGTCATCAAAGTAGAACTGTTCGAATGCAACTTTCCGAAGAAACAAATACTATCTTTCGGCAAGTATTAGATTGATGTTCAAGGTTTTTCTGTTCGACATAGTGGTCATGATTGTAACGTGGTTTTTTTTTTTTTTTTTTTTTTTTTTTTTTTTTTTTTGCTTTAATTGATATTCAACTTTTAAAATCAAATTTCTAATAAGGTCAAAGAAAAGATCATGTGTGATATAAAAGTAGGTTGCTTAAACATTTTTATGAAATAAGTTTAAATCCATTATATTAATTCAAAATGGCCATATCCAAGGAAACAAACAAGACCAATTTCAAATTTGAAGCTTTAATCTTTAATACGTTTCCTTATTTCTCTTAGTATTTCACATTTTTTAACAATCGCATGCAAAAACTTCCTTGTGATACTGTCATCATTCAAAAAGAAGTATGGTCATGAGCTACACTAGTGTCAGATAGTTTCCGGACAGACGAAGTAATTTGAAGAAACTTATTTTCAAAATTCTGTGACAATTTTGAAGTATTTAAAAAATCTTGCATCTAAGTTGCTTAATCACATCGCCTTTTGACCCCTTTCGCCCCTTTGAATTTGTCAATATTAAAATATAAGTTCTATAGTACCAATTCTACTGTACTAGACACGTTTTTCGGATATTGAATCCTCGTCTGTAGTACTTCATGTCAAACAGTTTAGATAAAGCAAAAGTGAATTTTCCTGGCGTCATCTACAATGTTGTGCACAGGGGGGGGGGGGGTCGCCGAGAACCGTCCTTTTTAATCTACATGATTTTCAATATCAAAAATCACCCAGTTTTGCCTAAAATTGATCGAGATTGACAGCTTTAAAATTCGGTGTCCCGTAAATGGTCAAGTTATTTGCAAAAAAAAAAAAAAAAAAAAAAAAAAATCTGCCAAAGTATAGGGTCACAAAAATCGGTCTACAAATCACATCTCTTAGTAGATCTCATGGGCGGATCCAGGATTTTTAGAGGGATGGTCCTAAAGTCCGAAAAAAAATTGAATAAAAGAAACAAATAAATAAAAGCACATCAGAAAGTACAAAACATTCATGCCGTTAATTTAGAAATCATGAATCAGACTTTAACCTTCACCCTTTGATCTCTGAATGAGATAATTGCCGCAATTACCTTATTAACCTGCACACCATATCCCGATTGTCCCACATTACTTTTATACCTTTTTCATATAAATGTGGGACAATCGGGATGACACAGAAAGTATAATTAATGATTAATGGAGAGATAATTCTTTTTGCATTATGATCTGTCTCTTGTCTACATTGTAAAAGAACAAATTGATTCAATGAATGAATATGTACTTAATGTTGAGATAAATACTGTTGAATTAGATAGGACTGTAAATAGATTTACACAGATATTGAACGATGTTTTTAATCCATATTGTAGATCTGAACATGTTGTTGAAAACCGTGTTAGGGACAAACCATGGTTTAAAAAGTTTAGCCTTCGAAAAAACTTGCAGTTGTATTCAGGTGCGTAGCCAGAGTAAAAATTATGTGTACTCAAATCAGTCTAGACATGGGGATTGGGGCCGTTAAACGCTTATACAATGTTTGGATGGATGACTGGCGAGGCACGAAGGGCCGAGTGGGGGGATGATGCTACAGGATGCCATTATGCTATTATGCTGTCGTGCTATTATGCGTGATGTAGAAACCGGAAGATACACTAATATACCTCGTAGTCAAAGATTATGTTCACTAGGCAAATTCCTTGTTAATGCAATGAAATCTAGAAATAATTCATTCTAACATTTTTTACTGCTACAAGTCCTACCTCCACGTTATACAAGTGTTAAACGTCTTCAAATTGAATATCATCATTTAAGAACAGATAAATTGGCAGCATGGACCAGATATGCACGTTTCGAATACTTAACCCTCGTTAGTGATCCTCAAATCTAAACAATATAAAATGCAAACTCTACTTACAATAAACATAAAAGAAGTTCAAGAAAATCCTGACGATAATTCCAACAGCACTCACAATAGAGCACCAACTTGAGCATCGACGCACCCCTAGCAAGCTAGAGGTGGGACCATGTGATCGGAAGGAGTAAGCATCTCCTGTTGTCTAAAGAAGTACCGATCAGTTATTCAGTCTCAAAGTCGAGAAGGCTTGGCAAAATCATTAGATTTTCTATCGGAACGGTTGCGAACCTCGGAATGAATAAAATTCCGAAGTAAGACCAGATGCACTCCTGATTTATCTTTTCCAGTGCGCTGGTAACTTTGTCAATGTGACGACATTCTTTGTTTCATTTTCAAATGATGATTTTTTTTTCTTTTGGAATTCAGATACACCACATAACTATGTTACTGTATAGATATTTATATGTTTATATATAGCATGTCGTATTGTACCTATAAGCTGTTTAATTTTGGAAATAAATGAATTGAATCGTAATGATAACAAAAGAACAAACCCGAGCATAAAATGAACAAACAGAGCAATGATGTCAAATAATTCTATTGAAACTTCAAGTTGATACAATTTGGAAGGAAACTACACATTTGAGTACGGTTATCCCCCCAAAAATGTAATCAGTTTATGAAGTAGAAAATGTCATGTCCAGATGTTGTTGTAGTCAACAACAGAAGCATATGGTACAGTCTCTTTTTTCACTAAATGACAATACATTTATTTTCAGTGTCAATTACTGACCTTTGTGTATTTATTTCATTTGTTATACAGTACCTAATAGATGCAAATACTAGATATTGTCAATCACCTTAATTGTATATGTCCTTATATAAAGTTATGATATCAAATAACGAAAAGCAAAAAAATCCTTTTTCTGTAAGTAATTATCTATGAAATCAATATGAAATATAGCAAAAAAAAAACCCATCTCTTTTCAAACGACAACATGAGGATTATTTCATGTAAATCACAGAGGGCGGACGAAAATTTTCTCTTTTTTTTCTATTACTTTCTCAATAATGTGAAGCATGGACAACGTCTTGCTGAAATAAATGTTGGGCCTATACAAAACATGGGAAATTTGTATCGAAAATGGCCCGTCTAAAAAGTATTTTGTTTGTAAGATTTGAATGTATGTTGCTATACAAAAATTAACGACCAAGCAAGATTTATTGAATGGCATGACATTTATTTTAAGTTGTGCAAGGTTAAGTAAACACATTCGTACGTATACCCTTTCCAATTTTCGTTTTGATTGCCTCCTTCCTATCAAGGCAAATCTTAACAGTCACAGATATTTCAGTAATAGGCTACGTAGTTGTAAAAAGATGCGAGGCCTTAATGACATGGCAAGTGAATTTGACAGTCATCAAAGTAGAACTGTTCGAATGCAACTTTCCGAAGAAACAAATACTATCTTTCGGCAAGTATTAGATTGATGTTCAAGGTTTTTCTGTTCGACATAGTGGTCATGATTGTAACGTGGTTTTTTTTTTTTTTTTTTTTTTTTTTTTTTTTTGCTTTAATTGATATTCAACTTTTAAAATCAAATTTCTAATAAGGTCAAAGAAAAGATCATGTGTGATATAAAAGTAGGTTGCTTAAACATTTTTATGAAATAAGTTTAAATCCATTATATTAATTCAAAATGGCCATATCCAAGGAAACAAACAAGACCAATTTCAAATTTGAAGCTTTAATCTTTAATACGTTTCCTTATTTCTCTTAGTATTTATCAAAACATATAATAAAAATTTCAGATAACCTTAAAAGCTTATCATTAATGAATCTGTTTTCATGTTTTGTCCTTTGATATTGTCAGAATTAAGGTATACAATCTGATCACGAAAAGAGCTACATGTATTTTCCTTGGACACCATCCATGTTGCCTTTGCAACCAAGACAAATTACGACTGTTTAGTGCCATCTGATTAGATTTAATTTTCAATTTCCTAAAAACTTCCATTTCCCTCTATTTTCGTTAAAAATGAAAAATTGTTATCTTCAGATAATGGTAAAATTGTGGCCATGCTAACTCCCTATTCTTAATTTTTCCCGTTATCTAATCGTTTTTTTTTTTCAAAATGTCTTAGGATCAAACATTACTACTCAGTCACATATGTCGAAAGAAAATGTGTTAAATAGATCCTGTGAGGCTTCAAAAAGCTAAAAATAGCACTTTCTCTGTGTTTACATCCCGTTTCCATGGCAACCAGCATAAATATGAAAATTTTTTTCATCATTTTCAAATATTTTCATCATGGCCTATCATTTGCATAAAAATCTTAAGGATCTGTGACTTAGCGTGCCGGGACAATATGCTAAATTTCTGGTGCTTATACAGAGAATTGATGTTAATAATGCAGTTAGACAGTAGTGAAAAAATATTATTGCAAGAAATTTTAAGTTTGACGATTCGGTCATGCCGACCAGGTGACCACTAAGGCACATGAAGGCAAGGTCGATCTATTTCGGTTAGTCGTTTCTTCAAACGCAGTCCAAAATTTCTGTTTTAAGAATATTCGCACATTTCTGAAACCTGCATCATGTAGCATCATATCCCAGCCATCTTGCAACGTCTTTCAATATATGTTGAACATAATTTTCACAGATTTGGCCATATTTCATTGTTTGATTTAGGATCACTGACGAGGGTTAATACCCAAAATGTGCATATCTGGTCCATGCTTTAAATGCATCTGCTTTTAAATGTGGATGTGTACACAGCAAACTCAAATCCACAAATGAAGGAAAAACAAAAACATTGCTTGTATCTGAATTAAATATGTGTCAATATCTTAATCCTTAATTTGCGCTATGCAAAACCTGGACACAAACGGTTTCTTTTCCATGAGCATGCATACGTCTAGTCATGCATCTGTTTAACACTGATATGAAAGGTTATCTTGACTAACGTCGTGCAGCTAGCTTGGTATATACACATGTATATAAAGGTCTTATGTAATTTCATTTCTATGTCAAGTAGGTGGTCAAACTGACCAGGACTTAAGTAATTCAAGTTTTATGAACTGCTATAAACAAAGGTTTGTGATTTTTTACTTCTTTTTCGTGTGTTTCTATTTCTTTTTGACATAGACAAGTATATTTGGGAGATTATCCTCTTCCTATTGTACTTGTGGATCTCGTAAAAAAGACCCCCGCGAGGGGTTTGACAGTAAGTATTTTGAATATTTTTCCCTGCCACGGTCGCCATAGCACTTTCTATATAGACATAACCTTATACAGTGCATGTATTTCAGATATTGTTTCAATTTTCGTGCGTGAACATCGACGGCGGGTGCGGCTAGCCAAACAGGGGATGCTTACTCCTCCCGGGCACCTGGTCCTACCTCTACCTTGCTAGGGGACCGTCAATGCTCAATTTTTGCTCTATTGTGAGTGTTGTTGAGATTATCGTCAGGATCTTCTTTAACTCATTGATGTGCTGCATGCCTTGTTTCTACGTTCTTGACAACTGTAATTCCATACTACGACACTTTGTACAGAGTATAACTTTTAATGTCCACCGTTGCAGATGTGTATATCTCTATGTTTTTAGGGGGGGGGGGCAGGGGGTTACCTCTCTCCCCCCCTCCCACCCCCTTACCTCCTTCCTCCCGCCCCCTCCTTTTCACCCTTCCCTTACCTCCCCCTCTCGCTCCCTCCTCCTGCCCCCTTCTCTCCCTCCTCCCGCCCCTATTTCTCCCTCATCCCGCCCCCTTCCTCCCGCCTCCCTTTCACCCTGTCCACCCCCTCTTTTATGTTAACTAATGCCCGGTGATTTGCTGTCTTGCTCCCCATGTAACCTTACAAAGAGCAATGGTTTTTTTTTTAGTTTATAACAGTTATTTGTCTCCATATACCTCTGTGTATCTTAGTAAGTGGGAGTGATGTGCATGCGTAATCCGGTGCGCACTGGTCTTCCTCGGATAATGTGTTGTTATTGTGGTTTTGGCTTTGGTATGTCTACTTTGATAGTTTGTTTTATCTTTCGGTGTGGGTTTTCTTGTGTGTCTCATTATCTATTCTTGTATGTTTTAAAATGTTTAGGAACAGATAAGTTTGAAGCATGGACAAGACATGCACGTTTCGGGTACTTAGCCCTCGTCAGTGATCCTTTACACAAACAAAGAAATATGGCCAAAAACTGAAGATTATGTCCAAAAATACCGAAAGTCGTAGCAAGATCGTTTCAAGATGGGTGGTAAATGATGCTACATGACCCACTTTTATGTAATTTCGAGAAAATTTTGTGAACAGACATTTCGAATGCGTTTGAAGATACGATCAAACGAAGTCGTTTAAAGGCCTACGTTGGAAACCACACTGTCACCTGAGTGACATAGGCTTGGTAGGCATGACATTTATGAAGATACCACGTCTATTCAACTAAGTTGTGAGCGGCGAGTTAGATCAAAGACATACCATTATTATGCCAATGAGATACCCAAGTCTTATCTGTTTCAAGTTGTAAATAAAAAATTGAAAGGTGTAAAAGAATTAAAACGAGTCAATCAGATAACGATTACAGATGTTAACCCAACATCGGTCATTGAGGAAATGACAGAAAACTTACCTGTCCTCTTATGTAGTCCCCTGTCGGCCTTTCAAGTAGTTTTCTCTTATGTCCATTGATTGTTGTAACATGTGGGTGTGTTCCACTGTGATCTTTGCGTTCTAACCAAAAATATGTTTCAACACTGAGGACAAGGAAATGTTATAAAGGTTAATATTTTCATTGTAAGGTCAAAAAAGATTTTGCACTGATGACGTCAGTCGCTCACAAAAATATTGATGAGTAGGTTTTTTTTTCAGTTTGTCGCCCTGTTCTAAAAACGAGGTCATTGTAGTTTTATCTTACTCTGGAATAGCGAATCAATCGTGATATGAGCACACAGGATATAAAGGAATGTGCTACTCAGGATGGGTGCTGCAACCAAGTGTTGTTGGAGATCCCCTCATTTCTTTCATGAAAGGGAAGTTTGTAATTTTGAAGTTGAAGCCGTGACGCTTGTCGTCATATATCGCTCGCCTAGTTTTAAATAGTGTTTACGCACTGCATTGAAATATATTCTAAATTTCCTGTCATCAAATTGGACCTAAATTTCTAAAACTAAGGAGAATCTCCCTCATTGCATAGCTCTGTCCTCAGCTGGGGTTTCGGCATTTTTTTCGGTCATGTTTAGAATTAAGCTCCTTGATCCTACCCCCAACGATTTTTGGCCATAGATTTCACTTAATATTCTTCTGAATAAACCCTGCACAAAATTTGGAGTCGCTCATTTCGGCAAGAGGAAATTAAAGCTCTGTATTGTAGATGGTGCCAGGAAAATTCACTTTGGCTTTATTTAAACTGCTTGACATGAAGTACTACTGACGAGAATTAAAATATCCGAAACACGTGTCTAGTACAACACAATTGGAAAATAGAACATATATTTCTATATTGACAAAGTATTTAGGTGACCAGTGTTGTCAAAAGATAACATGATATCTAAAATTTCATTTTCAAATCACCATACTTGTCTGTCTTACATTTACAAAGACTGCTTAGACAAGGATCTTCTAAATATACTTCTCTTTCGACATTGATGAGGTCAAGATATTTGTATACAATTTGAGCCAAAACTTTGAATGTTGTACTGTACATGCAGTGAGCTTGCGTCAGGTACGATTGATTCCCGACTATGTTCATGTCACTTCGATCTAATTTTATCTTGTTCATATTTAATGAAGGCTGAAATGACATCCGGTATCCGACTGCCAAAAGAAGAGATAACCAAACATATAGACGGAGAAGTACATTTTAATTTTACATCAGTGGATGGAGTTGGTCTTCCACCGTTTCAAGGTCTCCTGAAGGACGGCGCTGCTGGACGCATGAAAAAGATCTATGAACTGGACACAAGGGAAGATGATATTATACTTGCTACATACCCTAAGTCCGGTAATGATTTAAATTGGTATTTTCTTCCTTGACATAAATAATTCTTGCTTTATTTTTTCCAACATCTCATTGAATTTGGATGTGTTTTATCCATCGGATAATCATTTATACGTGCAGAATAACAAAATTGCTCAATGTCCTGGTATCTTTTTTAATGTGCATCATATACGTCCCATTTTTTTTATTTCTATTACTTCATATCACAATTGCAATATTTTGATTTTAAAAACGTTGTAGGTACTCATTGGATGTGGGAAATTATTAACATGATTATTCAAGGAAAGGCGGAGTACAGAAAAGAGAACAAGAACGTTCTGATGTTGGAGGCCATGTATGATACAGACGAAATAATATCAGAACGGTCACCAAGGATACTGAACACGCATGTCCCTTACAGATGGCTTCCCCAGAAACACGTCATCAACAGAGGAAAAATCATACATGGATTACGCAACCCGAAAGACGTCAGCGTATCCTTGTATAACCATATGAAAACGTCCGGTGAAATTGGTGAAGGAACAAAAGATATGACATGGGAACAATTTTTAGAAAACATGGTTTTAGGGGATGGTAATTAGATTTACTCATTCCAGCTGACATCAAAGCAGAAGATTAAGACCAATTCTCCGTTACAACCAAAATTCTGGCGCCACAGCATGTCATGGATTTTCATGATTTTCTGCATATTGGGTATAAATATCATGTCCTGATTGCAAAAATTAAGGTTTCCAGTCAATGTGAGTACCGGTTGCCAGGGCAATGAGATCAGTCTTTTTGTGCTACTTTAAAGACTGTGAAGTAATCTACTTTTAGGTACTTCATTGCCATGGTTAACATTGTGGCAGATATTTCATTTTCGTACCTTTTGGGCATCGTTACCTCCTTTCCTGCAAAATGCATTCAGTTTTATGATAAATATTACAGGACGCTTACTGCGCCTAACCAAACTATGTAAAGTTCAAGTCAAAAATGTAGGTAACCTTAGAAGTCATTTTTATGTGATTTTTACCGTTTTCAATGGCAATTATCACTAAAAGCAGACCTCTTCGAGAACTTTGATTGGTTATTATGAAAAGCAATGTCCCTCAAAAATATAATGAAATAAAATCGAATTTGGGATCTTTGAGCTCATCATCTCAATTTTGACGCCAAAAACCGTTGCTATGGCAACTTTAAGCATTAAGGCTTGAATATAGTACCTTATAAAATTCATTTGACTCTTAATAAATACTACTTATGACCGTGAAAATATGAAAATGAACTGATAAGACTCTTTCGTTTGATTTTATATCAATGAAAATTTCCAATGTCATTGACTTGAAATTCAAGGTCATTTCTTAAGCTAGACTAAAAAAATCGATATTTATATGATTTTTCAAATTTTTGTCATCAATTTGTAGTATTTTCTATTTGAATTTTCCAATAACTCAAATATATTTTGAAAAATGATGGAATTAAAAAGGAAATTCCCTGATCTTGTTGACTTTTTGTATTAAAGTATAATATTTTTATTAATGCGAAAAAAGAATTTTAAATTTCATGCTCTCTATTTTTGATATCCACCCCTCAATTTCAGAAGGTCAATGAGTTGATTGAACTCTTAAAGTTATCCCAAGAAATAATTATAATACCCATTATTTTGTTGCATATAGCCGTTTAATTTGTCTCAAAAGGCTTATTCTAATTTTGATCCTTTTTTTTCTACGAAAAATGAAGATTTTGGTAAAATCTGCTCAATTACAATTCAGTGACCTTGAAAATGCAACGGATGACCTTGAAGAAGTATCAAGGTCATCTTTACATTGATTTGTCTTCAGTAGATTTGTTTTCATATCATAAATGGGCAGTTCTAAATAGACTCGTAACACACCCATCATAGTATAACGTTGTCCTTAATTTTGCCATGGTTACCATATTAAATGCAGTTTCAAAAAAAAAAAACATGCAAGATCCCAGCCAACTTTTTAAATTTTCTTGTAGTTAAGGTACAATGCATATTGAATAAACAAGCAAAATAGGGGCTCTTATGAGCCATAAACTGAAGAGTTCAAAACCTTATTTAGGCACTCTTTTTGACTCCCTATACAAGAGGCATAGTGATAAAGTGTGAAAAACATTTCAGATATTAATAACAAAGAGAATTGAAAGAAAAAAATTACTGTTAATGCAATTCATAAATGTACCCGTTTCCATGGCAACAAATGTCACAAACACACTAAGTCTCATGAAATTTCCTAATGCTTTAAACTTAAGAGATAGTTACCATGGCAACGACACACTTTTTCTACATAATTTTCACTTTAGCACTACATACTGAACTTCCGAACCAAAAATTGCTAGAATCTATGATATGCCGTGCCAACGAGTCGTTGAATTTTTTTGGTTCTTACAGAGAATTGCTCTTAAATGTTAAATGTCTTCAAATTCAATAGCATCATTTATGAACATATTTTGCAGCATAGACCAGACCTGCACGTTTCGGGTAATTAATCCTCGTCAGCTATCCTCAATCTAAACAATGTAATATGGCCAAAAAGTGAATTTTATTATGTCCAAACATGTACCGAAAGAAGTATAACAGGAAAAACGACCCGTTTCAACTATAGTCAGTCTGCCAAATAGATGTTAGCAATTTATGCAGGAATATCTTGAACTGTTACTGTTTCTATAGAAAAAATCATAAATCTTTTAATCTATGGAAGAAAAAAATCAATACATAAATCCAATGTCTGAATAGGTTATTATTCCTAAAATTCTAAAAGTAAATGCATGGATTAAATCTGTGTAATGTTTGATTCAGTAAATGGGACTGCCCTTCCTTTCTTTGAAATTAATGCAAATACTCTAAAAGAACCATATGAAAATATAAATACACTAAATATAATATACTAAAATTTTGGTCTGAGTAGCTGTGTTGATATCAAAATGGTTTCGTTTCAGTAATCTTGTATGACGGATGGTTTTCTTATGAGAGGCAAATGCATAAAGCGAAGACGGCTAACAGTGATGTTATCTACACATTATTTTACGAAAAATTGAAACTGGTGAGTCTCTGTGGAAATTTAATGCAACTTTACTACAAAAACAGGTTGGAACTTAGCTAATATTGATTCACAAAGGAAAAGAGGGGATCTCCCTCAGGACTTTGTAGCAATACACTGAAAGAAGATTCAATTTATAAAACAAAGGGTAGACAAGCGCAACAAGAGACACCAAGGGGACAAGGAACACCAAACACCAAAGAGGGAAACAAAGACGAAGCATAAAATTCCAAATGGGCTATCAGTGTCGACTTAGAATAAACATCAAAGAATACCTAACAGTTATTCAGTCTCAAAGTCGAGAAGGCAAGGCCAAATCGTGAGAATTCCCATCGGAACGGATTGAATTCCATTTTCAGCACCCAAAAGAAGAGATAAACAAGAGGTCCAAGAGGACCCCAATCGCTCACCTGAAAACTACGTAATCTAAGCATATCAAACAAAAAGAAGTTTGTAAAAGGAAAATAACCTGACTTTAGAGTGGAACAAAAATTAAGAACACTTCTTGAGACATCTCTCTAGATAATCCTGATGCTTTCGGTATGTCGATACATGCTTCCGTTCTGAAGAAGTTTGTCAATTGAGGATACCTCCCATGACCTATTTTTGCCTGTGGTGGTGCCACATGTTGACAGATCCGGACAAAAAACAACAATCAATACTTGTAGGGGACCATGATTACTTCATTCCTACCAAGTTTCATGAAATTCTGTTCAGCGATTCTGGAGAAGAAGTTGAATATGTATGAAAATCATCCCCCCCTTCTTCTTGAGTAATCTAAGTAACCCGAGACAGTTATACAGAAGCAAAAGCAAAATCCTGCAAATAAATTACAGCCCCCTCCCCTCCTTTCCCTACGTTATAGATAACATTGATGTAAATGTAGAGTTGTGTTTTTACATTGATATTTTGAGCTGCTCTCAATATTTCAATTTCTAAGTTATATATCTAAGTCTTCACAAGATGGATTTGAAAATACTTATTCATCTTTCTAAAATTATTTAGTTTCCTTTCGCATACTAATTTAATAATCTAAAATGTATAACATTCAAATGAATCGATAATCCAACAATTTAAACCTCAAAAACATATATCAATATTAAAGAAAGACAACTCTTGCATACATGAGATCTGCTGTTATACATGTACCAACTATAAGAGTTCTTCCCCTCTTATACGAAACTAAAGTTACCAGGGTTAAAATTCCTGATATAAATAAAAGAAGTACCAGAACTTGAACCCACAAGCCTTGGGTCCATGTGCACAGTAAACATATCTATTCATGATGGAAAAAATTACTCATAAAAATCTGTTCAGCAGTTCTGGAGAGGATGTTGAATATGTATGAAAACCACCACCCCCCTTTCCTTTTCATATAAGAGAAAAATTCATAAAAAATCAAAAAATCAAAATTTTAGTATAAAATACATATCAAAGCATTTAGTAACTTAAATGTGATAAATGTGCGGTAAATGAATGTGTAAAATCATACACATACTGAGTTATTTAAAGAAAAAGTGCAAAAATGTGCATTTCTGACAAAGTCCGAAAAGACGTCAAAAACGCGTCAAAAATTTGACTTCCGAGTGGAACCAATAATAACAACACTTCTAAAGACATCTCTCTATATCATCCTGATGCTTTCGGTTTGTCGATACGTGCTTCCGTTCTGAAGAAGAAGTTTGTCAAAGGAGGGTACCCCCTGTGACCTACTTTTGCCTGTGGTGGCGCCACCTGTTGATGGATCCGGACGAAAAACAACAACACTTGTAGGGGACCATGAGTACTTCATTTCTACCAGGTTTCATGAAAATCTGTTCAGTGGTTCTGGAGAAGAAGTCGAAAATGTTGATAAGTTTACGACGGACGACGGACGCCGGACGGTGCGCTATGACAATAGATCACTTGAGCTTTGCTCAGGTGAGCTAAAAAGTAAGCAGAAAAGATGATAGTCGTATAAAATTCATTAATTTTTTAACTTTCAGCATCCAGAGGAGGAGATCAAAAAGTTAGCAGATTTCTTACAAGTCCCATGCTCGGATCAGCTAGCTTCTGATATCATGGACGCTTGTTCATTTGCAAAGCTGAAAAATGTAGAGAAATATTTACCTAGTGACTTTCTGGAAAAGATAAATTCTTTGCAAGAGAAATCAGGTCGTCCGCCAATGACCCCGCCTGTTATATACAGGAAAGGTAATCTCTTTCTGGAATAAATAACTGTAATTTATCCTATAAAAGTTGCTTTGAGTAATTTAGCATTTTAGTTCTAACTTAATATTCAATACTGTGTACATAGATATGATACAATGTTTTATATTTTCATTTTATCGCCCAAGTAATTCCTGCAGTGACAAAATTATTCACAAGTATACCCCTGGCTGTGTCTGTTTCTTGGCAAGTCGCCTGCCCGCAGAGCGAAACTTGTGTAGTTTTAGCTTGCTCTAGAATATTGTATCAATTGTGATATGAATACACCATAGACAGGAGACGGGCCTGAAATAAACCAGGGGGAATCACTTGGGTAAATGTAAAGAAAATATAATAAAATCATGGACTTAAAAAAATATACATATTAAACGGCATTTTTATTTGTGAAAAGTGCTTATCCTTACGAGTGAGGAAATTGAGAACGTTTTATAGCGTATAAAGAACGGACGCCTAAAGTAGGCACATTTTTTGCGTAAGCTCAGAATTTTATAACTTTTCATTCTGTAATTCGTAATGATATATCACAGAGATTGATGCAAAAATCTCAATGGCTGCATCTCTATATTTCGAGAATATTGACGGTAAATAAACAAGAGCCCCAGGGGGCACAACGCTCACCTGATACCCATGCACGCTCTAATTGACATACTGACATTGAATACTGATAGTGCCAGTACCAGGATTTTAGCCCACAACCTTTCTAAAAAGATTTTTGCCGGATGCAGAGAAGTTTTTTTTTTCAGACAACCTTTAAAAGTACAAAAAAGAAAAAAATAGCCACATTTCAAAACAATAACTTTTTCACTGATTTGAAAAGACGGATAAAGTGGTCCAACGTCATATGCCCAGCTAGTATAGTTCAATTATGCAACATCAAAAATAAAATCATATTGTACATAAATGTGCAGCAGAAAAAGAATAAAACAATGAAATGATTTCATAAATTAAGTTTATTTAAAATTGAACACAAAACCTTTCATTATTGATAGCTAGCATGCCAGAAATTTTAAAGCCTGTGTTTGTGAAACGAGAATGCCCCCGGCGGCATCTTTGTTAGTATAAAGGCCATTTTCTGTGAAGTATGTGAGAGGTCAGGGTCAGCGCAATATTGGTATCAATGGAAAGATCTTGTCACAAGGAATACACATGTAAAAATTGAAACCTCTATCACTAACCATTCAAAAGTTATGCCCAATGTTAAAGTTTTTGAGAAGTACGTCATAGGTCAAGGTTATGGTCACGAGGTCAAAAATTTTGGTATCAATGGAAAGGTATTGTCACAAGGAATACACATGTGAAATATGAAACCTCTATCACCAGCTTCCATTTAAAAGTTATGCCCAATGTTAAAGATTTTCGGAAAACAGACAGACAAACAGACAGACGGACAGGCCAAAAACTATATGCTCCCGTATCTTTTATTCCAGGGGCATAAAAAACAAAGATTTTTTCGGTTTTGCCTTTATTCATATTAAAGTATACTGAAATCTATGAATGCTTTTGAATAGTTTTGATTTCATCTCAAATACATGCAAAGTACAGTTAAAATCGTTTTAATCCAATATTTATCATTTCAAGTGAGTTGTGCAGAAATTGGGCCAGTTTGTTTTCCAAAAAGCAGTGTATGGTGTATCAAACCTCATGACCCAGTGAAGCCACTTGAACAAATAATTTTCAGTGAATATGCTGAAATGCGGCGCTTCTTGCCCATGCATATTTCAACAGGCGAGTAGGAGCGTCGCATTTCAGCATACCCTGTTCAACAACTCAAGTGGTTTCTCTAGGCTTCGTAGTTAGAAACAAATTAAAAGGCCCATGAAATTGTTAAGCTTGTCCAATTAGCAGACCTACGACATCGTTATTTACTATTAACAAATTGTTTTACCTCATCAAAGGTCTGTTACGCGGACAAGTTGTTAGCGGAGAGAGTTCATGAAATGTATCGGTTGCATAGGATTTGCAGACAAAAAGTTATTTGGTCCGATAAAAACTCATCATGTATCTATTATTTGAACAGATAAAAATTCCCAAATGTCTTATCACAGGAACCTGTCATTTTATGAGAGAAAATGTTTTATTATTCACAACCTCAGGCCTCTGTGTTCCTCTTAGAAATATTATACATACAAGATGTCGAACACAGTGGCTTATGGTTTTAAATAATAATTTATTTACTCTATTTAAACAACATCTTTCTGTGGTCCAACATTTCATAGGAAGATTTCAGGAACTTTGAACTGAATTATTTATTTCAAGAATTTCAGATATTAAATGTCCTATGCATTCTCAAAATCCGGAGGAAGAGATTACTCATTAGACGTTTCTTCAAGAAATCAGTCCGTAAATTACTTCATCTAAGAGAGTCTAAGACAGAGGAAATTCGAGCAAACTTTATACATGATAACAAGTATATGCAAGTGTTCCAAGTACATGAATGATAACCATTATGAAAGTGTTCCAAGTATAATGCACATTTCATTAAATAAAAATCTATTCCGTTTGCACTGTATCTCCTGAAATGTATCGCAGTACTAAAGGTATCACATTTCTACATTGGTAAAACCCCTTTGGGTACACGGCAAAACATGGCCGCTTTTGAAATCTTGTTTCCGACTTTAAAAATAAAATTCTAAATAAGTATAAAGAATTTAAATAATTGAATCATATCACATAAAAGGTCAATCAATAAGACATTGAAGCATGTGTCACTTGTTGAATTATCAGCTGTAACTATGGATGAAAGGTCGATCTAAAAATGATTAATCATACAAAGAAGGTTTTTTCCTGTAGTTGCACCTGAAACATTGGGCATGGAAAACATACATAATACCTATGTACAATCTTAAAAATGTTCCTTAAAAATCCAAAAGTGGATATCTTGACATTATTCTTTCACTTGTAGGGTACCATGCATGAGTACCTCATACCTACAAATTGTCATGACAATCTGAAGAGTGGTTATAGAAAAGAAGCAGAAAATGTATGAAAATCATCCCCCCCTTCCTTTTTACATAAGAAAAAAATTCATAAAAAATCAAAAAAATAAAATTTAAGCATAAAATACATATCAAAGCATTAAGTAAGTTAAATATTATAAATATGTAGTAAATGAGTGTGTAAAATCATACACTTATTGAGTTATTTAAAGAAATAGTGCAAAAATGTGCATTTCTGACTAAGTCCGAAAAGACGTCAAAAACGCGTCAAAAATTTGACTTCGAAGTGGAACCAAAAATAACAACACTTCTTAAGACATCTCTCTAGATCATCCTGATGCTTTCGGTTTGTCGATACATGCTTCGGTTCTGAAGAAGAAGTTTGTCAAAGGAGGGTACCCCCTGTGACCTACTTTTGGCTGTGGTGGCGCCACCTGTTGACATATCCGAACGAAAAACAACATCACTTGTAGGGGACCATGAGTACTTCATACCTACCAAGTTTCATCAAAATCCCTTCAGCCGTTCTGGAGAAGAAGTTTAAAATGTGAAAAGTTTACGACGACGGACGACAGACGCAACACTATGACAATAGCTCACTTGAGCCTATGGCTCAGGTGAGCTAAAAAGTAAATTCAAAAATGGCAAAAATCGACGGCGAGAATGTTTTTGTCTCATACATTAACATAATGGGATAAAATTAGGAAATCTTACTGATTCATTATTTCATACCGTTATTTTGGTTTTCGCAAATATAGTGTCCAATAAGAACAAAATTGAATTTTCAACGTAGAAGACGTCACAAAATTGGCGTCGTACCGCATCGACGAGAAAACGACGTATATCGCTACGCTGACGCGTGGCGCTCCTGCTGATATAGACAAATGAGTTAAAGAAAATTCTGACAATAATCTCAACAACAAACAGAATAGAGCACAAAATTTAGCACCATGTAGACGAGGGACGCAGGAGCGTTGATACTCAGGTATAGGAATCTTTGTAACGTTAGAGTTGAAATCGTTACCATTATCCCTCAGATATTGAAGTACATGTCTTAAAGTGACAATTGATTTTAAAAGATAGCATAAGATCGAATTATGAAGTGGAGTAAATACTTTTAACTGGTCTTTTTTCCTCTAGTACATTCAGATAAATTGTGCTAAGGTAATCTTCAAAATTCCGATTATGAATTAAGAACACGGTACGAATATGTAATCGACCCGAGTAATTTCAACTGGCGTTCTCTAGTGAGCATGATCTCCAAATTTGAGTATGAAATTTGAGTTGACCACGGCAAATGTTTTATAACCTTGGGACCTGAAGTTTGACCATTTAAAGTATGCAAAAATGCTACAATAATCAAGAAAGCCGCTTACAAGATGGGTTTTATCGTAAGTAACGACAATATACTTGAATTAAAGAGGGCGCTACTGAACTTATTTTTGGTGGCTCCGCTGAAAGCATCACTGATGAGAATTTAATATTCGAAACTCGCGTCTGGTGCATGTAAATTGGTTTGGAATTTTTCTTCAAGAAGGTAGAGAGTTGGAGCCCTTCGACATTATTAATATAGACACTTATTTCACGTTGCAGTGTGGAGCAGTTAAAATCGTTCCCCGTTGCCTGATGTTTGTCAAGTGTATTAATTACTTCTTTCCAGCTCTGTCACCTGAAAGAAGCTTTGTTTTGGTCTTTTATCAATATGACATTATATATATATTTTTTTGCTATTTCGGAAACTAGCCATTTCACCGAAAAATATCATCGAAATTAAAGGAGTTTAACATCTTAGCACCATCCCTCCATTACTATTTTGAACATAGATTTTATTTGGATATGCCACTGAATCGACCCTACAGGAAATTTGGAGCCACGCACTCTCTGTAATGTAAAAATCTAGCTGCAAAAAATAAAAGAGGGCGCTACTGAAATTATTTTTGGTGGCTCCGCTGAAAGCATCACTGATGAGAATTTAATATTCGAAACACGTGTCTGGTGCACGTAAATTGGTTTGGAATTTTCCTCAAGAAGGTAGAGAGTTGGAACCCTTTGACATTATTGAATTTACAGTTGTCATTTTTCTGGCAAAGATATCTTAATTATATATGAGACTCTTTTTACTTCGAATGTGCAATCGTTGTATACAAGGACGAAAATCAAATATTATGGAATAGTGTAAGTAATTTCGATTTAAATACCTCTCCCCCCCCCCCCCCTTTGTCTCGTCATCTCTTACTCACTGCTTGTGTTATTGTTTTGTGTAAAAGAAATGAGGGAATATCCAAGTACAATCGGTTGCAGCACCCACAGCAAAGCTCAAAAACACCAAATGCAAAACACAGAGCATTCGCTCACGGAAAGAGACGTAAAAGGGACAAGGAACACCAACTCACACCACAGAAACCTGAAACACAAAATACTACACATAATCCAATGAGACCGATGGGCAATCGGTGCCTACTGAGGACGGCCACCTCCCACGCATGTAGCAGACGATGTTTTTTTCCGATTACGAGCGCACAACCCTCCCTCTTTTCCGATTGCCCAGAGGTCTCGAGGAACCCATGTTTATTGTATTCAAGTACTTTCAATTCATAAAGAATGACTAAGATTTTTGATTATCCTTGTTTTTATTCTGTTATCTATAATGTGTAGTACATAGGTCTTCATATCAGTCTCATTACAAGCACTATTGGACTATTAGCTTTTTTTTTTTAGCTTGACATAGATTTTTGGTATAATGGTGACGAGTTTTATTCCCAAGCGCCAATGATATGAAGTCCTGACACAAACTATATGGATTGCTAAAGGTCAGAGCGATCTTAATAGGGCGTGTTGGCTGTGATCACTGAGAGCTTGGTTTGTGATCATTTCATTGACGATCATAAATAATTTTCTTAACATTTGACATCGCTTTCCGTTCTTCAATTTTGCTATGATTGTAGAAAGTTTTTTCTTTTGAGAATTTCCTGAATGATATTTATGGAATATAAAACTTCTTTATTGAATGGCTTTATTAAAATTTCTCATTCTAGTATTCAGTAACAAAGGGTATTTTTTTCAGGAAGCGTCGGTGACTGGAAGAACTATTTTACAGTTTCACAGAACGAAAGATTCGAGAGTCGATATAAAGAAGAAATGAAAGGACTTGATATAGACTTCATGTATGAACTACCAATGTAGTTTATCATATCAAAATTCTGTTTTATGCAATAAATATAACAATTTTATTCCTGTTTCCCATTTTCTCAGGAAGAGTTCGTTAAAAATAATTTTGACTTCGCCTAAAAAAGGAAGTAAAAATCACGAATATAACCTTGAGCGGCAATGATTCCTTTAGAACGCATGCACTTAGCACGTATGATTTCATACAAATATGATGAAATCAGAAAAGAGAGTGTCTCTGACACGGATTAATTAAGATGCAACACTTCAATAAAACTTGCAGGAATGATGAAGCATGATGGGTACATGTTTATGGTCAGGCATACGAAGTGCGACAATATACATGTACTACTTTTGAACAGTTTATAGTGTAAAATATTGATGGTTCGATTAGTTTACATAGACATATACTGTTTGGGGTTTTGCATTTTTATTAACATACGCCATTAATCCGTTACAATTAACATAGTCATACGACATTGTATAACATATAAGTATGGAGAACATAAAACATATTCAAGATATGTGATCTTTATTTGTACATTCTATAATACTAAAAGAACACAATTTAAGGAATGATTGAAAGAGGTGGCTGTTGGTTGCATCTCCTCCAAGAGAGCAAAACTAACAACGTCTCGTCTCTGTCAAAATTAAAAACATAAATATTCTTCATCAATATGCAATCTAAAGCAGTTGAAGAAATGATAGAAATTTCACAGAAAAAAATAGCCCAATTGGGCATAAATCGCTTACGTGTATCCAACATCAGTTAATAAACTATCTGTGATTTTGAAAAGAACATCTGGTAAAAACAACTCGGTTCTGGGGGAGGCTAGAATCAGAAAGCCAATCTGTGCATTGGCGGTTATCCTTTTTTACCGATCGGATTGAAAAATACAAACCTAATAGAAAGTCTTTCTGTCAAGTTTCGTTTAAATTGTGTGATTTAGTTTAGAACAGCTGTCCAGGTCTGATCGTGACCAATTGGGTCGATAAACATAAATTGGCAGAAAGCCTTGAGTTCTTGTTTTCTCTCATGTTACATTCTCTCCCGGGCACTTTTCTCTATTGTGAGTGCTGTTGAGATTGGCGTCAGAATCTTCTTTATATCATCAATTTAGTTGGTGAGGATATGTTGAATATCATCGGTGGTCCAATCGCGTAAAAAAACAAAATCAAAAGCGGGCCTTGGGACATTCCTTTTAAAAAAATTTCATTAGATTCTGCAAATTTCATTTAAAAATCAAGATTGATACCTTTTACTACTGAGATACAAAAACAGAGGCCTAAGGGGGCTATATTGCTTACTGTGTTGCAGACAAAAGCATGATAGTGGCCAATTTAGTGCAGGCCCTTGAGTACTTGCTTCCTGGAAGGTTTTGAAAATTCTGTGCAGCGGTTGAAGAGGAGAAGTCAAAAATGCGTCAACCAATCAGAGCACTTGGTGGCCATATTTGCTGACCAATTAGCACGAAAAAACAAAAGCTTGGTAGAGGACCATGAGTACTTACATCCTGTAAAGTTTTGGGAAATTCTGTGCAGCGATTGCAGAGAACTCGAAAATACGT
Source organism: Pinctada fucata (assembly GCA_028142955.1). Classification (NCBI taxonomy): domain Eukaryota; kingdom Metazoa; phylum Mollusca; class Bivalvia; order Pterioida; family Pteriidae; genus Pinctada; species Pinctada fucata. The sequence goes on from AP027102.1 coordinate 23,496,976, forward strand.
CGGCCAATCAGAGTCAGGTGGACATATTTGATGACCGATCAGCACGGGGACACAAACTTAATAGAGGACCTTGAGTACTAGTTTCCCGTAAGGTTCGTGAAATTCTATGCAAAGGTTGCAGAGAAGATTTCGAAAATGTAAAAAGTTTACGCCGGAGCTACGCTCAGGTGAGCTAAAATATTTAAAACTAATTTAAAGGATTTCGATATACGGGACAAATCTCTGAAGCACTAATCATATATTACCTTTTACCATTTCCCATTTATTTCCAGTTACGTAACACGTATTGTATGTACAATATCCCAATCCTCTTCTTGTCATATATGCCTCCCGATCATGATAACACCTCCCTCCGTAATTACATCCTACAAAACAAATATGTTCTAAAGAAACGTTCTTATACCTTGTCCTTCTTAGGAGATCCTTCTCTATCCGTTGTTGGTTGTTATGATGTGATTGTTCCCGTTATTTCTATCTGTTTGGTGGCCGTTCATATGTGATTGTTCTCGTTATCTCTATCAGTTTGATGTCCGTTCTGATGTGATTGTTCACGTTTATCTGGTTTTTTGGTCGTTCTGATGTAATTTTCCCGTTACCTCTATCTGTTTGTTGTCCGTTCTGATGTGATTGTTCTCGTTGTCTCTATCTGTTTGTTGTCCGTTCTGATGTGATTGTTCTCGTAGTCTTCATCTGTTCGTTGGCCGTTCTGATGTGATTGTTCCCGTTATCTCTATCTGTTTGTTAGCCGTTCTGATATGATTGTTCTCGTTATCGCTATCTGATTGGTGGTCGTTCTGATGTGATTGTTCTCGTTATCTCTATCTGTTTGTTGGCCGTTCTGATGTGATTGTTCACGTTGTCTCTATCTGTTTGTTGGTCGTTCTGATGTGATTGTTCCCGTTATATCTATCTGTTTGGTGGTCCTTCTGATGTGATTGTTCTCGTTATCTCTATTTGTTTGTTGGCCGTTCTGATGTGATTGTTCACGTTTTCTCTGTTTTTTTGGTCGTTCTGATGTGATTTTTCCCATTATCTCTATCTGTTTGGTGGTCGTTCTGATGTGCTTGTTCCCGTTATCTCTATCTGTTTGTTGGCCGTTCTGATGTGATTATTCCCATTTTCTCTATCTGTTTGTAGGTCGTTTTGATGTGATTGTTCTCGTTATCTCTATCTGTTTGATGGCCGTTCTGATGTGATTCTTCCCGTTATCTCTATCTGTTTGTTGGTCGTTCTGATGTGATTCTTCCCGTTATCTCTATCCGTTGGTTGGTCGTTCTGATGTCATTGTTCTCATTATCTCTATCTGTTTGTTGGCCGTTCAAATGTTATTATTCTCTTTATATCTATCAGTTTGTTGGCCGTTCTGATGTGATTGTTCCCGTCTTATCTGTTTTTTGGTCGTTCTGATGTGATTTTCCCGTTACCTCTATCTGTTTGTTAGCCGTTCTGATGTGATTGTTCTCGTTATCGCTATCTGTTTGGTGGTCGTTCTGATGTGATTGTTCCCGTTACCTCTATCTGTTTGTTGGTCGTTCTGATGTGATTGTTCTCGTTCTCTCTATCTGTTTGTTAGCCGTTCTGATGTGATTGTTATCGTTATCCCTATCTGTTTGTTGGTCGTTCTGATGTTATTGTTCACGTTGTCTCTATCTGTTTGTTGGCCGTTCTGATGTGATTGTTCTCGTTGTCTTCATCTGTTTGTTGGCCGGTCTTATGTGATTGTTCCCATTATCTCTATCTGTTTGTTAGCCGTTCTGGTGTGATTGTTCTCGTTATTGCTATCTGATTGGTGGTCGTTCTGATGTGATTGTTCACGTTGTCTCTATCTCTGTGTTGGCCGTACTGATGTTATTGTTCTCGTTATCTTTATCTGTTTGTTGGCCGTTCTGATGTGATTGTTCTCGTTTTCTCTATCTGTTTGTAAGCCGTTCTGATGTGATTGTTCTCGTTATCTCTATCTGTTTGTAAGCCGTTCTGGTGTTATTGTTCCCGTTATCTCTATCTGTTTGTAAGCCGTTCTGATGTGATTGTTCTCGTTATCTTTATCTGTTTGTTGGCCGTTCTGATGTGATTGTTCTCGTTATCTCTATCTGTTTGTAAGCCGTACTGATGTTATTGTTCTCGTTATCTCTATCTGTTTGTTGGCTGTTCTGATGTGATTGTTATTGTTGTCTCTATCTGTTTGTAAGCCGTTCTTATGTGATTGTTCACGTTGTCTCTATTTGTTTGTAAGCCGTTCTGATGTGATTGTTCACGTTGTCTCTATCTCTGTGTTGGCCGTTCTGATGTGATTGTTCTCGTTATCGCTATCTGTTTGTTGGTCGTTACGATGTGATTGTTCTCGTTATCTCTATCTGTTTGTTTGCCGTTCTGATGTGATTGTTCTCGTTATCTTTATCTGTTTGTTGATTGTTCTGATGAGATTGTTCCCGTTATCTCTATCTGATTGGCGGTCGTTCTAATGTAATTGTTCACGTTGTCTCTATCTGTTTATTGGCCGTTCTGATGTGTTTGTTCCCGTTATCTCTATCTGTTTGTTGGTCGCTCTGATTTATTGTTCTCGTTCTCTCTATCTGTTTGTTGGTCGTTCTGATTTATTGTTCCCGTTATCTCTATCTGTTTGTTGGTCGTTCTGATTTATTGTTCCCGTTATCTCTATCTGTTTGTTGGCCGTTCTGATGTGATTCTTCCCGTTATCTCTATCTGTTTGATGGCCGTTCTGATGTGATTCTTCCCGTTGTCTCTATCTGTTTGTTGGCCGGTCTGATATGATTGTTCCTATTATCTCTATCTGTTTGTTAGCCGTTCTGATGTGATTGTTCTCGTTATCGCTATCTGATTGGTGGTCGTACAGATGTGATTGTTCACGTTGTCTCTATCTGTTTGTTTGCCGTTCTGATGTTATTGTCTCGTTGTCTCTATCTGTTTGTTGGCCGTTCTGATGTGATTGTTCTCGTTGTCTTCATCTGTTTGTTGGCCGGTCTTATGTGATTGTTCCCATTATCTCTATCTGTTTGTTAGCCGTTCTGATGTGATTGTTCTCGTTATTGCTATCTGATTGGTGGTCGTTCTGATGTGATTGTTCACGTTGTCTCTATCTCTGTGTTGGCCGTACTGATGTTATTGTTCTCGTTATCTTTATCTGTTTGTTGGCCGTTCTGATGTGATTGTTCTCGTTTTCTCTATCTGTTTGTAAGCCGTTTTGATGTGATTGTTCTCGTTATCTCTATCTGTTTGTAAGCCGTTCTGATGGGATTGTTCTCGTTATCTCTATCTGTTTGTAAGCCGTTCTTATGTGATTGTTCTCGTTATCTTTATCTGTTTGTTGGCCGTTCTGATGTGATTGTTCTCGTTATCTCTATCTGTTTGTAAGCCGTTCTGATGTTATTGTTCTCGTTATCTTTATCTGTTTGTTGGCCGTTCTGATGTGATTGTTCTCGTTATCTCTATCTGTTTGTAAGCCGTACTGATGTTATTGTTCTCGTTATCTCTATCTGTTTGTTGGCTGTTCTGATGTGATTGTTATTGTTGTCTCTATCTGTTTGTAAGCCGTTCTTATGTGATTGTTCACGTTGTCTCTATCTGTTTGTAAGCCGTTCTGATGTGATTGTTCACGTTGTCTCTATCTCTGTGTTGGCCGTTCTGATGTGATTGTTCTCGTTATCGCTATCTGTTTGTTGGTCGTTATGATGTGATTGTTCTCGTTATCTCTATCTGTTTGTTTGCCGTTCTGATGTGATTGTTCTCGTTATCGCTATCTGTTTGTTGATTGTTCTGATGTGATTGTTCCCATTATCTCTATCTGATTGGCGGTCGTTCTAATGTAATTGTTCACGTTGTCTCTATCTGTTTATTGGCCGTTCTGATGTGTTTGTTCCCGTTATCTCTATCTGTTTGTTGGTCGCTCTGATTTATTGTTCCCGTTATCTCTATCTGTTTGTTGGTCGTTCTGATTTATTGTTCCCGTTATCTCTATCTGTTTGTTGGTCGTTCTGATTTATTGTTCCCGTTATCTCTATCTGTTTGTTGGCCGTTCTGATGTGATTCTTCCCGTTATCTCTATCTGTTTGATGGCCGTTCTGATGTGATTCTTCCCGTTGTCTCTATCTGTTTGTTGGCCGGTCTGATATGATTGTTCCTATTATCTCTATCTGTTTGTTAGCCGTTCTGATGTGATTGTTCTCGTTATCGCTATCTGATTGGTGGTCGTACTGATGTGATTGTTCACGTTGTCTCTATCTGTTTGTTGATTGTTCTGATGTGATTGTTCCCGTTATTTCTATCTGATTGGTAGTCGTTCTAATGTAATTGTTCACGTTGTCTCTATCTGTTTGTTGGCCTGTCTGATGTGTTTGTTCTCGTTGTCTCTATCTGTTTGTTAGCCGTTCTGATGTGATTCTTCCCGTTGTCTCTATCTGTTTGTTGGCCGTTCTGATGTTATTGTTCTCGTTGTCGCTATCTGTTTATTGTTCGTTCTTATGTGAATGTGTGTTCCGATGTTATCAATATAACGTTGTATTGCTGGGGATATTCTCCGTTTTTTCTCTGTTCCTGTAATATTTCTTGATTTCCGATGCTTTTATTTTTTTAATCAATTATATTTTTCTTTTGTCAAGTTAATTTTTTCTATTGATTTCCTTTTTTGATAGATGTAATTCATTTGTCAACTTGATTCAAATGTTGAACGTCTTCAAATTTAATAGCATCGTTTAAGAACAGACAAATTCGCAGGATGGACTAGACATGCACATACCGTACACTTAACTCTTATCACTGATCCTTAATCTAAACAATGCAATAATATTATATGGTCAAAGAGTGTGAAAGTTATTATGTCCAAAAATGTACAGAAAGACGTAGCAGGATGGTTGGATATGATGCTACAGGACCCATGTTTAAGGAATTTCAAGAAATTTGATAACAGAAATTTTCGAATGCATTGAAGAAACAATCAACCGGAGTTAATCGAACTTGACTACATGTGCTCTCGGGGACTCCTGGTCAACCAGCAGTGACACTCACTAAGTGGTAAAAATATTGATAACAATAGTGTATAGCATTATGTGGAATCTTGTGAAAATATTTTAGCTTATGCTTCACTAACCGGCTTTAAAGAATCCAGTATAATAAAAGTTTCCCATTCGTCTACAGATGTAAGTGACACACTGTCGTCTGTACTCCATTAGCTGTCCCGGGCGGTAGCATTTGTTATCACCATGCTGAATAACTCCTGAACACACTGAAAAAAGACTAACTTTTAAAAGTCCGAAATTTTATAATACTAATCAAATCTACGGTATTATCATGATTGATTTTTTAAATCAATTTGGAGTTTAACTAATAATGTAATATTCATGATTCTATTCCTAACTAGGGCGTACTGTAAAGTTATACGTCAGAATTAACAAAATATTGGTAATGTTCTCGGTCTCATTCCTTGTTAACCAGATCTTGTACCCTAGCCAAAGTTAAAGTGTCTACGTGTCTCTGCCTAGGCTCTATCTCTTATCAGGAGATTTTCCCTCCTATTGAAAATGATAAATTGCCTCCGTATACCATGCACTACTATTAAAGTCACAGAAAAATTATGTCACTTCGGCAATGCAGGGAAAAGTCATATTCGGTAAATTGATAAATTATAAAGTTATTCAGTTGTAGCAATACAAATTTCTAAATCACAAGTCGTTTTCTTCAAAGAAGAAGTTCATAGGCAATAGTATACAAGAGTGATTATACATACTGCCTCTCTGGGCACAGTAAATGGATCCATCAACAGTGACAGCACTCAACAACACCACTAAAATTGTTACTCGCCAAACCTAAACAAAGCATACAAAGCAAGCTTTTCGAAATTATCCACAAAGTTTTGATAGAAAAAAACCTGATTCTGATAAATACATAAGTTAAAGAAGATCCTGACGATAATCTCAACAGCACTCACAAAAGAGCACCAAATTGAGCATCGACGGACCCATATGTATAATGAAATTATTCTTTAACATTTTGCACTTTCTCCATTTCAAATACTTAAAGAATAGTTATGAATTATTAGATGTATAAAGCTTTACAAATATACCGCTCAATAAAAAAACTTTCAGAAAATGATTACTTAAAATAAAAGTTAAACATAATGACAAACCATTGCTAGGACTAAGCAAGATTTCAGAATATCTAGCAAGTACGCTGCCCACAATTTATATGGTAATCAATATGGAATTGATGCTTTTAAAATTCAGCTATTTATAAGTCAAAATGACAATTTGAATCACAGTGATATTTGTTTATTCCATTTGTATCGTTATGATGACATAACTACTTTATAGTTTTTGGTATAATAATGGAGAAATTTTCTATCATTAGCTCATTTGAACCACAAATAGCGTTAGTTATATTACAGGAGGTATATGGGTCACAAAGCTCACCTGAGAACTTGAGCTTTGCTAAGATCACAGTAGCTTGTCCTTTGATCTTAATACCTAAAAATTTATGTCTTCTTGTCAATATCCTTCATCTAAATATGAAAGCTGTAACTTGAAAGCTGATCAAGTTATCGCCGCACAAAACAAAGTGTTGACGAAAAGACATAGAGATTATTAATACGAATTATTCCTTCCAATTTTCATTGAAATCCGTGGTTTCTGCTTAAGTGTTCCCGGGTTATAAATCTATTCTTGATCAGAATAGATTGATAATGATGGCCATTTGATAGGCCTATAATAAAGTCATATAAAGTTGATTTAGGCAGTATTTACCTAGATTAATCAAAGGCGATTCCCACGGAACATATCATTTTCGCATCATGTGATAAGCGATCGTAATTATATAGCTCCTCGGCGCATAATGTTTCATTCATGATTTGTATGCTCGTATTGATTATTTGTTTTAACGTCCGGTGAGTGTTTCGTTCCCCTTTGATTGCTTTGTTCGTTTTGGCAGCATGCGGGTGTGTTCCGCTCTTGTCAATATAGAATAGTCTTTATGTGAAATCTCCTCCTTTCTTTCTGTTATGTCAACAACACATTTCATCCAATTACATACTTTTGCGCTGCAGCAGCTTTATCATTTTTCTTTAACTTCTTTATAGAATTGTCTTCGGTAGGCTTACCGCACAGATAATGCCTTCATAAGACCAATCTATGATACTTACATGTCCTATTGAGACGATTGACAGAGGTATAATCGTTTATAGAGTTTACAGGATAACTCAGATATACTGTTCATCTTTCGAAAATTTATCAAGTTTGAGTTGTTTTTTTTTTAACTTTTGTAGTATGTATGGCCTTGTATTTTTTTCAACATTGGATATTTAACATTGGAGTCAAATTCATGATAGAATGTAATTGATGAAAAAAATATTTGATGCATAAAAGGAATATTTTGTAGATATAAATTCTAGATGTTGCTCATGCTGGAGGCTACATTAACTAGTTTATCTGAGTAGACAGTGCCCGGTCCAGATGACGCTGTAATCAACAGTTTAAGCATATGGTGCGACTCGTTAACAAATGAATACGACTATCATTTTTTATAGTCAAGTACTGACATTTGTGACGGCAAATTATTTGTTTTACAGCTCCGAATGAAATTAATAGCAACAAATTATAACCAAATAAACGATATTCATTTTATTTAATAGATGTATCATTGAATAATAGAAGAAAAAATAAATGTCGAAAATTCTATCAGAGAAGACTGTGTTCTGATCCCTTGTATGAAAGTTTTAGATTTGCTTCAGTTAAAGAGCACAGGCTGTTTTTTTAATACCTACTGCTTCTGTTGTTGAGTTGTGAAAATAAGTGTAGATAATATCAAAACAGAAACGTTCAAACTCGTTGCATTCTTGAACAAAATTTCAGACCAATTTTAATGCACCATACATATGTTTCGGATAGTAAATCCTCATCAGTGGTACTTCAAGCCAAAGTGATTTTCAGACACAGCCAAATTTATTTCAGTAGCGCCCTCTAGTTCGAAGTAACAAACAAACCTACTGGAAGCAAAGTTAATATTCTTTTATGGTGTGTAAAACGTTGCAAAATGTTTAAAAACTTGTGTTGTATTTAAAAAAAAAACTCTTGACATGTATGTAAAAAATCTTTTCTTGTGTGTCTCATAAATCTTGACATGTATTGAAAAAAAATTTGATGTGTATCTAAAAACATTGATGTTTAGGCAAAAAATTGTATTTTTTTGTCAAACACAAATTGTTATACGAAACGGAGACTACGTGCATCAGTTTGCAATGAGCTATTAATGAGAGTTATAAAACCTCACTTCTTCCCGTGTGTTCCCTAGTGTGGTTAATACTTATCTATAGTGCAAATGTAAATAGTAATATACCCATTTGATTTAGGATTGTAATAATCATTTCTCTTCGATAAGATAAGTCAAACCATTATACAGAAATTACATAAAAAGAGACGAAAATTCAGAGATGCTAAGAAATTTTATTCAGAACATTTGTCAGGAATAAATGAAAGTTTCAAAAATGGTTCCTCGAATAAGATTCACACTAGCAAGGTATCTCCTCTGTAATAATGAAATATTAATAATGACAACAATCAAATCAACGTATTAAACTTTGCAGAAATAAATGTTCATTTACTTAGTAATTAAAAAGATGAGTCTGATTAAACTAGAGGCCAAATGTCCACAACGCTGGTCTGTACATCCATGCGTATCAATAAGTTACTAGTACATAATCAGAAACTCATATCGTTCCTTTTGAAAAAAAATCTTTACAAGATGATTTTAATCATAATTTTTTCACTAAATCGATTAATTTCACATTCTGAATGTTTTCTGGACAGCAAAATTTGAATATCCATTCGAAATTAACCAGATGTACGTTCATTTGATTTATGTATGTGCAAAAAATACAAATGGTACTTCTACCAGTAACAATTAATGTAAAAATAGGAAAAGAACCGAAACGCTTTTAAAAAGGCATACGAAACCAGTAGAAAATCAGATATCGACTTTTTTATATCGTAGAAAATGTTTCCTATCCTGTATTAAACATAAGATTTTTGGATTCTGAGTTTGGGATCTGTGACTTACTTAAATTCATCGATAGTATCTCTTTTTAATTTGTTATATCAGTCTATTAGTAAAACGTGTACTTTTTAATGGTATACATTACCTAGCATTATTTGCCAGCTTCGTCCGTTCAAGCGACATTTCATGTACGTGCATCTTCCGAAAGCTTCTCTTACCAAATACTCAACCTGTTCTTGATATCATCTTCCTTTGAAATACAGCCTACAAAGCAACCGTTTATTTTCTTTAATTCTTTTGATAAATCATTTTTAAAATTACAATTGTTTTTATTTAATAATTTCGTTGAATAATTTAATTTCCATCTGATATTTTTATCGTTTTCGTCCGTCTATATTTTGTGCGCTTTGTAAACAAATAATCATGAGTCAATTTGAAAATGATTTACAGATGCATTACATTGTGTGATATTAATTGAAAAATAGATTTTAATCAACTGAATTTTTTCCAACTAAATCTTTACTGACCCATTTTGTAGACATTTGTCATGTACCATTTTCCTTCCTTTTTACAGATGTAAGTGATACATTTCTGTTTATATTCCATAAGCTGTCCGGGGTAGTAGCACGAGTTATCTCCATATTGACGGAGTCCTGCACACACTGTAAAACAAAAGTTCAAAGTGGCTCTATGCTGATATTACCAAAATAACGTAATTAATAGGTTTTATTGTCTGTCTGTCTGTCTGTCTGTCTGTCTGTATGTCAGTCTGTCCGGCTGGAGCGATCATCCGAGTCGTGGAGTCCAACTGACATTAAGAGATGACGGGTGGTCGGGGCCCTGTCCTCTCTAATGAGGTTTGAACAGGGCATGTCATGGATTCCTGTCGTCACAGTCAGTCAAAGTGTAATTCTTAAGAATGCATTGGTACAAACCAAGTGTCCGTATGGTGACAGCAGGATTATATCCATGTTAAAAAGGCATTTAATGATTCTGACGCAATTTTGAAGGTAGGACGATCGATCAAATGATACCAATTCTTAAAGTATCTGGCATAATTGATAAGTCGTCATTAATAATTCTAAATTTGATATTTTTTAGGGATTTCTGTAAAATAAATTAACAAAAGGATATACATACGGCATCCAAACATTACTGTTTTTCATCGATACAATGATAAGAACTTAAGTTTTTATTTAATTTCTTTTTAAGTTTTTAATTTTCGAAAACGTATGGATATCACCTTTCGTGCCCTTTTCCAAGAATCGTTTTTTAAGCGTTAGAACCAACATTGATGTTGCTTAACTTACTTCCATTCTGTGTACAACCAGGGTACCCGTAAGAGTAGGTAAAACTCAGCGACAGAACTAACGCAGCGATCCACAAACTCTAAACAGAAAAATAATATGCATAGCATAAATGTCTGTAACCCCCCGTTTACACTATGTTCCCGGTGGCCAAAGAGGCCACCTTTCAAGCCACCGTTGACGAAAAGCGGTGACCGTGAAACAACGTAGGGGAACGGGATCGACAAACGTAACTAGTTGGGGCTGACGGGGCAAATGTTAAAACTGTCAAAACATTTGTCACGGCAGCCCACGGTGCAGATGGCCTACTTTAGAAACCGTAGCAAAACGGGTCGAACGCAACGCAACGTGACAGAACGTTACAGACCGTGACAAAATTTGGGACAAAGTCCGTAGCGGAACGGGAAGCAAAATTATGACTCGACAAATTACGATCATATTGAAGTTGAGTTACGGTCTGCCAAGTTAATGTCCCGTTTAGCTACGGCTGCTTTAGGGCAGATTCACGTTTTATCAAGGTGTGCCACGGTTTCTCACGGCGAGCTAAGGAATGTGTTAGCCGTTTCGTCAGGTTCAGTCACGGTACGTCCCGGCTTGTTACAGTTTATTTCAAGCTCTCCTACGGCCTGGCACGGTACGCACGGTCACACAAGAAGTATAACAAACCAAACCCTTTTATGCAACTTTTTGTGTCTCCTTTTCCCGGCGGTCATGGTTAATCGTATTGGGCCTTGGCAGAACTTGGTAGACTTGGCCAACATGATAGGATCGTAACAAACCGTGACGTACCTTATCAGTGACAGGTCGTGAGGAAACGTACAAACGTCCGTAACAAGCCGTAGGTTGTAGTGCGCCGTCGGGTCTCCGGGAGTCAGGAGCTGCGGTTCGTCAAGGATACCTTGATAGACCGTGCGAAAACGTAACGAGACCTAACAGAACTTGAATACCAAGATAAAAACTGCAAAAAATCATACGGTGTGCTACGTTTCTGGCCGCCGTGACTGCCGTGGTCGCCGGGAACTTAGTGTAAACCTAGGGTAACAGTTATTCCTTATTGAATATCTTCATATCCATTTCCATTCAAAATTGGGAAATGTTCTTACTCTGTTGTCAAAGAGCAGACTTTTAAACATAAAAAATCAAATTCTGTGCATCAGACATGTATGTTTGACGTAAATCATAATCTCTTGTAAGTAAAACTTATATTGTTCAAACATTATTAAATAATTCAATGTGGAACCCCTCTTTCAAATGTTATTCTAGAATTCTTTTTTGTGAAACAAATAGAACATTACAAAGAAAAAGTGCATTGATTACCAACCATAATGAACACTTTCCTTTTTTATGAAAGCCGGCTTACAGAATGAATTACCAGTTGGATTAGAAAATTTATATGACAATTTCATATATAATTGATGTTTAACCTATGTGTGACCTGAAGAGATTGACTATTATTTAGAATTAAATATTCGTACAATTTGTAAAGGTCAGTACTTAGTTTCGAGTTACTATGTAATTTGGTTAGCACTGAAACTCCCAGAATATTTCTTTTCCCAAAGGGAAGGGAACAATGACACCGCCAACATGTAGATGAAAGTTTTGGTCTAAAAGCCAAACACTTTTGAAATAGAATTTTTTTTTTGTTATAAAGATATCTGAATTTAATAACAAAATCATCTAGGTCCAGGTATCCCTAGAGGTTGAGGTATAGTACATATTATGTATTTGAAGATTTGTGTAATGTATATAGTGAGAGAAGAATTATTAATCCGTATATATCTACTTATGTGTACTAATAAAAAAGTGCATAAATAATATACTGGTATGGTATTATATGAAATAATATTAAATATGAAATATTATTAAAACTGTGTTCTGTATATGTTGCTGATTAGAGGATAAGTCAAGAAAGATTTTCCTTTTTAACATTAGAGGATATGTCAAAAAAGATTTTCCCTTTTTACATACTAGTAGTTTAAATGAATTATCTGCTTTTCCGTATTAAGGGTGCATTTGTAATTTTATCTCTTTCAAACCATTTGTTTCAGGTGCCATCTAGTTTCATGTTACACATATACCAGTACAAAACTGATGATGGCTCCCTTCGTTTGCCTTGAGCTGTTGTGATATTCAGTTAATATTTGTAATGTACTGTTAAGCAATAAACATAGGGTAATGAAAGATTACACAGCTCGCCGTAGCAGGTTTGTTTCTCAAAAATTAAATAACTTCTAAAATACATAAAGTGTATCTAATATTAGTCTTTTCTCTCAGAGAGCTAAAGATACAACAAAAGCATAAGTAAAGTAGATGGCTACTGTTGCAAGCAACAGACGGATTCCTCCTTTATTAGACCTTCCTCGGAACTGAAGCGCTAAAATCCGAATAAAGAAGATGGAAAAAAGAATAGTTAATAGTACCATATTAAATTCAGCAAATGAGTCAAAAGAGCTTATGTCTAATTTGGGACTCTTATTTATTTATCAACAAAATAGAAGAAAAAAATACCTTTCATGTTTACGAAAGCTTTAAACTCCATGCTTAATCAATATCTAATCCTTTACAATGACTTTCTCAAAAAAAGAATTGCACAACGATTTTGCAATGAGATAATTTCTATTAATAGAAAATGACAACAACATGAAACTACTGATATGTAATGCTACTAAGAATAAAAAGAAAGAAACAGAGAACAAGAATAAAAGAGTTATCTATCTTACGATGTAAAGTTCAAATAAGAAAAACTACTTGTGTGAAGAATAAATAGTTAAGGACAATATCATGTGAATTCTACAAGAGTAAATGTTTGTTATGACCTTGAAAAAGTTTATTTGTCCTTTAACCAAGGTCATGGATAAAAGATAAGCATTTGAGTTTATTCTCATCAAGAGTCCTCTTAATCTAATCAAAGCTCAATATTTTATCGACAAAAGTCTGTTGTGACCTTGAACTCGAACAAATGACCTTGGGTCAAGATCAAGGTGAAAGGACTTGATGCAAGGCAAGGAATATTTGCGCCAAGTTTGAACTCTCAAGGTCAAATGGTCTTTGTTCTATAGGCAAAAGTTTGTTGTGACCTTGAGAATGAAAATTTGACCTTGGGCCAAGGTCAAGGTGAAAGGGCTTGGCTCAATCATTGTATTTATGAAGTTTGAACTGTCAAGATCAAATAGTCTTTGTTCTATAGGCAAAAGTTTGTTGTGACCTTGAGAATCATAATGTGACCTTGAAACTAGGTCATCATCAATGCCTACCTATTAGTAATCTACCATCCAAGTTTCAACTCAAAGTCTCAAAAACTGTAGAAATTGGCAATGTGCCAATTCAAAGTTACATTTTCAACTCAAAAAAGCACGAAAACCGTAAATATTTTATCGAGCATGTAAGCGTATAAAAGTTTGCAAATTTCCCAAAGATCAATATAAAATAAATTTCGTTCAAATCGTACGGTTAGTTTAGGAGTTATAAGGTTTTAACGATTTTGCCTTTGATGACCTCTAGCGGGGGCATATATGAACTTTTCGACAAGAAAAAAAATCTAAATTAAGATCTTTATTTGCTCTTTCTCATGACACTTTCCATTTTATCCTATGATGTGGTACTTTGTTGTAACGTCTCTGGAATGGCTTGGGGTAAGAATAATAAGAATAAAGAAAAGACAATAGAATAACAGAAAGGATTCCGACGGTCGTCGGAATCCTTAATAAAACGTAATTTAAAGGTTAAGATCAAGATCACTACGTTAATGGTCATCGTCTCAAATGAAAGGTATTGGTAATAATAAATATATGCATGAGATTTAAAATTCCTTTCCCTTATAGTTGAAATGATGAAAATCAAACTAAAATTTTAAAAACAGTCCAAAGTCATGATCACTAGGTGGAAGGACATGGTCTTAAATGAAAGGTCTTACGTGACATAGTATATCTACATACAAGTAAAACTATTTGAAAAGCATGTCAAAGTACACGGTTAAGGTCACCATACAGGTCTTGGTATCAAATAAAAGGTTTTGTTACAAGGTTACAAGGTAACTACATGTGAAACGTTAAATATCTTCAAATTCAATAGCATAATTTAAGAACAGATAAATTTGCAGCATGGACCAGACATGCACGTTTCGGGTACTTAGACCTCTTCCGTGATCCTTAATCTAAACAATGTAAAATATAAAAGCCTTACCCATTATAGTTCAAGAAATGCAGCTCAAGTTAAAGGTTTTGAAAAGTAGGTCAACGTCCAAGGTCAAGATCAATAGGTCAAGGGTCAGGGTCTCAATAAAGGGTATCATCATTATGTTCATGTCACTTTGGTCTAATTCTAATTTGTTCATACTTAACGAAGTGTCTCTGAAATGACATCCGATATCCGACTGCCAAAAGAAGTGGAAGACCAACTCCATCCACTGATGTAAAATTAAAATGTACTTCTCCGTCCGTATGTCTGGTTATCTTTTCTTTATTTCTTCTTTAAATAGAATTTAAAAAAAGAAAGAAAAAAAATTATTACGGTTTGTGAATTCGACATGTAGACTAGAAATATATTGAAATATTCACCATTTTCTTTTGCAACCAGCGAACATTGAAATTCTTTTATTCTATAACTACATCAAGATGGGATAAAAGTTCATGCGATATACTTTTCAAATTCGAAAATTCATCATTTGATTTATGCACAACCAATGTAAAAAGACAAAAATCTCTTTTTTGTAAGTAAGTATCAACGAAATCATCATGAAATATAGCAAAAAGCCATCCTTTTTTAAAACGACAGCATGAGAATTATTTCATGTAAATCATGGACTGTTTGTAAGTGTATATTTAGAGAATTGGTAAAAATGAAAATTATTTAATTTATACAAGGTTAAGTAAAAGCATTCATAAGTTTACCCTTTCCATTTTTCTTTTTGATTTTCTCCCAATGGAGAGTGCTACCATTGTGTTCTTTACAGTCACACATATTTCAGTAATAGGCTACGTAGTTGTAATAAGACGCGAGGTCATAATTCCATTTCTAGCACCTATAAGAAGAGATAAAAAAAGGCTGGCAGATATAGAGTGGAACTGCTCTAAGATTCATTTACGTTTTAACTTTCAGCGTCCAGAAGAGGAGATTTAAAAGTTAGCAGAGTTCTCACAAGTCCAATGCTCAGATCAGCTAGCCTCTGATATCATGGACGCTTGTTTATTTGCAAAGCTGAAAAATGTAGAGAAACATTTGCCTAGTGACTTTCTGGACAAGATAATTTTTTTGCCAGAGAAATCAGGTCGCCCGCAAATGACACCGCCTGTAATATAAGGAAATATAGGCTCTTTATGCAATAATTAATTTTAAGTTATCCGATCAAAATAAAAGTTGGTTTGAGTAATGAAGTCTAACCTAATATCTTTCAATACTGTGTGCATTGAGATAATATAATGTTTTAATTTTTCATTGTATCGCCCAGATAATTCCTGCAGTGACGAAATTATTAACAAATATTCCCCTAGCGAGTAGCCTGCCCTCAGAGCGAAAATTGTATGGTTTTAACTTGCTCTAGAATAGTGTATCAATTGTTATATAAATACACCATAGACAGGGGACGAAGGAAAGTTAATACTCAGGTATGGGAATCTTTGTTACGTTGAAGTTGAAATTGTTACCATATCTCTCAGATATTGAAATAATACGTAAGTGTTCCAACTCTATACCTTATAAATATTGAATTTCAAATCAATTTATTATGCAACAGACACGTGTTTCGGATAACGACTTCTATTCAGTGATGCTTCCAGCCAAAGTCATTTTTAGATACAGCCAAAATTTATCTTATTAGCGCTTGTAAACGCATTACATAATTTTTTCGAGTTAAGAATGTGGGATTGTTTGATCGAATGGTCTCTACTGAAATTGGTGGATTTCAGATGTTCTAAAAGTTCCTTCGAATCTTTCAAAATCCATTCTGGTTAATACCGCTTCGACAGTATACATGTATACTGTCGAACATTTTTTTTTTGACGTACCGATTTGATTTCAGATAAAATTTTGGTGAGTAAGATCGACAGAGATTTGGTAGAGCATTTTGAGGAACCAGCGATGAAACGTTGTTTGCACGTATTTTAATGAATTTTATGTATACAATATAAGTATGATAAATATAAATCTGAAGAGTTTGTGTCGTTGTAGGGATTCCTATGGGTATTAATTGTACGCCTCTTGTTGCAGATTTATTTTTATACACGTTTGAAAAGGAATTTATCCAAAATCTTCAAAAGCAAAGAAAAATGATGATGTGAAATGTTTCAGTGGTACTTCTAGGTACCTGGATGATATTCTTACTATCGACAATCCTGTTTTTGAAAAGTATAGAAATGTTATTTATCTACAAGAATTTATTCTAAACAAGACAAACGCTACAAACACAGAAACACCATTTTTGGACCTAAATATCAAAATTGTTAATGCAGAGATTTATACAAGTGTGTATGACAAAAGAGATGATTTTGGATTTAACATAGTAAATTTCCCCTGGCTTGACGGTGATGTTCCTAGATTACCGTCCTATGGTATCTACATTTCAAAGCTCATCCTGTATGCTAGTGCATGTACTGATGTTTTGGATTTTCATAGTAGAAATTTACAAATTACCAAGAAACTTTTAGGACAAGATTTTCGCTTTCACAAACTAGTAAAGACTTTCTGAAAATTTTACAAAAATTATTGCCAACTTCTTTTGGAATTCGGACCAATACAGGCAACAGAGTATATAACTTTGGGTATTTCACAACCTGCATTTTATGGTGACATACTTAACAAGATAAGAAGGATCAAAGATAGACAACATAACAATCAAAAATGCGTCAGAATCATCAAACGCCTTTTATACCGTGGATATGATCATAATGTCACCAGAATGACACTAGGCTTGGTACTCAAAGGGTTTTTTTTTCGTCAGTGACTGGAAGAACTATTTTACCGTTTCACAGAACGTAAGATCTGACAGTCTAAATAAAGAAGAAATGAAATGACTTAGTATAGACTTTATATATGAACTATCAAGTTAGTCTTGAATCTTATTATTTGTTATATTAAAATCCTTTTTTTTTTTAATAATAAAACTATCTTATCTTCAATTTTCTCAGGAAGACTTTGACTTTGACTAGCTCCCTACTTGTGTCATCGTTGAATACCAAAGACCTCACGTATACCAACGAGACCATGGGCAACTAGTGCCGACTTCGGACGGCGTGAAAAACACAACTTAAATTGACAAAGTACATGCCTATCTAGATTCAGATAAATCAATGCCTAAAAATCAACAAAACAAATGGGTGTCCTGATACAGATAACTCAATGACTAAAATGACGATATACAAATGGAATTAAAACCAAAAACGAAAAGATAATCCGTGAAAACTTCCAAATAAGAAAATTCTAACTGTAAAATAATATCGAACAAAATGATCCGGTTTTGGTCAGGTACATCATTTATAGACGGTGGTAATTTCTTACTTATCATCAGCAAATGTCAAACAGGATTCTGGGTGTTACAGAAAGGTAAGAAAACAAAAAGATCCATAACCAGGGCACAACGAACACAACGAATCAAAATTATTTCAAAATAGCACAAAACATATACGACGACTCGAAAAGGCAACCAACAAAAGCAATGGATATTAGTTGCACCGACTTCACGAAAAAAAAATGTAAAGGCTTATAGTAGAACCACTGCTATGTACTTTGACTACTTTTGATGATGACTTTGAACTAATCGAAGATGTTATTTCTTTTGATAAGCGTTTTAAGAGTTCGACTGGAATATAAAATTAGTCGCGTGTTTTCTTTTTGATGTCTCCCATAATGTCGGACGACATAAAGGGACCTTACTGTCCATCTGTATGGTGTCTGGATGACAAACCATAAGTGGTCATGACTTGCTCAATATACATGGCACTTACATCAAACTTGAAGGAGTGATTAAGCATGATGGGACTCCACATCCAATGAGGGTCAAATTCAAGATCACATATTTAAGGTCAATCATGCGACGGGCGACAATAACCTGAATTGAACATTTATAGTCTCTAACAACGCTCGATTGCAGCACCCACAGTAAAACGCCAAAACAACCTTTTTTTATTGAACATCGACGGCAATTTAATTGAATTGAACATCGACGGCAATTTAACATCGACGGCGGGTGCGGCTAGCCAACAAGGGATGCTTACTCCTCCCGGGAACCCGGTCCAACCTCTAGCTTGCTAGGGGTCCATCGATGCTCAATTTTGTGCTCTATTGCGAGTGCTATTGCGATTATCGTCAGGATCTTCTTTAACTCATTTGCTAAAACACAGAGTTGACATGCACAGAAAGAGACGCAAGGGACAAGGAACACGAAAAACAACACAGAAACATTAAACACAAAAGACTCATATAAACCAACGAGGTCAATTGACCAACTGCTAGGGTAAATTCCATTATATGTAGAACATTCTGGAACGATCCCGTTATGATAATCAACGAAAATGGTACCAGAATGACTTCACCATAGCAAGACTAGATGCAGGCGAGTTTTGAAAGAAGCGAAAATCGAAAAAAAGTGTTGTAATTGTTGTAATCGTCGGGTTTTTACTTATATTTTGTAATGTGTTGGTGGTTTCTTGTGACACCCATGCCATATTTCCCCATTACAACAACATTTAAAGTATATGTGAGGAGATCGGGTCAAACGATCAAATCTGTTTCTACGGAACGGCCCGTTCCATTTACAGAAACAGTCGAACAACTGTTCAAAACGTTCCGCATACAGGAACACTCCCCTAGTTTACATTGGCATGCATATACTGCTTGGGATTTGCATTTTCATTGACATATTCCAATAATGAGTTAATTCTAAGTCATACAACAACATACAATCGTTAATATATATAGTATAGACAACATAAATCGTATTTCCTAGATCTGTGATCTTTATTTGTTTTCGAAGAGAACAAATGGAAGTGTTGAGAGAGGCGGCTCTTTATTCCATCACCTCTAAGACAGCAATATTAACAACGTCTCGTCTCTGTCAAAATGAAATATATAAAGAAAATATAAAATATCTGAAGTCATTTTAATTTATCATCAATATGCAATCTAAAGCAATTGAAGAAATGATAGAAATATCATAGAACCTTAGAGGCCAAATGTCAGTTAAGGCTGTGTGATTTACGTTTAACTACATAAGGAATACGGGAGAAATATCTGTAGTACTAATTATACATTACCTGTTACCATCTGCCACATATTTCTAGTTACGTGACATGTCATGTATGTACAATATCCAAATCCTCTTCTCGTCATATATGACTGCCGATTTTGATAACACCTCCCTCTATAATTACATCCTGAAAAACAAAAACTTTATTCTAAAGAAGCGCCCTAATGCCACAGAAAAATATTTCGTTATCATAATTAGGACAGACATTAGGACACTTCCGTATATTTCCATAAATCAACCTTTTGTGGATAATTCGTTTAAAATGTCTGTTTGTTAGTCGGTTGATGAGTTGTAATCATCTGTTTATTTTTACGTAATTTGGTTCCTTATTTATTTATATTTTGGTGGTACCATCTACAGTGAATTCTGTTTTCAGCCTGCACCATGTAGTCATTGGTTTCTTTCCATTTTTCGCGTTGTCCTTAATGTTTCTATTGTATTTTGCCCTGTTTGTTTGTTGGCTGTTCTGATGATATTGTTCTCGTCGTTTCTATCTGTTTGTTGGCCGTTCTGGTGTTATTGTTCTCGCACATTGGATAGGCTGATTCCCCTTTTCAGCGGTGCTGGAGAAATCGATCCGGCACCCCTGATCCGGCACTGTTGATTGTTCCTTTATGACGTCACAGTCAAATTGACGTACGTTATTTCACGTGCACATACATTTAGCATGACGTTCAGTCATTTCGATGCATAAACAAAGGACTTTCAGTGGCGGATCCAGCGCCCCCTTTGCCGGGGGATCAAGGGGCGAATTTTGCCGATTTTGACTGAAAATAGGCCAAAATATACCTGTTTTTGGAAAATTTTGGGTCAGTGCCGGGGGGGGGGTGCGGGCGCCCCCTTCGCACCCCCCTGAATCCGCCACTGACTTTGCAAGTTTCAATGTGCGAGAAAAATAATCAAGCACCACATTTTGAGTTCCGGACAGAAAAATATCAGTCTCGGGTGGGATGATCAACGTCCCAACCTCGGCTAACGCCTCGGTTTGGACTTGATCAATCCCACCCTCGACTGATATTTTTCTATCCGGAACTCAAAGTGGTGCTAGATTCTATTATTCTCGATGTCTCTATCTGTTTGTTGGTCGTTCTGATGTGATTGTTCTCGTTATCTCTTTCTGTTTGTTAGCCGTTCTGATGTGATTATTCTCGTTGTCTCTATCTGTTTGTTGGCCGTTCTGATGTGATTGTTCACGTTATCTCTATCTGTTTGTAAACCGTTCTGATTTATTATTCGCGTTGTCTCTGTTTGTTAGCCGTTCTGATGTGATTGTTCTCGTTGTCTCTATCTGTTTGTAAACCGTTCTGATTTATTATTCCCGTTGTCTCTATCTCTTTGTTGGCTGTTCTGATGTGATTGTTCTCGTCGTCTCTATCTGTTTGTTGGTCGCTCTGATTTATTGTTCCCATCGTCCCTATCTGTTTGCTAGCCGTTCTGATGTGATTGTTCTCGTTATGTCCATCTTTTTGTTAGCCGTTCCGATTTATTGTTCCCGTTCTCTCTATCTATTTGTTGGCTATTCTGGTTTATCGCTATCTGATTGGTGGTCGTTCTGATGTGATTGTTCTCGTTGTCTCTATCTGTTTGTTGGCCGTTCTAATGTGATTATTCTCGTTGTCTCTATCTGTTTGTTGGCCGTTCTAATGTGATTATTCTCGTTATCTCTATCTGTTTGTCGGCCGTTCTGATGTGATTGTTCACGTTGTCTCTATCTGTTTGTTAGCCGTTCTGATGTGATTGTTCCCGTTATATCTATCTGTTTGGTGGTCCTTCTGATGTGATTGTTCTCGTGATCTTTATCTGTTTTTGGTCGTTCTGATGTCATTGTTCTCGTCGTCTCTATCTGTTTGTTGGCTGTTCTGGTGTTATTGTTCTCGTTATCTCTATCTGTTTGTTGGCTGTTCTGATGTGATTGTTCTCGTTGTCTCTATCTGTTTGTTACCCGTTCTGATGTGATTGTTCTCATTCTCTCTATCTGTTTGTTAGCCGTTCTGATGTGATTGTTCACGTTATCTCTATCTGTTTGTTGGCTATTCTGGTGTGATTGTTAGCGTTATCTCTTTCTGCTTGTTAGCCCTTCTGATGTGATTGTTCTCGTTATCTCTATCTGTTTGTTGGTCATTCTGATGTGA
The DNA here is from genome assembly GCA_028142955.1 of Pinctada fucata. Classification (NCBI taxonomy): domain Eukaryota; kingdom Metazoa; phylum Mollusca; class Bivalvia; order Pterioida; family Pteriidae; genus Pinctada; species Pinctada fucata. Next base: position 23,518,650 of record AP027102.1, read on the forward strand.
TTGTTCTCGTTGTCTCTATCTATTTGTTGGTCGTTCTGATTTATTATTCCCGTTGTCTCTATCTGTTTGGTGGTCGTTCTGATGTGATTGTTCTAGTCGTCTCTATCTGTTTGTTAGCCGTTCTGATGTAATTGTTATCGTTGTCTCTATCTGTTTGTTGGCCCTTCTGATGTGATTCTTCCCGTTATCTCTATCTGTTTGTTAACCGTTCTGATCTGATTGTTATCGTTGTCTCTATCTGTGTGTTGGCTGTTCTGATGTGATTGTTCTCGTTGTCTCTATCTGTTTGTTAACCGTTCTGATCTGATGGTTCCCGTTGTCACTATCTGTTTGGTGGTCGTTCTGATGTGATTGTCCTTGTTATCTCTATCTATTTGTTGGCCGTTCTGATGTGATTGTTCTCGTTATCTCTATCTGTTTGTTGGCTGTTCTGATGTGATTGTTCTCGTTGTCTCTATCTGTTTGTTAACAGTTCTGATCTGATGGTTCCCGTTGTCACTATCTGTTTGGTGGTCGTTCTGATGTGATTGTCCTTGTTATCTCTATCTATTTGTTGGCCGTTCTGATGTGATTGTTCTCGTTATCTCTATCTGTTTGTTGGCCGTTCTGATTTATTGTTTCCGTTGTCTTTATCTGTTTGTTGGTCGTTCTGATGTGATTGTTGTCGTTATCTCTATCTGTTTGTTAGCCGTTCTGATGTGATTGTTCTCGTAATCTCTATCTGTTTGTTAGCCGTTCTGATGTGATTGTTCTCGTCGTCTCTATCTGTTTGTTGGCCGTTCTGATGTATTGTTTCCGTTGTCTTTATCTGTTTGTTGGTCGTTCTGATGTGATTGTTGTCGTTATCTCTATCTGTTTGTCAGCCGTTCTAATGTAATTATTCTCGTTGTCTCTATCTGTTTGTTAGCCGTTCTGATGTGATTCTTCTCGTTATCTCTATCTGTTTGTTAGCCGTTCTGATGTTATTGTTCTCGTTATCTCTATCTGTTTGTTGGCCGTTCTTATTTATTGTTCTCGTTTTCTCTATCTGTTTGTTGGCTGTTCTGATGTGATTGTTCCCGTTGTCTCTATCTGTTTGTTAGCCGTTCTGACGTTATTGTTCTCGTTATCTCTATCTGTTTGTTGGCCGTTCTTATTTATTGTTCTTGTTTTCTCTATCTGTTTGTTGGCTGTTCTGATGTAATTGTTATCGTCGTCTCTATCTGTTTGTTGGTCGTTCTGATGTTATTGTTCTCGTCGTCTCTACCTGTTTGTTGGTCGTTCTGATTTATTGTTCCCGTTGTCTATCTGTTTGTTGGCTGTTCTGATTTGATTGTTCTCATTATCTCTATCTGTTTGTTCGTCGTTCTGATGTGATTGTTCTCGTTATCTCTATCTGTTTGTTAGCCGTTCTGATGTGATTGTTCTCGTTGTCTCTATCTGTTTGTTAGCCGTTCTGATTTATTGTTTCCGTTGTCTCTATCTGTTTGTTGGCCGTTCTAATGTAATTGTTCCCGTTGTCTCTATCTGTTTGTTAGCCGTTCTGATGTGATTCTTCTCGTTATCTCTATCTGTTTGTTAGCCGTTCTGATGTAATTGTTCTCGTTATCTCTATCTGTTTGTTGGCCGTTCTTATTTATTGTTCTCGTTTTCTCTATCTGTTTGTTGGCTGTTCTGATGTGATTGTTCCCGTTGTCTCTATCTGTTTGTTAGCCGTTCTGACGTTATTGTTCTCGTTATCTCTATCTGTTTGTTGGCCGTTCTTATTTATTGTTCTCGTTTTCTCTATCTGTTTGTTGGCTGTTCTGATGTAATTGTTATCGTCGTCTCTATCTGTTTGTTGGTCGTTCTGATGTTATTGTTCTCGTCGTCTCTACCTGTTTGTTGGTCGTTCTGATTTATTGTTCCCGTTGTCTATCTGTTTGTTGGCTGTTCTGATTTGATTGTTCTCATTATCTCTATCTGTTTGTTCGTCGTTCTGATGTGATTGTTCTCGTTATCTCTATCTGTTTGTTAGCCGTTCTGATGTGAATTTCTCGTTGTCTCTATCTGTTTGTTAGCCGTTCTGATGTGAATTTCTCGTTATCTCTATCTGTTTGTAAGCCGTTCTGATGTGATTGTTCATGTGATCTCTATCTGTTTGTTAGCCGTTCTGATTTATTGTTTCCGTTGTCTCTGTCTGTTTGTTGGCTGTTGTGATGTGATTGTTCTCGTTATCTCTATCTGTTTGTTGGTCGTTCTGATTTATTGTTTCCGTTGTCTCTATCTGTTGGTTGGCTGTTCTGATGTGATTGTTCTCGTTATCTCTATCTGTTTGTTGGTCGTTCTGATTTATCGTTCCCGTTGTCTCTATCTGTTTGTTGGCTGTTCTGGTGTGATTTTTCTCGTTGTCTCTATTTGTTGGCCGTTATGGTGTTATTGTTCTCGTTGTCTCTGTCTGTTTATTAGCCGTTCTGATGTAATTGTTCACGTTATCTCTATCTGTTTGTTAGCCGTTCTGATTTATTGTTCCCGTTGTCTCTATCTGTTTGTTGGCTGTTCTGATGTGATTGTTCTCGTTCTCTCTATCTGTTTGTTGGTCGCTCTGATTTATTGTTCCCGTTGTCTTTATCTGTTTGTTAGCCGTTCTGATATGATTCTTCTCGTTATCTCTATCTGTTTGTTAGCCGTTCTGATCTGATTGTTCCCGTTGTCTCTATCTAATTGTTGGTCGTTCTGATATGATTCTTCTCGTTATCTCTATCTGTTTGTTAGCCGTTCTGATCTGATTGTTCCCGTTGTCTCTATCTAATTGTTGGTCGTTCTGATGTGATTGTTCACGTTATCTCTATCTGTTTGTTAGCCGTTCTGATGTGATTGTTGTCGTTATCTCTATCTGTTTGTTGGTCATTCCGATATGATTGTTCTCGTTTTCTCTATCTGTTTGTTGGTCGTTCTGATGTGATTGTTCTCGTTATCTCTATCTGTTTGTTGGTCATTCCGATATGATTGTTCTCGTTTTCTCTATCTGTTTGTTGGCTGTTCTGATGTGCTTGTTCTCGTCGTCTCTATCTGTTTGTTGGTCGTTCTGATGTGATTGTTCTCGTCGTCTCTATCTGTTTGTTAGTCGTTCTGATGTGATTCTTCTCGTTATCTCTATCTGTTTGTTGGTCGTTCTGGTGTGATTATTCTCGTCGTCTCTTTATGTTTGTTGGTCGTTCTGATGTAATTGTTCTCGTCGTCTCTATCTGTTTGTTAGCCGTTCTGATGTGATTGTTCTCGTTATCTCTATCTGTTTATTGGTCGTTCTGGTGTGATTGTTCTCGTCGTCTCTATCTGTTTGTTGGTCGTTCTGATGTAATTGTTCTCGTCGTCTCTATCTGTTTGTTAGCTGTTCTGATATGTTTGTTCTCGTTGTCTCTATCTGTTTGTTAGCCGTTCTGATGTGATTCTTCTCCTTATCTCTATCTGTTTGCTAGCCGTTCTGTACTGATTGTTCCCGTTGTCTCTATCTGTGTGTTGGCTGTTCTGATGTGATTGTTCTCGTTATCTCTCTGTTTGTTAGCCGTTCTGATTTATTATTCCCGTTGTCTCTATCTGTTTGTTGGCTGTTCTGATGTGATTGTTCTCGTCGTCTCTATCTGTTTGTTGGCCGTTCTGGTTTATTGTTCTCGTTGTCTCTATCTGTTTGTTGGTCGTTCTAATGTTATTGTTCTCGTTGTCTCTATCTGTTTGTTGGTCGTTCTGATGTTATTGTTCTCGTTGTCTCTATCTGTTTGTTGGTCGTTCTGGTGTTATTGTTCCCGTTGTCTTTATCTGTTTGTTGGTCGTTCTAATGTGATTGTTCTCTTTATCTCTATCTATTTGTTGGCCGTTCTGCAGTAATTGTTCTCTTAACAATGGCTGTATGTTGACGCGGTAGTTTACCCCCCCCCCCCCCCCCCCACACACACACACTTTTCTCATCTCCTGAGTGTGTGTCCCGTTGTGATCAATACAGCGTTGTATTGTTGGGGTTAGCCTCCTTATTTTGTCTCGTTCTGTAATGTTTCTTGATTTTTTCTGCTTGTTTCTTATTTAAATCAATTATGTTTTTTTCTTTTGTCAAGTTTCCTCTCCTATAGATTTCACCTTGTTTTAAAATATGTATGTTTTTGTCAACTTTAGGCAAATTGACAAAAAAATGTATAGCACTATGTGAAATCTTATTAAAATATTTTAGCTAATGCTTTACTAACCGGTTTTATAGAAGTCAGTTAGATAAAAGTTTCCCATTTTTTTACAGATGTACATGACACATCGGTCCCTGTACTCCATTAGCTGTCCCGGGCGGTAGCATCTGTTATCCCCGTATTGCATAACTCCTGAACACACTGAAAAAGAATAACTAAAATAAATTCCGAATTGTGTAGAACTTATCAAATTAACAGTATTATCATAATTACATTTTTGAGTCACTTAGGAGTTTAACTAAAAAATGTAATCATTATAATATTCACGAATCTTTTCGTAACTAGGGCGTACTGTAAAGTTATTGACTTACAAAAAAACCTGAGAATACGTCAGAATTGACTAAATATTGGTAAAGTTTTCGGCATCTTTCCCTGGTAACCAGACCTTGTACCCTCACCAAAGTGTCTAAGCGTCTGTGCCTAGGCATGTCTCTTATTGAAATTGAATGATTGATTGATAAATCATTTGATTTTCATTGTAATAACGATTTTATTTGCTAGAAATTCCGGGCATTGAATATAATTATGATGTATAAATTAAATGATACGGGATATGATGCTACAGCTAGGACCCACTTTTCAGAAATGTGAACAGAAATTTTCGAATGTGTTTGAAGAAATGGTCAACCGAAGTCGATCGGACTTGGCTACGTGTACCCTCGGGGACTCCTAGTTCACATCAAGTAAAGTTTTCCAATTATCACAAGACATAGACAACTATTTAATGATAAATACCCCTTATTTCAAACCCCGCCATGGCCGGTCCCATGCCCGGACGAGAAAGGAGGAGGATTGTACGCTGGGCCAGCAACCCAGCCACTTATACCCTGTTCGCTACAGAAGACTCCTTATTTCGATAATCTAAGCATAATGTCATTACCCATTGAATACCATAAAGCTTATTCTAATTTCTCTCTTCGTATTATTTAAAAACAAGGATGGAGTTTCGCTCATTGGTCCCGTTATTGGAACCTAGAACAAGAAAATTACGTAAAATGATTGCAAGCGGCTCCACCCTTGAATAAATTCGACGAAGAAAGATGTACATTATAATTCAAAAATGCAATTCCATTTGTCCCAAAACCTACAAATATACTTTCTAGTGGAATCTGTTATTACAAAGTAGAAACATAGCAAACACTGAAAAGCAACACACTGACAAAGAGCTAGGAAAATAGAAAATATTTTCACAACATATAATATGATAAACTTAAACACATTCAAGTAACTCCCAAATAGATATGAGATCAGGTAGCCGGGGAGAATAAGCATCATCTGTTTGCTAGCAACATCCGTCACTTAGTCTTAGGTCGTGCAGAGAAAAGTCATATCCGGTAAAATGTTAATGATATCTTCTTCTGTGTGTATATCAAAGTTAATCAGTAGTAGCAATACAAATTTCTATATCTCAAGACTTTTTTATCTTTTAAAGAGGAGATTCATCAGTAAAAGAGTATCGATACGTACTGCCTCTCCGAGCACAGTAAAAGGATCCATCGATAGTGTAAGCACTCAGCAACACCACTAGAACTGTTACTCGCCAAACCTAAATGTAAATAAATCATACAAAGCAAGTTTTTCAAAAAGATCCGTATGTTTTATATCCAAGAAAAATACACCTATCTGAAGTGTTAGCCGTTATCATATGCTACTATTCATTTTCTCAAGAGGTATTTTAAGGTTTTTAGATTTATCGGAAGTTTCCTAGCTGATAAAAATATGAATAAAAAAAGTTTCCATATTTTTCCTCAGAGCAAATTATAATAAAATTTGCCAAATTAAAAGTTGCCCTCGTGGAAACCAAGTTAATTTTAAAATGAAATTCAATTTTGTTCCTACTGTTCACGGAAGGTAATCTCGCAACGTAGAACGAATGGTCTTTTTTATATTTTTGTGCAATATATATTATTTATAACAAAAAAGGGGAATGTGATGCAGTGTGATAACGCCATAGCTATGAGTTGTATTCAAAATAAGGTGAAAAATAACTCCCAAACACGATTGACGTTAACTTTCACTTACATGAATCGTAAACTTTATCAAAAGATATTATTTCATTTAATTTGGGTAAAACTAATAGTTAAGGCATCACATACCCCTTTTGTGATAAATAATATGTATTGCACAAAATTCTAGAAAACTCGAATGTTCTGTGTTGCGAGATTGTACCCACCGTGCGATTAGAATAGTGAAAAAAAAAATCATTTAGGCTGAACGTTATTCTTTTTTCATTTAAATCGGTTGAAATCTTTTTCCATGGTCATAATGTTATTATAGATTTTGATATGCAACTGGTGCGAGCGACTGAAATACAATGTAAAACCAATCCTTATTTCAAATATATTCATCCACAAATAAATTCAGACATGCAATTAACTTTGGGACTGTTCCTTTTATGTTCCAGTTGTAAAATATTTATCCTATTTTTTCTTCATCACTTTTACCTTAGTCGTGTAGTAGTTTCTTTTGAGATTTCAATAATATGAAAAAAACAAAAAACAAAAAAAAAAATCATATAAAAACCTACCATTTTGAAAAGGTTCTGTTGATGACTGCCACCTTTCTAACCAGAGCTTACCAGATGAAAGTTTTTATCCTCATCAACACAGATCAATTAACCTTTTAAAGAATTAATATCCGACAGACACACGTGGTACTGTCACAGAAAATGACATTGAATAATTCTGTCCTAATTTTAATGACACGCCTGAAATATTGTATGTCAGACATCACCAAAACGACTACAACACAGGCTTTCTACTCTACCTTGATGAAAAAGTAGGAAAAAAGTAGGAGTAGTCAATGTAAAAAAGTAGGAGAAAAATAGGAAAAAGTAGGAATTTAAAATAGGGGAAAAGTAGGAAATTTTCCATCACTTTTAGCGATAATTTTCAGTAAGTATGACACACAAATCACAGTAAGCAATGATTGTAGACTGGTAATGTTCATCTTTGAGGAAATCACAGAGAGAAATAAGGACAGATTGATTTTTGATGCAAAATATACAGAATGGGCGAGCGAAGAGAGCCCGAAATTTTTTAAAACTTTGAATCAGATGTCGACAACAAGTGAAGCAAGTAATTTTTTACTTTTGAGATGAAAAAGTAGGAATAGTAGGCGGTTTTGAAGAAAAAGTAGGAAAAAATAGGATCAAAATAAGAAAGAAGGAAAAGTAGGAAAAAGTAGGAACAGTAGAAAGCCTGGGCCAACACTTCAGTTCAATGGTCTCTTGTCATAAAATGAAAAAAATCTGGTTGAATTTCTGCACAACACCCTTGTAAACGACAGGGCCATGATCTGAAGAAGAACAAACTCAAAGGTCACAAGCGGAAAGGTCTTGTCAAATGAGCCCTATCGCTTATCATTCAAAAAGTTGAAGATTTTTTTTTGTTGGCAATCAGATAAAAAACTATGACATTGATTTTTTTATTCGATGGAAATAAAAATGATCCATATATGTCGCTCTTGTAAAATATTTTGCTTCTTCCACGAATTTTTTAGGGATGTGCAACCCCCTTAAATCCGCCATATAAAAAACATTCTAAAAAGGTGGCCTTGACCTTTGACCCAAAAATCAGTAAGCTGCTCCTCTTCTTTATAAGTAAGCATATTATCCAGCTAGAGCTAGATATTTTAAAGAGCCAATGGTGGATATCTTGACAGCTAGAATAGTAGAACACAATTTTGATGGAGGATCCAGGCTTTCTGACTTGGTTGAATTCACATGTTGAAATTGTTCCACTCACTTTGATTCATCTTCATGGACAAATTGGCTAAAATAAAGAACAGAGGATCCTATGTAAATGCTTCTGATAAAGTTGTTTCAATTCCTTGTAGTTGAATCTATCAGAAAATTCAACTTTGAAAACTACCAAAAGAATTGATTTTCTTTAAATTGAAGCTGGAGTGAATGTGAAGAAAAAGCTGAAAAATTGTAAGCAAACCAAGATCTTTTTTTTCTTTTGATATCATCCTCACATCAGAGTAAGCTCATATATGAAACATGGAAGTTCTAATATAAAGCCTTTGTGTTACATGTATGACCATGTTTTGGATACACAGATCTTAAGCATGTGTTAAACTTTGACCTTTTGATTCATGAATTTTCAGGTATCATCTTAACATTAAAAAGCTCTATCGGAAAAGCAGTTTGAGTTCATGGGGTTCAATTGATCAAATGTACTGAAAATGACGAACCGGAAATAAGATTCCTATAAGGCTCCCATCATTCAATTTAGCTTATATTTTGAGAGTATAGGTCGGCCACTTCAATTCTGATATAAACATTTCTCTAAATCAAAATGTATGTTGCACATCACATCTGCTATTCCCTACTACTGGTTTGAAGGCAGAAACCACATGTTTACCTCCTTTTGTATCACTAAAGACAACAGAGAACAAATTATATTTCTGAACAGCTTTTGTTAAAAATGTATTAACATCAACATATACATGATAAATACATATTCATTGAGCTTAAGAAATAAGTTATGCATGATCAACTTGACATGGCTTACACAAAGTTTGTGGGGTATCAACTTATCATAAAAAATCATTATTACACATATTTGGCACAAATTTAGAGAAAACCCACATATGTTATGTGACAATAACTACAATACTTTATAATTAGAAACGGCTCTGAACTAAAGTTGAATTTTATTTTGAGCTTGGTACTGGCATTAATGATTAACCTAAAACAAGAAGCCTCAGAATAACTCTATTATAGACTTGTTCTTTTTGGACCTACAATGGTTCCTTCCTTACCCTTTTACGTGTCATACAAAAGTATTAAATCAAAGTACATCAACTGCATATCAGAAATAAAATTCTATAGTGTCAAGGTTGAATTAAAAATTGCCTAAATCGGGACTGATCTTCAAAGTAATTTCTACACTAAAACTGATTGTAGAATACAGGGGTTTATGAAGTATTGCCACAGTCATGGTAGAAAATCTCAGTCAAAAAGTTTCAAGGGCTTTCCTCAAGATTTCAACCCCTTTTGACATGTGACATTGCCTGCATCTCACTTATTTCAGACACTAAATTAGTAGCAAAATCTGCATGATAGTTCACATGTTAATCATAATTATAAATCATCAAATTAAGGGAAACATAATGAAGAGTAATCTAGGTGTTTTTCTCATAATTACTTTGAAAAGTAAGTGAATATTAAGAAATTTGATTTACAAAATTTTGCCATTTATAATCATTATCAGTGCAAAGATACAGAATCCATCCTTCTGATACACATGTAATTTGAAAACACTAGAATTGCAGTGGAGCAAATCAATTAAAGTATTATCTAAATTTTAGAAATCTCAATTGATGTATTATGTTACATTAAACAAGTACTTTCAGATTTCATCATTTACCAATTAGAGGAAATAGAACTTTTGAAATATATTTCTGATATACAATGTAGATGTATTTGATATCTTTTAGTCAATATTTATCCATTTCAGGCAAAATATTCAAAAATTTCTACGTTTATGGTTGATCTTATCAGTTTTATTACCCGAGTACCCCCTACCTCTTTGGACCTTCATTTTAGAATCATGGGAGTATTTCATCGAAAAGTAAAACATACAAAAAGTCTTCAAATACATTATATTTCAACAATGATTATCTTTTGTCTGCATATGTACCGTCATATGAAAGAAATACAGCACAAAATGTAGGGCTAAAAACGGCCCTTATCTTATTAAGCTCATTTGTTTTATTGCTTAGAACTTGAAATTATTATATAACAGATACTTTAAAATACTTCAAGATACATGTACAATGTACATCTCTAAACCTTCACTCTTTGGTAAATAACACAGGGATTCCTGAGGATCTCAAAGCTCACATTGTGGTAAAGCCCCATCAAAGAAAAAAAAAACATCTGTATTACATTCATAAAATTTATAATAATCTTATTTCATTGAAACTTAAAGCACCTAATACATGAAATATCACAGACCTAAGTGAATTAAAACAATGATTCAAAGAATGCTTTTGACAAGTTTTCATTTGTACATGAAGGAAAATTTTCTCTTTGTTTGCATAGAAATTTCATGAAGAAAAGACACACAATTGGTAAAACATACTTTCAAATATCATCAATTTCACATAACCAATAGATATGATAATCTTATAAAACCATCGGTTTTGATCATGATGTTGGCACAGCACTGTTTTGGACTGATAAATTTATAGATGACAACAAATGTCCGAATTTGGCCAAATCCTCACCCGCTCTCCTGAGTATAGCCAGAGCCTGATCACCTGTAATAGGAAGAAAAACTCATTGAAATAACACGTAATAGCAAAATCAGTATATTATGTTACATGTACATATGAAAATGTATGAAAAATTCAAGTATACCAGACTTCACATTCAAGCAAATTATTCATTTTCAGTGGAAAAACAAAATATGACTAAGTATGTCATTTAACTTATAGAACTCGCACTTGAATAAATAGCTGAACAAGACAAATAGAATCGATCATAATATTGCTCCTGAAATGGAAAAATCTTAAAGATGGCACAATTCTCAGTAGGTCTTGACAGTTAAATGGATTTCACTGCACAAGAGTGAAATCCCCCTTTCTCTTGGTCTTCATCAAGTAAGTCATGATTGGTGATTTCATTCATAATGACAAACTTCAACAGACATTAATAGACAATTAACAAATAAACTCCTCAAGTTTGTTGTACGGAGTATGAATATATTAGATAAGTACACTTTTTTAAAGTTAAAGTACTGAAAATACATGGAGGTTTTTTTTTGCATAGGAGAACATCTATCATCAACATGTACTGTACTTACTGGCAGATGGTTCCTTACAGGCTTTGTTTTTATCTGATGTATGATATAACTTCTCCTTCATTACATGTGTAGCCTTTGGTTTATGTGGGGTGGAGGACACAATAGGCTCCAACTCATGCAGTATCGATATTCCCGTCCTGTCCATTATCTTAGATGTAACATCATGGTCCATGTTGGATTTGTTTTCTGGGTAGAGTCTGTTTGCCATTTCTAACACTTTCCGAGCTCTCTCTAGAATTTCCTCTTCATTATAAGGTCCATGACCAAACATTTCTGGGTTAGTCACGTCCAAGATCTGGTCTATGAGAGGCTGCTGTACAGGCACACATGTATCTAAAGCACTATCATTGAGATCCTTTAACTGTAAATCACCGTCTTCAGGGTCCTGTAGTAATGAGTCCAGCGGCATCTTATTGAACAATGAGGTAATATTTGTGTGCTGGGCCGAGTCTCCCACGGGGTAACCCTGATAACACATTTCCTGACTAGAAGACGATGTGGCATGCACACCCGTGTCGTGATTGGTGGATTGTAAACTAGCTGTTTGATATCCTGTGTCCTGATTGGTGGAATTCGGTGCTGCATTGTTATCGTCCATATCTATATCTCCACTTGAGAAGTCCCGAGACTGAGCAAAACTTGAGGTTTTTATATCTTCGGCAAATCGTAAATGTTTAGATGGATGATGAGTATCCATATCAAAATCCATGGGAGTTTCGTTAAAATCAAATAATGCGTTACGATATTTATGACGTGTCAAATGAGATATTTTGCGAATGGTACGTTTCGGATTTTCCACTTTTGATGAAGCAGCATGTGGGGTCCTTTTATCTTCTTCATCTGCAGAATCTAAAGTCTCTACTGAAAATAGAAATTCATAAAGCACTATTAATCACAGTATCATAAAAGACATTGCTGTAACACCAAAGTTTGTACATAATAAATAAAACTTAATCTTGAAATATAATGAAGGCCATTGTACTGAAACTTTGTAACTGCATCAATACTTGAGTATTCAAACAAATATAATTTTTTCTATACATAATATACATGTACATAGACAATTTAAAGAAATGATAGTTTAACAACATACCCTTTTGATCTTCCTCTATATAAGACCCCTGTTCATCGTCAGCCAGCCTGGGTGAGGCAGCACAGATAGGCGACATTCCAGGGCTGCTCAGGGGGAGTAAATCTGGCTTGGATCTGAATCAAAGTGAAACATCATGCCAAGTTTACATTATGTTTGATAGATTGATACAAAGAAGTAAATGACGCTTTTATGTAGAATTATATAGAAGAAATCGAAATAAGTCATATTATTACATACAAGTACCTTTCTTTTGCTGCAGGAGTAACACATAGATCTGCTTTAATGGGAGATAACTCTGGACTACCGAGTGGTTTGGCGAACTCCTCTGACATATCTCTCTGTATATCCTCTATACCTACAAAGCTGCCATCATGAGGAGTAAATAAACCTGATGTCTTCCTACGGGCTGTATAACGATAGAGATAAAACAAAGTCAATACATATAAAGCCTCTTAATGTACACATCAACTCATATTCAAAGGTCATTAAAGAATTAATAAACTTCCTCATGCTCCTGGTAGACATGAATTGTAATAAGTCTATAGAAATATTATTTTCAGTACTAAGGCCATTTATTTGATCTAACTTGTATCAAATTTTTAAAATAGAGTTTTCCTTCAGATGGAATTTGCTTTTGCATTTATGACATCTGAACTTACTCTTTATAGCGAGCGGAGCTCGCTGCAAAGGCCCGAAGGGCCTTTGCGAGCGAAGCTCGCCCTTATGGTAACGCGTATACACATATCTTATTGAGAAAATATGCTGAATCAAAGAATGAGAATGTACTACTATGGTTTCAAAAATTTTCGTCCCCTCGCAGACAGAGTTACTGCGGAGATGCTGAATATTGCCATTTAAATTTTTTTTTTGACTCCAAGAAGACGTATATGTTATACTCGATTTTTGTTTCTAAGTTAAATTTATTGAAAATATTTTTCGTAAATCAGGCAACGATAAAGCATCAACAACGTGGCGTAACCACGGGAAATCCGACATTTCCGGTTTTAAACGAGACGTTTCGCTCTGATTGCTTTTCTCGTCTCGGGTGGTTTCGTACTGTCAGAAGTCGGAATATGTTTGTTTTTTCTTTTGTTCTTAAGTAATTTATTTTCAGCTAGCCTAAACATTATTCTTACAAAATAAAAAAAGAATTATAAAGAACCATATTTTTAAATAACCATATTTTAAGCCCCCCGGCCCCCTTAAATTGTCATCTGCTGGTCTAGATCAATTTTACGTGTTTCCACTCGCCTTATACTACCTTTTTTGGCAATCATCAAACAGAAAGTTTTGTAAGACAAGATAAACCATCATAGTCGAAATAAAAAAGAAAGATCTTTTTTATTTTATATAATCATATCTATTTTCTCTCCGCTCGTACAAAAAGGCTTTGCCTTGATTCATATTAAGCTACCAGTATTAAACTTTAACAAACTCTGCACCTAAAATACATTGTAAAATATCTTGAAAAATCCAAGAGTCCAACTTACACATATATCCATGAACAATAGGTGACAGCTGAGGTGAGTCTGGATAACCCATATCTGGTGTCCCTGGTAATGTGTGAGCTCGTAAACTTCTCTTTATTGGACTTGAGGAAATACATGCATGACTCTGAAAAATTCATTCTTCCTCACTGCTCAAAATGCTATGATTCATTGTATAACTTTTAAAAAAATATTCAATACATTTATCAAAATTTAAGTATATTGCATCACTCTAATTTACAATGTGATATACTTACATTTTAGCAATAATCTACATGTACATGTATAATGAATATAAATTTATTAATAATGAACACTTTACTTATAGAAGGCGTTATACAACGACAACTAACCCTTGAAGGAGGTTTGAGGGGCGTCGCCTGCTGTAATGGTACTGCATCTTCTGTCCTCATGAAGGGAGACAACCCTTGTTGTTGTAGTAAATCCCCATCAATCAAGCCTCCTCTGTAAGAGAAATGGATTCATATACTTCAGAATACTGATCTGCAGTAGTTTATGTAGAGATAGCATAAAAAATACACCACTAAAGACGGTACATGTATGGCCAGATTGCAAAGAAAGTTTTTGTCGCTAACTGGGTCAAGGTCACTAGATTAAATATTATGAAATAAATTGAAAGGTATTGTCAGAGGCAACCTACCTGTATAATATTATGTTACTACTTTATATATACCATAGTTTCTGAGATTTTGCTTAAACCAGAAACTTGACCAAAAATCTTTAACTAAGTCAAAGTCCAAGGTCAAGGTCACTAGGTCAAATGTTATGGCATAAATTGAAAGGTCTTGTCATGAGCAACCTACGTGTATAATATAAAGTTTCTACTGCATACAGTTCCTTATATTTTGCTTCAACCAGAAACTTTAACCAAAATGTTGACAGCAGACAGACGGACAAACAGACAGACGGACATCGTCAATCAATAGACAGGAATTGCTTTGCAATCCTGCCAATGATAGAATTTTAGGGTACCTTTGTCTTTAGAAATATAAAAACAAAGACAGGAACAAAGTGAAAATTAGAGTGTTAAAAGAATACGTTGTCTGCATTTAGTAAAGTAGGTCAAATATCTAGGTCAAGATCACTATATTTAAAAAAAATGTGTTTCATTCAGACATAAATACAATTTGTCTACAAATGAAAAATTAATCGGATGCGACACTTTTTAAAACTAAGATTAAAAGACGGGGTAGCCATGTGGAGGACAAAGAAATTCCTGTGTACCACTACATTAATCCATATATAAACAACACAACGTCTAAAATGAAATTGCACATAGAGAAAATTCAGCTGAAACTTCAAGGCTTGAAGTGAAATTTCTTTTCAGGAACACAACAAAATAGCTCCGAAACGTACAGTCATTTATTCACACTTGAATAGGCTAGGTGGCCAAACAGTTCATGAACAAAATTTTTGTGTTTATTCTTTCCTCTTTAGGTTCAGGTTAATTTCATTTTTTGTATTAACTTTGATTCTAACAGAATCAATTATCAACCATTTAGCTGAGGTACAATTCATTTTATTCCACCATACTCACTTGACGGGACTGACTGCATAAGCACTTGTGTCACACTGGAAGAATAGTTTTCTCCGTAAGGATGAGGTACTGAGTACTTCAGGTGCCACCTCCTCCTGAGAACTTGCCATCATGTACTGTCCTACAAAGTAAAATAGTAAAGGGTTTTATTTGGTTACTATGACAAACATTTTAGGTCATGTTTAGATTTTCTCTTCATATATTCCCTATTTGGATTTCCTCTCTTCCAACCTCCAGCATTACTGATGATACATCATTTGTTAAAATGCACAAATGGTACACTAAATTATTACTTAAGTATATGTACATGTATTTCAATATGATAATTAGAAATTGATACAAGTATCATGTACATGTACAAACTTTTTATTTGTCTTTATATTACCATTTCTTTCTTTCTTTAAAAGTTGATTTGTCTTCTTTAACCATGGGGGAAATTGAGTAGACATCAAAGAAAATCAGAATTTTTTTTTTCTTACTTTTTAAGTAGATTGAAGTGCAAGGTCTACGTTACTAACACAATCGTTCATGTATTAAATGAAAGCTCTGGCATGGGGAATATACATGTGAAATATCAAAGCTGTATCACTTACATGTATGGTTCAAAAGATATCACCCAATGGACAGTTTTCTCCATGGATGCTGCTTATGCCAAAAGCTGAAAGTTCAATTTCAGACACAAATCTACTTTCCTGGACAAAAATGAAAAGACATCATATCTTACCCAAGACACTTTCAACATCAAAGTTGACAGGTAATGACAACATGGTCTGGCATGCAGCTGGAAATCAAAGGAAAAATTCAGAGTAAATTTGAGTGCATCAATTTATGTGATATTTTACATGTAGCTTCATGAATACATGTACATGTATGTACTCTTTTCCAGATTTTCCTAAAATTTAATAGTCGTTATACTTTAATTATTTCATGTCACCAGAAAACAGATTGTAATGTTTTTGTCATTTTTCCTTTCCTTCTTTTAATCAGACAATGAATTCCAAATCAGTTATCCTTGGAATACATGGACTCATGTATGGGTCTACATCAAATTCTACTGTCTGTGCAGTTCACTTCAGAAATCGGAAAATTGAAGTTTTCTCTTCTTTGTCAGCATTTTTTACGATTTAAATTCATATAGATCTCGAACTTTCATAACTAACAGTATATGATATATGTCTTTACGACAATACTATGCTCACATTGAAAAACCAGACTTGTCAGAATGACAACATAGCTCGCCGGTGGCAACCATATGTAAATTGCAACAACAACAATAAAAAAGGTCTTATCACAAGGAATGCACATGTGAAATATCAAAGCCCTATCACTAACCATTCAAAAAATATGGCCAAGGTTAAAGTTTTTCAAAAGTAGGTCAATCATCTCCAAGGTCAAGGTCACAAGGTCAAAAATTTTGGTATCCATGGAAAGGTCTTGTCACAAGGAATACACATGTGAAATATCAAAGCCCTATCACTTACCATTCCAAAAATATGGCCAAGGTTAAAGTTTTTCAAAAGTAGGTCAATCACCTCCAAGGTCAAGGTCACAAGGTCAAAAATTTTGGTATCCATGGAAACGTCTTGTCACAAGGAATACACATGTGAAATATCAAAGCCCTATCACTTACCATTCCAAAAATATGACCAAGGTTAAAGTTTTTCAAAAGTAGGTCAATCTCCAAGGTCAAGGTCACAAGGTCAAAAATTTTGGTATCCATGGAAAGGTCTTGTCACAAGGAATACACATGTGAAATATCAAAGCCCTATCACTTACCATTCCAAAAATATGGCCAAGGTTTAAGTTTTTCAAAAGTAGGTCAATCTCCAAGGTCAAGGTCACAAGGTCAAAAATTTTGGTATCCATGGAAAGGTCTTGTCACAAGGAATACACATGTGAAATATCAAAGCCCTATCACTTACCATTCCAAAAATATGGCCAAGGTTAAAGTTTTTCAAAAGTAGGTCAATCTCCAAGGTCAAGGTCACAAGGTCAAAAATTTTGGTATCCATGGAAAGGTCTTGTCACAAGGAATACACATGTGAAATATCAAAGCCCTATCACTTACCATTCCAAAAATATGGCCAAGGTTAAAGTTTTTCAAAAGTAGGTCAATCTCCAAGGTCAAGGTCACAAGGTCAAAAATTTTGGTATCCATGGAAAGGTCTTGTCACAAGGAATACACATGTGAAATATCAAAGCCCTATCACTTACCATTCCAAAAATATGGCCAAGGTTAAAGTTTTTCAAAAGTAGGTCAATCTCCAAGGTCAAGGTCACAAGGTCAAAAATTTTGGTATCCATGGAAAGGTCTTGTCACAAGGAATACACATGTGAAATATCAAAGCCCTATCACTTACCATTCCAAAAATATGGCCAAGTTTAAAGTTTTTCAAAAGAAGGTCAATCTCCAAGGTCAAGGTCACAAGGTCAAAAATTTTGGTATCTATGGAAAGGTCTTGTCACAAGGAATGCACATGTGAAATATGAAAGCCCAATCTGTATTGGTTTAAAAGTTATAAGCAAGGTTAAAGTTTTTGTGCACGCGCACGCAGACGCAGACGCCGACGCCGGGGGTATGACAATAGCTCTCCGGACATTCGTCCCGGCGAGCTAAAAAAAGTTTTTGATGGGGAGATTTCTTTGTTAATTTTAGCGTGACGTCGTCCACTTTCTCCATAGACTCAGTGTTAAGCATCGGCGACGTCATTTGTCGAAGGTACATATATCATGCACCATTAGTTATGAGAATTCGAGATCCATCCCATTATATAAATTCTGATCGCAAATTATGCCGACAAAGTAGAGAAAATTTCAATTTTCCGATTTCTGAAGAGAGCTGCGCAGACAGTAACAAACTTGATACATGTATTTCTTGCGTACCATCTAGTTTATTTGATGTGGGATCTTTAACAGGAAGTTGTTTCTGTATGGAGCCCTGCATTTCAGCTTCAATCTTCATGTTTGGTGGTGTAGCCCCTGGATACAAGACAAAGACATTAATAATACCATCTAATTAAGTTGATAATATCATTACAAATCCAAAGTTATCAAAATTTGTATTATGTATCATTCTATTTTTTAAGCAATAAATGGTCTACTTCTTCATTTAGATCATCTAATATTGCCATAATGCTTTTTAGAAAATATTATCATGAAATTGTTGAAGAAATAACGACCAAATTAAAAATCTACTTTAATTGAATGTGAACAGCCATCAATTTAAGAATTAAGATACATCATGTAGAATTTCAAAAAGATCCATTTCTAAGCATCCGACCAAGGGGACAAAAATAAATATTGTCAGAGTGACTGTCTTCTATAATTAAATGTTTTCCTCTTAAATAAGTGTGTATACATGCATGTCTTCAAATTCATTTCAGAACTCTTGCTACCTGAATCTTAAGGAATGAATATATGCATATAATGTATTGAAAAACAGTACAAATTTAAATTAGCCAATGCAAAGCATAGCATACCCTTCCTTGGCAACAAAATATAAAATTGTGACCTTGACCATTAACAAATGACCTAAAAAATCAAAAAGCTGTTTTTCTTAACCATAGGCAACCCCATACAAAATTTTATGAACATTGAAAGTAATCTGTGGCTTCCAGAATACATGTACCTACAAGAATTTTAACTCACCAACACCCATCCAAACAATGTTGATATCATGGTCTCCTAATCCACGCAATATCTTAAAATTTATACCTGTTACAGCAGATTGTTGGGTCCCTCATATGGGACATATTTTTATCAATACCTGTAACAGTTGTTTTAGGAGGCCCCTTATATGGGACATATCTTTTATCAATACCTGTAACAGTAGTTTTAGGAGGTCCCTTATATGGGACATATCTTTTATCAATACCTGTAACAGTAGTTTTAGGAGGTCCCTCACATGGGACATATCTTTTATCAATACCTGTAACAGTAGTTTTAGGAAGTCCCTCATATGGGACATATTTTTATCAATACCTGTTACAGTAGTTTTAGGAGGTCCCTCATATGGGACATATTTTTATCAATACCTGTTACAGTAGTTTTAGGAGGTCCCTCATATGGGACATATTTTTATCAATACCTGTAACAGTAGTTTAGGAGGTCCCTCATATGGGACATATTTTTATCAATACCTGTAACAGTAGTTTAAGGAAGTCCCTCATATGGGACATATTTTTATCAATACCTGTAACAGTAGTTTTAGGAGGTCCCTCACTCCAAGGGGAAGGAGCTATCAGATTGGAAGAGAAGTACTTTTCTATTGCCTTTTGTGCTCTCTCCTCCACTTCATGGTCTGGACTGTAAATCAGATTAAATAGTTAAGCACAAACTCTGAAACATGACCAAAATATCAATAGTACAGAGTTAATAGAGCACTTTATTTTCCTATCACAATCTGTTTTCTGTAATTTTGTTTCACATTACAAGTATGTGCAAATGAAAACTGTCCTAAAGGGATGAATTATACCCCCCCCCCCCCCCCCCCCCCAATGAATACTTTTTCTGAGCAGATCAATTTTATGATCTGACCTGACAAATAGATATTCTCTCATATAAAGTAATCATTCAGGGTATATCAAAACATAGGTAATCACAGATTATGAAGCTCACCTCGTGACAGCAAAATTCAATTCAAACATATTTCTCAGTACATGTATATTGGCTTTTAAAGGCAAAACCACTCAAGCAGAAAAAGTAGGTCAAGGTCATTTTATGAAAGTTTGATCAAAGATACATCCAATATGCAAGTTTGGTACATGTAGCAGTTATACTTTGCTCAATATTGGCTTTATAGAGCAAAATCACTCAAGCAGAAAAAGTAGGTCAAGGTCATTTTATGAGAGTTTGATCAAAGATACATCCAATATGCAAGTTTGGTACATGTATCACTTATACTTTGCTCAATATCGGCTTTTAAAGGCAAAATCACTCAAGCGGAAAAAGTAGGTCGAGGTCATTTTATGAGAGTTTGATCAAAGATACATCCAATATGCAAGTTTGGTACATGTAGTAGTTATACTTTGCTCAATATTGGCTTTATAGAGCAAAATCACTCAAGCGGAAAAAGTAGGTCGAGGTCATTTTATGAAAGATTGATCAAAGATACATCCAATATGCAAGTTTTGTACATGTAGCACTTATACTTTGCTCAATATTGGCTTTTAAAGGCAAAATCACTCAAGCGGAAAAAGTAGGTCGAGGTCATTTTATGAAAGTTTGATCAAAGATACATCTAATATGCAAGTTTGGAACATCTAGCACTTATACTTTGCTCTATATTGGCTTTTAAAGGCAAAATCACTCAAGCGGAAAAAGTAGGTCAAGGTCATTTTATGAAAGTTTGATCAAAGATACATCCAATATGCAAGTTTGGTACATGTAGCACTTATACTTTGCTCAATATTGGCTTTTTAAAGTGAAATCACTCAAGTGGAAAAAGTAGGTCAGATGCTGCATCCGATGAATGGGTCCATCTCGGCATCCAAAGATGAATCACTTGTGCAAGTTTGGTTACTGTAGCATTAGTACTTTGTCAGATACTGAGCTACCCCAAACTTCTTATTCAAGTCACTCAAGCGGGAAATGTAGGTCAGATGCTGCATCCGATGCATGGGTTCACCTCAGCATCCAAAGATGAATCACTTGTGCAAGTTTGGTTACTGTAGCATCAGTACTTTGTCAGATACTGAGCTACCCCAAACTTCTTAACCAAGTCACTCAAGCGGAAAATGTAGGTCAGATGCTGCATCCGATGCATGGGTTCACCTCAGCATCCAAAGATGAAGCACTTGTGCAAGTTTGGTTACTGTAGCATCAGTACTTTGTCAGATACTGAGCTACCCCAAACTTCTTAACCAAGTCACTCAAGCGGAAAATGTAGGTCAGATGCTGCAAAAGATGCATGGGTTCACCTCAGCATCCAAAGATGAATCACTTGTGCCAGTTTGGTTACTGTAGCATTAGTAGTTTGTCAGATACTGAGCTACCCCAAACTTCTTAACCAAGTCACTCAAGCGGAAAATGTAGGTCAGATGCTGCATCCGATGCATGGGTTCACCTCAGCATCCAAAGATGAATCACTTGTGCAAGTTTGGTTACTGTAGCATTAGCACTTTGTCAGATACTGAGCTACCCCAAACTTCTTAACCGGACGCGGACGCGGACACGGACACAGACGCGGACGCGTGGGGTTATAGCATAAGCTCACTCCACTTCGTCGAGGTGAGCTAAAACATAGGTAATCACAGATTACGAAGCTCACCTCGTGACAGCAAAATTCAATTCAAACATATTTCTTTGTACATGTATATTGGCTTTTAACGGCAAAACCACTCAAGCAGAAAAAGTAGGTCAAGGTCATTTTATGAAATAGTGATCAAAGATACATCCAATATGCAAGTTTGGTACATGTATCACTTATACTTTGCTCAATATTGGCTTTTAAAGGCAAAATCACTCAAGCGGAAAAAGTAGGTCGAGGTCATTTTATGAAAGTTTGATCAAAGAAACATCCAATATGCAAGTTTGGTACATGTAGCAGTTATACTTTGCTCAATATTGGCTTTATAGAGCAAAATCACTCAAGCAGAAAAAGTAGGTCAAGGTCATTTTATGAAAGATTGATCAAAGATACATCCAATATGCAAGTTTGGTACATGTATCACTTATACTTTGCTCAATGTTGGCTTTTAAAGGCAAAATCACTCAAGCGGAAAAAGTAGGTCGAGGTCATTTTATGAAAGTTTGATCAAAGATACATCCAATATGCAAGTTTTGTACATGTAGCACTTATACTTTGCTCAATATTGGCTTTTAAAAGCGAAATCACTCAAGTGGAAAAAGTAGGTCAGATGCTGCATACGATGCATGGGTCCATCTCGGCATCCAAAGATGAATCACTTGTGCAAGTTTGGTTACTGTAGCATTAGTACTTTGTCAGATACTGAGCTACCCCAAACTTCTTAACCAAGTCACTCAAGCGGAAAATGTAGGTCAGATGCTGCATCCAATGCATGGGTTCACCTCAGCATCCAAAGATGAATCACTTGTGCAAGTTTGGTTACTGTAGCATCAGTACTTTGTCAGATACTGAGCTACCCCAAACTTCTTAACCAAGTCACTCAAGCGGAAAATGTAGGTCAGATGCTGCATCCGATGCATGGGTTCACCTCAGCATCAAGAATCACTTGTGCAAGTTTGGTTACTGAAGCATCAGTACTTTGTCAGATACTGAGCTACCCCAAACTTCTTAACCAAGTCACTCAAGTGGAAAATGTAGGTCAGATGCTGCATCCGATGCATGGGTTCACCTCAGCATCCAAAGATGAATCACTTGTGCAAGTTTGGTTACTGTAGCATCAGTACTTTGTCAGATACTGAGCTACCCCAAACTTCTTAACCAAGTCACTCAAGCGGAAAATGTAGGTCAGATGCTGCATACGATGCATGGGTTCACCTCAGCATCCAAAGATGAATCACTTGTGCCAGTTTGGTTACTGTAGCATTAGTACTTTGTCAGATACTGAGCTACCCCAAACTTCTTAACCAAGTCACTGAAGCGGAAAATGTACGTCAGATGCTGCATCCGATGCATGGGTTCACCTCAGCATCCAAAGATGAATCACTTGTGCAAGTTTGGTTACTGTAGCATCAGTACTTTGTCAGATACTGAGCTACCCCAAACTTCTTAACCGGATGCGGAAGCGGATGCGGACGCGGACGCGTGGGGTTATAGCATAAGCTCACTCAACTTCGTCGAGGTGAGCAAAAAATGCTTAGTATGTTAAATGTTTTACAATATATATAAAACAGTCTTATGAGATGAGCGATGACAAGATTAGGCCATGCAAAAACATAGGTAATCACAGATTACAAAGCTCACCTCGTGTCAGCAAAATTCAATTCAAACATATTTCTTAGTACATGTATATTGGCTTTTAAAGGCAAAACCACTCAAGCAGAAAAAGTAGGTCAAGGTCATTTTATGAAAGTTTGATCAAAGATACATCCAATATGCAAGTTTGGTACATGTAGCAGTTATACTTTGCTCAATATTGGCTTTTTAGAGCAAAATCACTCAAGCGGAAAAAGTAGGTCAAGGTCATTTTATGAAAGATTGATCAAAGATACATCCAATTTGCAAGTTTGGTACATGTATCACTTATACTTTGCTCAATATTGGCTTTTAAAGGCAAAATCACTCAAGCGGAAAAAGTAGGTGAAGGTCATTTTATGAAAGTTTGATCAAATATACATCCAATATGCAAGTTTGGTACATGTAGCAGTTATACTTTGCTCAATACTGGCTTTATAGAGCAAAATCACTCAAGCGGAAAAAGTAGGTCAAGGTCATTTTATGAAAGATTGATCAGATACATCCAATATGCAAGTTTGGTACATGTATCACTTATACTTTGCTCAATATTGGCTTTTAAAGGCAAAATCACTCAAGCGGAAAAAGTAGGTCAAGGTCATTTTATGAAAGTTTGATCGAAGATACATCCAATATGCAAGTTTGGTACATGTAGCACTTATACTTTGCTCAATATTGGCTTTTAAAAGCGAAATCACTCAAGTGGAAAAAGTAGGTCAGATGCTGCATCCGATGCATACGTCCATCTCGGCATCCAAAGATGAATCACTTGTGCAAGTTTGGTTACTGTAGCATTAGTACTTTGTCAGATACTGAGCTACCCCAAACTTCTTATCCAAATCATTCAAGCGGAAAATGTAGGTCAGATGCTGCATCCGATGCATGGGTTCACCTCAGCATCCAAAGATGAATCACTTGTGCAAGTTTGGTTACTGTAGCATCAGTACTTTGTCAGATACTGAGCTACCCCAAACTTCTTAACCAAGTCACTCAAGCGGAAAATGTAGGTCAGATGCTGCATCCAATGCATGGGTTCACCTCAGCATCCAAAGATGAATCACTTGTGCAAGTTTGGTTACTGTAGCATCAGTACTTTGTCAGATACTGAGCTACCCCAAACTTCTTAACCAAGTCACTCAAGCGGAAAATGTAGGTCAGATGCTGCATAAGATGCATGGGTTCACCTCAGCATCCAAAGATGAATCACTTGTGCCAGTTTGGTTACTGTAGCATTAGTACTTTGTGAGATACTGAGCTACCCCAAATTTCTTAACCAAGTCACTCAAGCGGAAATGTAGGTCAGATGCTGCATACGATGCATGGGTTCACCTCAGCATCCAAAGATGAATCACTTGTGCCAGTTTGGTTACTGTAGCATTAGTACTTTGTCAGATACTGAGCTACCCCAAACTTCTTAACCAAGTCACTCAAGCGGAAAATGTAGGTCAGATGCTGCATCCGATGCATGGGTTCACCTCAGCATCCAAAGATGAATCACTTGTGCCAGTTTGGTTACTGTAGCATTAGTACTTTGTCAGATACTGAGCTACCCCAAACTTCTTAACCGGACGCGGACGCGTGGGGTTATAGCATAAGCTCACTCAACTTCGTCGAGGTTAGCTAAAAATATAAGTCAAAGGGCAAAATGTTATAAATGTTTTATAATATATACAAGATGAGCGATGACAAGATTCAACTTTTAAAATGCATTGAAAAATATAAGTCAAAGGGCAAGAACTCTGGTATAACCTTTTTGGCTGCATTTCCCCTTCTTCATGCACATCTAAATATGATTTTTTATTGTGTAAAGTTTCATTGAAATCCATCTGATGGTTTGGGAGGAGTTGCAATGACAAGATTTGACATTGAAAATGTATGAAAAATCTAAGTCCAAGGGCCATAACTCAGGTCTTATTTTTTTTAAAGCAATCCCCTTTCTTCATGCACATCCACATATCATGACCTGTCATTGTGTAAAGTTTCATTGAAATCCATCAAATAGTTTGGGAGGAGTTGCGATGACAAGGTTTGACATTGAAAATGCATGAAAAATCTAAGCCTAAGGGCCATAACTCAGGTCTTATTTTTTCGACAGCAATCCCCTTTCTTCAGGCACATCTACATATCGTGATCTTTCATTGTATAAAGTCATTGTTTAAGGTTTGGGAGGAGTTGGGATGACAAGCTTTCGTCTACAGACGGACGGACGAACAGACGGACGGATGGACAGGGTGAATCCAGTATACCCCCCCCCCTAACTTCGTTGCGAGGGGTATAAATATAAATGGTATATAAGCTTATCATTATATGATCGTACCTGACATACTGATGATGGAATTGCTTCTCATCAATATCAGCTGGATAAAGTGTCGCCATGTGCTCAATGGACCATCTGAATGGCTTCTGTTGATAACAAAAAAAAAACAATTCATTTTTAGTTACAAGAAAAATTCTTGACTATACTTACATGTACATGTACATGTTGTACACTCATTTTATATACAAGTTGCAATAAAATAGTTCATACAAATTTTCTGCCATCAAATTCAACGACCTTTTAATGCATTCAATCCATCTCAGGGTCCTCCCTTGAGAGAAATTTGATAAATTGTTGAATTCTGCAATTTACTCTCTAACACACTCCTTTAGTGGCTCAAAGTCATTCAATTGAATGCTTGATGAAATTTTCTTAAAAACTTTGTAGTCTACAGCCTTTACATGTACACCTACATGTATATAGAGTTTTCACAACTGTAACTGGGAAACAGATTTCCATCATTCTCTGTCATATATTTTCTGTTCCCTGTGTGTTTTGATGTGTGATTTGATGCCATTACCAGATCTTATCATTTAACTTACTTTTTCATCAGTAGATGGGGTTGATTGTACAGAGAATACTCCAGGACTCATAAATACATGGCCATCTAACTGCTCCAGTAACACAGCCTCAAAAGGATTACGCACTTTCTTTTTCTTCACTGACGAGCTTCGTATGGACTGGCCAGGGGGAGGTCTATGATCTGAAATAAAGACGTAATCTCATTGTATTTACTTTCTTTGTCTACAAGACTTAGAGTAACATTTACCAATCTCACACGCATGCGTCCGATTTCAGTTCCGCTTTTCTTCACTTTGAAATCTACCTCTGCTGTCATCGCCTATTGTTTGTCTGCAAGATTCTTGCAGACTGAAACAGGGGCTTCATATTTCTATTTGTAAATAAAGTATAGCAAGTATTTACCATTAGGTATTGCTACATTTATGAGGTATACAATGTACAAGCATTGTCTTTGTTTCAATGCAATATGATGCAGTATCTGGGATTCTTTCTTCATTCAATGTTGTAACATTTACATGTACATTTATATCTGTTTACTATATATACATGTATGTAAATTTTAAATGAAAATACTTTCTTCTTTAAAAAGATATACAATGTATAAAATTTCCCCAGTCAGAAGGGAAAAAATATTCCCTATCAATTATAAACTTTCAGTGTTTGAAGGTGCTATCAGCAATACCAGTAGATCAAGTGCAATTCTGTTTTACCTTTTCGTAAAATGCATGTAACTTTATACTTTAAAATCGATTTCCAAAAACACTACAAGTACAATAGTTTGTTTTAAGTTTCAAAAGCCAGTTGCAGACAATACACACATCAAAATAGAAGGGACTGATGTTTTTAACCTGCTTTTATCTGCATGTAAAATGGTAAATTTTATCTGCACTTGGGATCCGTCAGCACCACGTGTGTGAAGTGTGAAAATACGCTATGTGCGATTATGCACTCATTTGGAAGAGGAAGTACCGAATTAAAAATCTTCCCCATGATAATTAGTGCGATATTTTCTTTAAAATAATACAATGGTTAATTGAGTTCTCAAACTTGCGGAGTTGGTTACCTTTAGGTGTAGACATATTTACAGGGCTCATGCGTCCACTTCTCAGAGGAGTCTTGAACACAGGTCTGGGACTGAGACCAGAAGGTGTGGCAGACATGGGAGTGTAGGACTTAGACTCCTGGGGGTAGGGACTCCCCATCACTGCTCTGAATAAATCATTTCTCCCTCCTCCCGTCATCTTAGGTGCAGGACTTGGACTGAAAACAAAAGAGTCATCAAATTAAAAAGTCTACATAAAACTGGAATCTAGATCAAACTTTCAAATCCGTTTAACGGAAGGATTTTTTTTTTTATCTAGGACGTGTGTGCATTTTCATGTAAGGCACCTTCAATTTCCTTAATATCCTGTGGAAAATGTACGTGTACCGGTAAGTTAAGGTGCATCATTGGTCATGATTTTGGACCATTCTTGTGCATCTCCTGTTTTAGCACTCATCAGTCAGGGGTCCAACTTTAAAAAGTTATAACTTGCCCAAGTAACTGCTTTTTGTATTTATAACTTAAACAAGTTTATAAAACAGCACATTTTGAACCTGAATATCTCCTCTGAGCATTTTTCTTATGCATAGGGCTGTCACGATACACTAAGCTCAAGATACGATTCGTATTACGATACAACATTTTTAATGAAGATATGGAGGCATTTCTGTAATCCGTCAGATATTTCATTTAAACAACAACAAATTAAGATCATTCATAACTAATTAACTTGAATGATTTGAGAATTATTGTATTGACTAGAAAAAAAGTACAAACTCAGAAGTTATCTTTGACGACTCGGCGTCGAGCATCACCATGTTTATTTTTTAAAGATAAAACTAAATGCTGAAAACGAACCGTAAGTCAACAATACAGCCTCTTCTCGTATCGTGTATCGAACCGTCGTCAAGAACCGCAGTGAATGGTGACAGCCATACTTATGAACTGAGCATTAATAGATATTAAATTGGACAACCTCCTGGTATATCTCACTATCCAGTGCATGCTTTGTGGGTCTGGCGCAAAGCTTCAAAATTAGGGTTCTCTGGGGAATATTTATGTCATTAAATCCTATTTACCAGCAACAGACAAGCTAACTCCCAAAATTAGGTCAGAAACATAGTAAAGACCTAGATTATTGTCAGGATCTTCTTTAACTCATTTGTGTCACACTTATGCCCTTTGCCGTGTGGAGCTCGTAAAAAAGTTCCCCGCGAGGGGTTTGACAGTAAGTGTTTTGAATATATTTCCCTGACATTGTCGCAATAGCACTTTCTATATAGACATATCGTCAGAGAATGCATGAATTTTAGATATTGTTTTCATTTTCGTGCTTAAACATCGACGGCGGGTGCGGCTAGCCAACAGGAGATGCTTACTCCTCCCGGGCACCTGGTCCCACCTCTAGCTTGATAGGGGTCCGTCGATGCTTAATTTTGTGCTCTATTGTAAGTGCTGTTGAGATTATCGTCAGGATCTTCTTTAACTCACTTCTGAATGTGAATATTAACAATAAATCACAATGCTTTGAATATAAAACATGTTTAAATCAAAAATACTGTTATAACTTGTTTAAGTTATTGGAGAAATTCTGAGGAAAATCTGCTCTTTTATTTATAACTTATTCAAGTTATAAACTCATGAACATAACTTGTATAAGTTATTACTGATGCAAGTTAATTAACTTCAAGAAGTAACTTCTCATATAAGTTGGACCCCTGACTGCTCATTGAGCTTGAATTTTACAGATATCGTATTTCAATTTATTATGGCCAATGTACAGCGTTTTTCTTTCAAAAAAAATTGGCGATATTCTCTGACACTTTTTCAACATGTTCAAGGAAACCACAAAAATTGAAAATGGCACTATTTGTGATCATTTATTCTCTCTTATTTGAACACGGACATATACTTTTTTTCAATATATTGAAAAGTCTTCCCTAGGACATGTACATGTTAATGTCTGTCTGATAAAATAGTTGATATTCAGTATCTCTGATAATTTTACCTTAACTAGGATGATTTTCATTATTTTTGGTGTAAAATCAAGAAAATTTTAAACGATCGGTGAAGTTGGTACCTATGGTAAAACTTTATACAATTCAAGTTTTATACAAAGTTTTTAACCTGTTTTATCATGTTTATTGTATAATAACAAAGAAAACTAAAATAAAAATCAAATAAGGGCATTTCAATACTTTTTGTATATTCTTTACAAATGTGCTATTTACCCTTACCAGTTTTTCAAATAAGCGAAAATCTGATTTTCATAATGGACCTATTAATTTTCCTACATTAAATGATTACTATAATTTCATATGGTTATCATAAAATCATCGAAATTCTTTCATTCAGAAATGACATGCCTTAACCATGTTAACAGTGTCTTTTAAAAGCTTTCAGTGTATGGAGATCAAAGATCAATATTCTCCTGCAAAATACATGTACAATTAAATTCTTACCTAGACATCATCGGATGCACCAATCCGGTCCTTTTGCCTGAGCCTCCTGGAGTGGAGAGCTGGGGTATTATTCTTGGACTTTCGGCATCAAAGACTCTATTACCACATCCTGGAAGGTCTCCTGTATCAGCACATGGACTGTCCATCTCATTTCAAATTTACCAGACCTTCATTCATCGAATGCTAAAAGTAGGAAAACGGAATCCACATGAATTACCCGCTTTATAAAGTGCAAAGGAGTCCAAGCCTAGACTTTTAAACAGTATAGGTAAAACCCTAATTTTTTTTTAATTCAGAAGGTCCCAACTAGGGTTGTAAAATGGAATAAAATTTACTATGGACAAAATCGGAGTACTTTCAATTGATAATCGCGTTAATCAAAGTATCAATTTTTCAAACTTTTAATCTCTTTAACCTACATTCAGAAGGACAATACCTTTATTTCCTTAGGACTTGCAACATAATTTAAAAATAAGACTTGTCAGATGACAACATTGCTCGCCATGCAGATTTTGGATAGAAAAATGGCAAATTTGATAAGATTCTGCAAAAACATCTTGTAACAGTCATATGAACTCACATGTGATGGCAATATATTACTTTGTCCCCTAGACCTAATAGAGCTATAAATTAGTTGTCGACATCAGCCCTATGGTTGGTAAAATATCCAAATTGTCCACTATCGATTCTATTTTTGAGAATCGATAAATTGGAGTTATTACATTTTTTTTCTCAAAATTTTCTCTCTTCACACAAAATGACACTTGAAATGTATGTACTATGTACCGGTACAGCGGTAAGAATGGGAGACCTTACTATAGACACTAGCATAAATTTTACATTCATGTACATGCAAGAAGAGTAACATGTATAATGTATATCTCTCTCTAACCAGGCAAAAGTATATTTTTTAATTGTGTTGAAAGTGGTACTGTCCTTCTGAATTAAGGTTACTGTAAAGAGGTTAAAAGTTGAAAAATTGAATAACCTCGATTACCACGATTATTAAGGTAGTCAAACCCATAACTAAAGAATGGATAGTGTGCAAGTACATGTACCTTTTTCAACACATTACAGTTTGTTACATTGATGTTGCTAAAGTTGATATCGATGTAACAAAAGTTGACAACAGTGCCATTAGGGGATTCCAAAGAAAAAAGGCATCAAAATTTTATAACTTTAATCTCATTAATGTATATATTTTTGAAAAGGTCTATCCGATGCGGTCATTTTGAAATTAATTTTTTTCAATAAAATCAAACTTGAAACAAAATAGTTATTTGCAAAAAGAACTTTGATGACCAAAGTAAGTTCAATTATGTGTGAATTTATTCTAAGCATGGAATTAGAGTACATTGTAGTCGTGATTGGTATCAAATGAATTAGAATGAAGTCCTGCAGATGAAAATGTAAACAAATTACAAATAAATGTTGAAATAAACAATTTGTATTTTACAGCTGAGTTTGTCCATAGATCAAAGATTTACCCATCGTTGCCGAAAATCAGTATACAAATAGCATACATGTATCATTAGTCATCAGCAAAAAGCGTAATTTTGAGTGGAAATAGGCATCTATAAATTTACAACCTTAATTGAAAGTAGTCCTCAGATTGCAGTGATTCAGATTGGCGTCGGCCATCGGCCATTTGCCGATAAAATCTCTGAATGGCCAATTGATGTGTCCTGCATCTGCCGAAATGGCCTATTCCTTTCCTGTTCGTCTGACATATTAGCCGATCATATTTTCCCATGAGCAGACACAATTTAAGGTCGAGTTTACTTGGTACCTCGATAAACTATAGCAACAGTTTCATTGGATGATAAAAAAAAGAGTCCGTCGTACAAGCGCTTTATGTAATGGTGACTCGGTGAATGCTTATTAAAGCGTGTAAATAACCGAGTCTGAATAAAAGCTGCAACTGGGCAAGGGCCAGCAAACTTTGTCTTATCAAAGAATCTCCAAGCGGCGGTCCCCCTTGCAGCAGTCCCCCAAGCGGCACTCCTGACACCCCCGGCCCCGAAGTTCAGGCTGAACAACCTGTCAACGTACTGTTGATAGAAAATTCCAAAATAATTTGGTATCCCTACACCCTTGGTTACAGTATGAAGAAACTGCGGACGCCATGCTCTATAAAATATGCCTTGTGTCAAATAGAAACAATACCTTTACACAAGGTAATAGAAACTTTAAAACAAGCTCCTAGCTCCTTTAAAGACCACATCAAGTCTAACGACCATCAAACAGCACTAATATAGTCCCACTTCTACAGGAAAACAATAAGTAGGCCTCATGCAGTTACACACCCATTATTTTCAAGCTTGTAGACTTCAATTTTCATCTCCAGATTGGCTCAGATTGCACCATTTTGCTTTAAATTCAAAAAAAAATTCCGGGTAGCATGCCCCCGGAACCCCCCCCCCCCCCTAGCAAGCTCGCGCCTTCGACGCTCGGCTTGCGGCTATGCCACTCGACGGCCTATACTTTTTCCATGTTTAGGACAAAATGGCCTATAAGTTTTTGATGCTCTAGGCCAAGTGTCCTATACATGTAGCTTCTGAAATCAGTCTGAATCACTGAGATTGTGTCTGATAATGGATAGAAAATTCTACTTGATTTGACCAACCTTCAATAAATTAAAAAACGTGGATAGTGATAAAGGGTCTGACTCTACTAGGACATTATGGACTCCATAGCGTTCTATTGAGCCTTTGCAGAATACAGTGTTTTCCCCTTACAGGCGGTATCTGACGTAGTGATGAACCAATTGTCGCCGACAATCGATTGTCGGTCGCTAAAATTCTTTCGATTCCGATTATCGATTTCAACTTCTTACAACACAATCGATTGTCACTAACAGGAAGGTGTTTTGCTGTCTTTTATGTTCTATTTTTCATGGAACATTGTTTTTCCGATTTAAATCGATAATCAATCGTTTTACACTTTCAGATTATTTTCCAATTATCGATTCCTAAAAGCCTTCCTATGTACAGTACAACACTGATGCAACCCATTGTGACGTCATGAAAATCATGTGGTTTTATACCGTCATTTCCTGTGGATAGTACATGTATTTAACTATTTATTTAAACTATTTAACTATTTTTTTAAACTTTAAGGACTGTTTCCATAGAATTTGATGACGTCATAATCAGTCTATGTCAGATACTGTCTCTAATGGGAAGTAACTCTAGTTTTCAAAAATAGCGAATAGACTACAGTGCCGTCTAAAAATACCATTCTAACCGAGACAATGGATTTGCATACACATCAATACAATTACATCTAAACCACATAGAACAATACATAAAAATTCTCTTTGATTCAATAGTGTATTAACTTAAAATTGTGAACCAGAACAGTACTGGTGTCGGAACAGTTTCCGGACAGTAACAGTTTCCGGACAGTCGCCCTTTTCAAGTACTTTGAAAGAAATTATTTTCAAAATTTTGTGACAATTTTGTAGATTTTTAAATGCAGAATTCAAATCACGAATCATATAAACAAAATTTTGCATCTAAGATGCTTTTATCACATCTCCTTTTTACCTCTTTCTGCCCCGTTTTATATCGCGCTCTGGGGGCAGTCGCCGAGAAACATACTATTTTAATCTACGTGATTTGAGAAGTTTTGGTTCTTTTTTCAAAATTATTTTTACACAGTCATTTGTAGAAAAGATTGAAGAAAACAATATCAAAAACTCATCCAGTTTAGGCAGAAATTGATTGAGATTGACATATTTAAAACCAGGTGTCCGGAAACTGTTCCAGTGATTTGCGAAAAATGGCCAAAATATAGGGTCATAAAATCGGTCTAGAAACCATATTTCTTGAGAGATTTAATATTTTCTTTCAACATGAGTATCTGTGGGAAGGGCATAGCATTATTTGAGAGAAATTTGAATTTTTTCCATTGATGGACGGAGGAGTTATCCCCGAAAAACCTTCAAAATCGTCCGGAAACTGTTCCTACATCAGTACAAATAACAGACAAGAAATCAGAGAAAATTCGAGAATTTTATCCTCATAAAAAAATCAATTTTGAAGAAGACTTTATACATGCTATTGTAAATCATTATCAGAACATGAAAAAGACACACATTTTAACGACAAAAGCGATTTCCAAGCTCACTAAAATATAAACCATTTACTCAGGATGTGTTCAGACTTGTTGTGGCACTTTTCCCGATTTGAATTCCCGCTCCAGAAATTCTTTTGGATTTTTTACTTCCGGTGTTTAAGAACGACGATTTGGACGCGGTTTGTAGAAATCATATTCATAATTTGTAGTTAAGATGGCAGATAGTGGAAAAAGAAAACCATCAGCAGCAAGAGAAACGATAGAAAGTAAGAGTTGAATTTCGAAACGGTAAAATTCAGCATCCCAATATCAAATGAATGTCCATTTTCTAGTTCTATCCTTACTCTCCACTTTTCATGCTTTTACACCATTTTCTGTAATCCTCTAATTATAACATGAATAAATCACAACAAGTACCTCATCTGGCCTGTATATCATTGATATCCCTCGGACATGTGCAAGTTATTTTTAGATATAATTTGCACACACGTGCCCTGTTATAAAGGAAGCGTTTGTTATGCATGTCTTTTCGCGGTAAATTTCAAAATACAGTACCAATTCGGCAACATAAATAAACAATAGATTTTGCGTAATCTAATGTAAAATTTTAATTCATTTACTGGTATGCATGAACTAGATTAACAACTATTTATTATGTAACAATCAAACTGACAGACTGACAATAGTCACCACTATCATAGCTGAAACTTGAAAGTCGCCAACTATCAATGATGGTTTTGAAAATCGATTGTCGCTATTTAAGTTACTCTGACGCGAAATGATCTCAGTGCGAAAAGTCTTCGCTATTATTAAAAATTTGAAACTAGACGCGCTTGCGATGGCGCAGGTACCGGTTGAGGAGGAGCAGACTTATCCAGATCCCTGGCGTACTTAGTCCGCCGTATGTCACAATTTTGCCTTTAGAAAGAAAAAGGATGGCCTTCCTTTTAAAAACCACGAGATTTTGTTATTAAGAACTGACGGAATGTTCAATATTTAATTTATTTTCATGATATTCAATAAAAATCAGATTCTTAAATCACTAGCACTGGGTATTTTTACTGGTTGCCTGCAAAGCAATAGCTATGACCATTTTTTTTGGGGGGGGGGGCATGTTCCTAAGGCTGAAACTGTCGTTATTTGCATCATCAAATAAAATTCATCATGCATACATGTACAATGTACTGCATGTCTCTGTATAACTTCCACTTTGTCTTAAAGGTATAAAATTTACACCCACCTTTCATGTACGGGATAGTGCAGCTAGTTGGGATCACAGCTTGTCATGCCTACAGGATGTTTTAGAGTTACAGTCGTTTACTCCATAGCTTAATGCCCTTAACGCTTTAATGGTTGTTAGTTATACCAAAGAAAGGAGTTAATTTATATATAATATAAGTATATATACAAGTAAAAAAAATTTTTTTAAGTAAATCCAGTGGTCAGAGATCTTATTTTGAGGACACTCTTAGTCTTTGTAATATCGAATATTCGAATACGAATCGAATACATGTCACGAATATTCGAATACCCGTTTCAGGTATTCGTTTCAGCTCTAATGTATATACAGGCACTAAATGAAATACTAATGAATATTCCAATACAAATTTTCCATTTGAATATTCGCTCAAAACTATTCGTCCGCGAATATTGGAATATTCCTTTCAGTTCTAGACATCATGCTGACATAGAGAATAGACCACTTGCCAAAATTCATAATGGCTGACAAAATATGTACGAGGTAGGCAATTTTTGCGCACTTTTTCATTGTTACGTCTTCTAACAGTGACGTCATAATGTAAAACAACACCAAAAGATGTTGACTCGGACATTTTGATTTCTATGCTTTCTATTCTAACAAGATCGGAAAATGGTATATTGGTACAGATTTTGTCAAATATACATGTACATCTTTTTGGTACTGTTCCTTGAACTTTAACTGCTGATCCTAGTTTCAAAACGGTAAATTAAAAAGGTTTCTTAACCGCTTGTCAATGTTTTAAAATCAAATTATTGGCATTTTCCCTAATCTATTTTATTAAAATTGAGAAAAGCATATCAAAATGTCCAAGCATTTGTGCAGTCAGTATAAATAAAAGCAAATCAAATATAAAAAAGCACCTTCTGGAAATATTTTATTGTATAGACGTCCCTGATTTGAAGTAGTTCATGTAATCTTAAAAAAAAGCTATCAAATGCAGTTCAATTATTATTTCATTGAATATATCATGGAGTCGTTTAGTCCGGCATGTCTGATGGCGTATTCCAAACATCAGGGATCACCCTAGGCAGCGATTTTGCCACATTTTTTTTTTTCTTAAATATCGCAGTAGTGCTAAAAAATCGCTTCCCTCCTTTGCATAAATCGCACTTAAGTTATATAATGCGACAGAACAAGACATTTCAGCTTCAACCTTCAAATTTTCAGCTCACTTACGAGAATGTCATGATTCCGCCAGTAGCATCACCTTTGTAAAATTATATGAATTCAACAGGTGTTCTTATACATGTACCCAATATTGACGTTTTAACACAGGATTTTTAGCTCACCTCGACGAAGTTGAGTGAGCTTATGCTATAACCCCACGCGTCCGCGTCCACGGCCGCGTCCGCGTCCGTGTCCCCGTCCGGTTAAGAAGTTTGGGGTAGCTCAGTATCTGACAAAGTACTAATGCTACAGTAACCAAACTTGCACAAGTGATTCATCTTTGGATGCTGAGGTGAACCCATGCATCGGATGCAGCATCTGACCTACATTTTCCACTTGAGTGACTTGGTTAAGAAGTTTGGGGTAGCTCAGTATCTGACAAAGTACTAATGCTACTAGTGTTGTTTAATCGGAAAAATTTCTAATCGATTATCGGTTTATAATCGGAGAGGATTTTAATCAATTATTTCGATTTAATCGGAAATAAATTTTACTTGATTTTACAGAAAAGAATATGACAAGTAATGATGAAACTATATTAAATCATATGCTAATATACGTTAATCTTCCCCTCGCTCATGATATATAATTCTGTAGCAATTTATTGATCAAAGGAGATGGATTAGTATAAGTAATTCCATTACTTGTTTCCAAATCCTGTTATATATCTTGTAATTTATTTGATTATATGATCTGGAATAAATACAGTTTAAACTAATATACGTAAAATGTCCAGATAGAACTCCAACCACAGAATGATAAAATTCTGTCTAGTAAATGAAATATTTTGTCAAGATCAAGCAGTTATGGAACCAAAACAAACTGTAGTTGTATAAAAAAATACTTTCGCGGCAAATGCCGAGTTTGGGGGGGGGGGTCTCCATTCAACCCAAGAGTAAGGTTTTAGCTCATTCATTGAGGGATCAAGCAATATCCTGTGGAATTAAGGCTAACAGTACTGTAAACTAATCATTGACCTGGCCTTGTCCTTCTCACAAAGCTCTGGAGTTCGGCGTAATTTTTTTTTCTAGACGAGTAGATATTGACGTATCGCATCTGACGTTGAAATTTTCTATTAGAGTACTTGTCGTTACTATTAAATTCAATGGGAATCCTAATTCCACCCATTGTATGCCTTAGAAAGTGTAACCTTTTCGAATTATTTACGCTACAGCCGTAACTACTCGTGGAAACGATCGTCGATCTACTTTCGTTTTATCTGTACTTGTCATACGCGTATTCGACCGAAAACTATGTCATTCTTTTCTACGTTGTATATTTCCGATTATAATCGATTCTTGAAAACATAATCGATAAATCGAAATCGAAGGGTATTGGCGATGATGTCGCCGATGTCGGCGATAATCGTTACAACACTAAATGCTACAGTAACCAAACTGGCACAAGTGATTCATCTTTGGATGCTGAGGTGAACCCATGCATCGTATGCAGCATCTGACCTACATTTTCCGCTTGAGTGACTTGGTTAAGAAGTTTGGGGTAGCTCAGTACCTGACAAAGTACTAATGCTACAGTAACCAAACTGGCACAAGTGATTCATCTTTGGATGCTGAGGTGAACCCATGCATCGTATGCAGCATCTGACCTACATTTTCCGCTTGAGTGACTTGGTTAAGAAGTTTGGGGTAGCTCAGTATCTGACAAAGTACTGATGCTACAGTAACCAAACTTGCAAAAGTGATTCATCTTTGGATGCCGAGATGGATCCATGCATCGGATGCAGCATCTGACCTACTTTTTCCACTTGAGTGATTTTGCTTTTAAAAGCCAATATTGAGCAAAGTATAAGTGCTACATTAACCAGACTTGCATATTGGATGTATCTTTGATCAAACTTTCATAAAATGACCTTGACCTACTTTTTCCGCTTGAGTGATTTTGCCTTTAAAAGCCAATATTGAGCAAAGTATAAGTGCTACATGTACCAAACTTGCTTATTGGATGTATCATTGATCAAACTTTCATAAAATGACCTTGACCTACTTTTTCTGCTTGAGTGATTTTGCCTTTAAAAGCCAATAATGAGCAAAGTATAAGTGCTACATGTACCAAACTTGCATATATGATTTATTTTTGATCAAACTTTCATAAAATGAAATTGACCTACTTTTGCTGCTTGAGTGATTTTGCCTTTAAAAGCCAATATTGAGCAAAGTATAAGTGCTACATGTACCAAACTTGCATATTGGATGTATCTTTGATCAAACTTTCATAAAATGAAATTGACCTACTTTTTCCGCTTGAATGATTTTGCCTTTAAAAGCCAATATACATGTATTTAGAAATATGTTTGAATTGAATTTTGCTGCCACGAGGTGAGCTTCGTAATCTGTGATTACCTATGTTTTTATGCCTACCGGTAGATGTGAGGATTTAGCTTCACGTTTCTCTAGCAGTTGTCAGCTGTACACACTTTTTTGTCATTGGCCGGATTGCGAAGCAAAATCCGGTCTATGAAATGGCAAAGTCCGTCTGTCCGTCAGTCCGTCCGTCAGTGCGTCAATATTTTGGTTAAAGTGTTGCGTTTAAGTCCGTCGAGAGAAAACTGATTGGAGCAGCAACTTGAAACTTGACATGGTGATAGACCATGATGAGACAAATCAAACAAAGCAGCAAATTTGACCTAGTGACCTTGACCTTGAGTTTGACC
Organism: Pinctada fucata; assembly: GCA_028142955.1. NCBI lineage: Eukaryota > Metazoa > Mollusca > Bivalvia > Pterioida > Pteriidae > Pinctada > Pinctada fucata. The sequence goes on from AP027102.1 coordinate 23,557,194, forward strand.
AACTTTTGAAAAACCTTTGCCATAACTTTTGAATGGTAAGTGATAGGGCTTTCATATTTCACTTGTGTATTCCTGGTGACAAGACCTTTCCATGGATTCTGAATTTTTTTACCTTGTGACCTTGGCTTTGGAGTTTGACCTACTTTTGAAAATAATAAACCTGGGCTTTTATCTCATGAACTGTAGAGGCTATGGCTTTGATATTTCACATGCAGAATCCTCATGACCAGACCTTTCATTTGAAGTCATGACCTTTGACCCAGTGACCTTGACATTGACCTTTGACCTACTTTTGAACTATAAGAGGTAGGGTTTTGATATTTTACATGTAGAATCCTCATGACCAGACCTTTCATTTGATATCATGACTTTTGACCAAATGACCTTGACATTTACTTTTGACCTACTTACTTTTGAACTATAAGAGGTAGGGTTTGATATTTCACATAAACATGTAGATTCCTCATAACCAGAACTTTCATTTGATATGATGACTTTTGACCAAATGACCTTGACATTGACTTTTGACCTACTTTTGAACTTTTAAGGGTAGGGCTTTGATATTTCACATGCAGAATCCTCATGACCTAGTGACCTTGACATTGACCTTTGACCTACTTTTGAACTAAAAGAGGTAGGGTTTTGATTTTTCACATGCAGAATCCTCATGACCAGACCTTTCATTTGATATCATGACTTTTGACCAAATGACCTTGACATTTACTTTTGACCTACTTACTTTTGAACTATAAGAGGTAGGGTTTGATATTTCACATAAACATGTAGATTCCTCATAACCAGAACTTTCATTTGATATGATGACTTTTGACCAAATGACCTTGACATTGACTTTTGACCTACTTTTGAACTTTTAAGGGTAGGGCTTTGATATTTCACATGCAGAATCCTCATGACCTAGTGACCTTGACATTGACCTTTGACCTACTTTTGAACTAAAAGAGGTAGGGTTTTGATTTTTCACATGTAGAATCCTCATGACCAGACCTTTCATTTGATATCATGACTTTTGACCAAATGACCTTGACATTTACTTTTGACCTCCTTACTTTTGAACTATAAGAGGTAGGGTTTGATATTTCACATAAACATGTAGATTCCTCATAACCAGAACTTTCATTTGATATGATGACTTTTGACCAAATGACCTTGACATTGACTTTTGACCTACTTTTGAACTTTTAAGGGTAGGGCTTTGATATTTCACATGCAGAATCCTCATGACCTAGTGACCTTGACATTGACCTTTGACCTACTTTTGAACTAAAAGAGGTAGGGTTTTGATTTTTCACATGTAGAATCCTCATGACCAGACCTTTCATTTGATATCATGACTTTTGACCAAATGACCTTGACATTTACTTTTGACCTCCTTACTTTTGAACTATAAGAGGTAGGGTTTGATATTTCACATAAACATGTAGATTCCTCATAACCAGAACTTTCATTTGATATGATGACTTTTGACCAAATGACCTTGACATTGACTTTTGACCTACTTTTGAACTTTTAAGGGTAGGGCTTTGATATTTCACATGTAGAATCCTCATGACCATAACTTTTTTCATTTCACGATAGTATTAATGACCTTTGAACTGACTGTCTGCACAAAAAAGTATAAGTAATTAAGTTATCTAATGCAAACACTTCGTAATCCGGCATTACCGCCTTTAGCGGTTTATAATTTATTATAATATTAATTGACCCTGAAACACTACAATCTTGCAGTCTTGGTATTGTTTGAACAAAAGCATATTTAACTCAAGTGGTAGCTGAGATAATTATTTTTTCGCATTATAACTTTTGCTTTATATCACATAACTTTCGCTTTATAACGTGAAACTTATGCGTTATTACGCAAAATCAAGCGTGAAATATAGGTCAGATACAGCGAAAGTTTCGCAATATAACACGTAAAGTTTGCGTAATAACGAGACTTTCTGGTAATAATGCGAGAGTTTTGCGTAATAAGGCATAAGTTTCGTGATATAACATGTAAAGTTCGCGTTATAATGCAAAAGTTTTGCAATATAATACATAAAGTTTCTTTATAACAAGAAAGTTTCAGATATAACACGAAAGTTTCGCAATATAATACGAAAGTTTTGTATTATAACATGAAAGTTATGCGATATAACGCGATACATCTGCTCAATAATTTTTGTGATATAATGTGAAAGTTTCGCGATATAATGCGAAAGTTTCGCAATATTAGCGTAACTTTTGCAATATAACACGAAAAAAGAATTTCTTGGCTTCCACTTGAGCTTTATAGGCTTTCGCATGTTTGCATAGAACAGAGACCGTAAAAAGAAAATTTCATCAACGAAAACTTTACAAGATGTATTGCGCACGCAATTAGACTGGCTTTTTACATGTGTACATGCAATTGACGTGGTGGCATGTAGTGCTGGGTATCAAAACCGAATTTTCGATACGATACAATGCAATACAAAAAGTACCGATATCCGGTATATCGTATCTAAAATCATATTTAGTAAAACGCACAAACTAACAATTTTACTCACTAATAACTACCCTTCCCCCAACACAAAGTCAAACGGGTTCCTGGTGGTTCGGTTTAACTTAGGCACGGTCCATTTGATATTCTGGGGGGGGCTTGGGTTTTTTTCGAATAAAATAATTTTGCTCTCAATTTTGATGAAAAAAATTAATTTGCTTATGGTGTGACAGAAAAAAATAATCTTGCTCTTACAAATAATCTGAATTTGAAGAATTACCTTAAACTTTCGCTAAAATTCTTGAAAATTTTTCGGCTCACTTCGCTCGCCGCATTTTTCAAATTGTATCAAAAATTTTTCGCTCGCTTCGCTCGCCATAGTTTTCTATCAAAACATTATTCACTAATAGCATTTTAAGTTCACATATTTGAAGATATCAAAAGTTATTCATGTCTGTGAATGAAAAAGGGCTTCCTTAAAAGCTTAAATATATTATCAATATTTATGTATTGCTGTTAATACATGTTGCATGTATCCCATAGAGTCATGTTCAAGTAAGCTTGGAAGGAGAACTTCAGTTATTCACCAATTCACAATTCTTAGTAACATTTAAGAAATTGTCTAGGAGACCTTCCCCTCAGACCCTCTTTTACATGTTATATACATGTACCTTATATAAAATATTGAGAATTGTATTGTAAAAGTCTTTTATCTCTCGAGATCTGTTTAAAAGTGAATTGAATACTTGCATAAAAATATACTATTATTAATATTTAGAGTTTTGAGTAAAAATATGAATAATTTCTATTGATAAAACACAAACATTCTTAATATGCGCATCACTTTGTTAAAAAAATTTCCTTGCTCCAACTTTGCCTGAAAAAAATAATTTTGCCCCGGTCCGGGGTGAAAAAAATAATCTTGCTCCGACAAAAAACCCAAGCCCCCCCTGAATATCAAATGGACCATGCCTTATAATTTTCGCACATTTCTTTATATCTTATATACGATTACATTCCCTAAAGGGTCTGTTTTATGTTATCTTTATCTTTATTTTGTCTGAAGTCATAGATCAGACTTGCCTCCTCCCACCCCTTCCATCCCCTCCCTTTCATCCTGTCCACTAATCCCTTTTGCAATTCGGGTATGGATCGTCCTTACTATCAGTGAACAGCAGCATAATAAAACGGTCCGTGCCGGAATCACACAAGGGATTACCTGTCCACCTCCTCCAAGGAAATGCTAATCAGCAATCATCCACTTGCAACAATAGTCATTTTCCTCTCAAATGTTCAACCCTACCAAGAAGTGAGTCATACTTACCTTCATCTCATAATAATTATAGAATTTACTGATTTTCTTGTACATTTGCCCTTATCATTTCTTAAAGTATATTAGGATACATTTTTACAATTCAAATTACATGTATGAAAAGGAGAACACTTCAATTTTTCAGCCTTGATTGAAATTTCTAAGCTGCTGAACACCGGACTTGATGCAGAAACCTTGGCCACCTGTGTTAGATTATGTGAAAATGGAGTGAATCCAGAGGCTTTGGCCCATGTTATCCAAGAATTACGTAGGGAATCTGCAGCTGTCAAGGTAATGTGTGGAATGCCTCCTAAATCAAAGATTTCATCATTTGGTCTGTTCCTCTCTTTGTTTGTCCATCAATCTGTATGTCTGTACAATAATACTAAGATCATGTGATTGACCTTGAAATTTTATCTACAATCTTTAAGGGGGTTCGAGTATCATTATTTTGACACTGTTTGGATGGTCAAACTAACTTTATTTTTTATCCAAACTAGAAATCTATCTTCAGATATTCTAAAATGTATAATATATATGCATCGTGCAGGGCATCTTTAGGGTATAATACTTGAACAAAGTCGGTCACTCTTAGTGGAAAATCATATTTTGCCCAAATTTTGAGTATATCCAAGGAAAACTGAATAAAAATGAGTATAAGGTATCTAAAGTCAAATTTTCTAATGGAAAAGTGCAGGTACTTATTTTTAGCAGTAGAAGACAAGAAAATTGTAATATTTTGAGAAATAGCAATGAAATGGTAAAAAATGTCACAATTTGTGGGCTTATATTTGATGTCAAAATATGCCAGAGACTATATTCATATGCCCTTTAATTAAAGGAAACCCCCTGTAAGGTACCTTTTTCATCATTTACATGTTTAAAGGGTGAAACAATTTTTAAGTTTACCAAATTCTAAGGAGTTACCACCATAACTTTTAAAGATATTGTAAATTTAAATACAAAAATGCTATATCTTAAGCCAAAAATGCGTAAATAACCTGTATGACAAACAAAAAAGTTCTACAAATCACACCGGGTAAACGGATTTTACGAACCGGGCAGGATTTTACGAATCGGGCAAATTCGTTCTTGACGTATAAGGGGTGCCGTCAAAAGTACTAGTATATCTCTTTTCTTACACAGCTTGTATCAATGCGAAGACTAGATTCTTCGAGTACACATATTTCTTTATAATGTGTCTTTTGCGTTTCTTTTTACATTTTGAAATTTTTGCGTAATGACGAGATGAAATATTTTTCCTTCTACATTTTCACATAAACATGAAATATTTTCGAGCAGGGTTCTTTTGCAATTCATATTATACATGGAATTTCAAGACTGGACATCTGTCAATCTGAATCGTAAAAATATTTCATGGGCAACGAAGTATTCACGAGTTAAACGGCATTCTACAGGACAGGGGTATTCGAAAATGGATTTTACGAATGCGGGCAAGTAAGGAAAATGGATTTTACGAACGCGGGCACTGGATTTTACGAACACGCTTTACAAAACACATATTTCCCATTTTTACAGTAGTGAAAGGGAAAATAGCATTCTACACATGAATTACACGTATAACTTAATGCATAGGAAAAGAAGAGATCAACAGGAAATCTTTCAAAACAGCAAAGCGAAAGTTTGGGTTTGAGAGTCTGATGATCATGATAATCTTTTGAAAAAAATGACAATATAATTTACTTTAATACTTTATATAATATAAATATAGAATCACATCGCATATTAGGAACGAATACTCTTTTTATTTCAGATTGGAATAAGCGATACTATCATAAATGTGCCCCTTTTGTAACACATTTCCTGAAACCATTTCACATATATTTTGTTTTTGCTCTAATTCACAACAACTTTGGCTTGATCTTAACATTTGGCTACATGATATCTGCAACATAGATAAAAACTTAGATGTAAAAAGCATATTAATGTTTGGGATAGTAAATGATAATAATAGCAATATCAACATCATAATTATATTTGGCATGTAATACTCATAAACGCAAATCAAAAGGGATATTAAAGAAAAAAAATTACACCATTGTAGACAATTGCAAATTTTTCTTCTTTGTATACAGGTATATGCATTGTCATTTCCTTTCAACTAGTGCTACTTTACGTTTAGTATTGTTCATATCTATGTTACTTATTTTATGCGGTGATGTAGAACAGAATCCAGGTCCGTCGTCTCGGTCAGAATCTAGTATGTCGTTGACAAGTTCCTATTCTAATTCTACAAATTCTACCAGTCATACAGCATCTAGACTATCCTTGTTACATTTGAATATCCAGAGTATTAAGCCAAAAATTAACATAGTTGAGGGTTTACTACAAGATTTAGATGTACTTTGTTTCACGGAAAGTTGGCTGAATACTTCAATATTTGACAACGAAATCACGATAAAAAACTTTCAAACACCATTTAGATGTGACCGAGACGATAGGGTCGGAGGTGGAGTGATTGTATATGTTCATAATTCTTTACATGCAAAAAGAAGAACAGATCTTGAAGTTAATGGTTTAGAAAGTGTTTGGCTAGAGGTCAAAAGTAAGCATGTGAACTTTCTTATATGCACATTTTACCGACCTCCGAACAGTGACCAATCTATATGGCAATTGATAGAACAATCCTTTGAATTAGCTTCGAATACCTGCGCACATAACATTATAATTACTGGCGACTTCAACGAAAATCAATTCAATTCATCGAACACTCGCATAAGGGAAATAACTCTAAGTTTTGGTTTTCATCAAATGATCAATGTTCCTACTTCCTTTACTGAAAATTCAAGTACACTAATCGATCTTTTAATAACAAATAATCCTAATGTAATTGAATTATGTGAAGTGAGAGAACCTTTCTTAGACGTTAATGTTCGATATCACAGTCCAACCTATTGCTACTTGAAATCAGAGAAAACCCATAATTCTATGTTTACACGTAAAATCTTTCTATATAAATATGGTAACTACGATGAATACAGAAACAAATTACAAACTACTGAATGGGACGAATTAATAAATGATAACATATCAGTGGATCAGTGTGTAACGAATGTAACAAATAAGATTGTAGAATTAGCAGATGAAACAATACCTAATAAAATCATTAAAATAAATAAAAATGATTTGCCGTGGATCACAAACGAAATTAAACAAATGATAAGGAAGCGTAATAGAATTAGGAAAAAAGCAAAAAAATCGAATAACCCTATGCATTGGCACAAATTTAGACAGATAAGGAATAAAATAGTGAATAAGCTTAAGTCTGCCAAAGTTAAACACTATGATAAAACTACACAAAAAATAGAGACACAAAAATTCGGCTCGAAAGATTGGTGGAAGACGTCTAAAGAAGTATTATGTTTTACAAATAAAACTAGTGAATTAGATATCCTGATTGATGAAAATGGACTAGTAATAAATGATGATGAAGAAAAAGCAAACCTCTTGAATAACTACTTTGCTATCCAATCAACCATGAACACAGCTGACCTCGACCCCCCATCCCTTCCAATATCTTCTGATCCAAATCTAGAAAGTTTAACTATCCTTAACCAAGATATTATTGATGTATTACAATGCCTTGACATAAATAAAGCTTGTGGACCTGATTCAATTAACCCCATATTATTGAAAGAAGCCACAAATGAACTATGCTACCCACTTTGTAAATTGTTTAACTTATCATTATCAAAATGTACTTTTCCGGAACAATGGAAATTGGCACACATTGTTCCTGTTTTCAAAAAAGATAATCCCCAAAAGATTGAAAATTATAGACCAATATCGCTCTTGAGCATCTTGAGTAAAATTTTTGAACGATGTATCTTCAAATATTTGCATAATTACATTATTTTGAATGAATTACTCTCTCCGCACCAATCTGGTTTTACAAGGGGAGACTCTACAGTTAATCAATTACTCTATATTACTGATGAAATTTCTAAATCACTAGACCTAGGAAAAGAAGTAAGAGCAATCTTTTTTGACATTAGTAAAGCTTTTGATCGCGTTTGGCATTTAGGACTTTTGGCTAAAATAGAAAATTTAGGAATTAAAGGCAACTTGTTAAAATGGATAAAAAGTTATCTGTCAGGAAGAAAACAAAGAGTCATTCTTAATGGTAAAATGTCTGATGTATTAAGTATCAATTCTGGAGTGCCACAAGGCTCAATACTTGGACCCATTTTTTTCCTTATATTTATTAATGATATTGTTTATGAAATAGGATGCACAATCAAACTTTTCGCTGATGACACTTCAATTTACATAACTATTGAAAACCCAATTACTGACGCATATATTCTAAATTCTGATCTTAAAAAAATTCACGAATGGTCCGCTAAATGGCTTGTTAACTTTAATCCGAATAAAACCGAATCGCTACTAATTTCTAGAAAAACTAATGCAGTACAACACCCACCCCTTAATATGAATAATACAACAATACAGGAAGTTACTCAACACAGACACTTAGGTCTAATCTTAACAAATAATGGTAACTGGGGACAACACATTGATACAATCTTGAATAAAGCTTCCTCACGACTAAATATACTCCGATCTCTAAAATTTAAACTTCAACGGAAAACCTTAATGATTATGTATTTCTCTTTTGTCCGACCGATCTTGGAATATGGCGATATTATATGGGACAATTGTCCAAATTACTACAAGAATCAACTAGAGCAAATCAATTTAGAGGCAGGTCGCATTATATCTGGAGCTACTAAGTACACGAGCACTTTGTCAATTTACAACGAAACAGGTTTAGAACCACTAGAAAAAAGACGAGAAAAACATAAAGTAATACAGATATTCAAAATAATACACGGACTTACCCCTTCTTATCTAGCAGCAATAATTCCTCCACAAAATCACGATTTCCATAATTATAACACTAGGCATTCTAATGATTACATTAACATCCATTGTAGAACAGCTCATTATTCAAATAGCTTTGTTCCCTCCAGTATCCGACTATGGAATGAATTACCACCTCGCGTAAAAGAAATCAGCTCCCTCTCCAAATTTAAACGTGCACTCTCTCATAAATCTAAAGTTCCTGAATATTACACTGTAGGTGATAGACGTGGACAAATTCTCCATACACGACTCAGAATGAAATGTAGCTCACTAAAACAGCACCTCTATCTTTGTAACCTCGAGTCTGATCCCTATTGTACATGTGGAAAAATTGAATCTAATTTCCATTACCTACTTGATTGTAACAAATATAACTTACTAAGACAGCAATATATTCATTCGATTAATTTAGATATCGGCACAACCCTATTACTTTTTGGAGATGAAAATTTGAGTTTCGAAACCAACTGTAAGATTTTCCTCAATGTTCAAAAATTTATAGTCAAATCCAAGCGTTTTACATAGGCTTCAATTATTGTATGAGTATCGTCAGTCACTCTTTTTTGAATTAATTGTGTGAATTTTCATTTATCAATTATGTTACACTTTGTATTTGTACATGTGTGATCCTTCATTTACTATAATCCAGTTTTCACTATTGTTAACTTTTCTTGCACCTTATTTATTTACTTTTCATACACCATATATGTATTGTACCGTGATCGTCGTGAAGTGAGATATGTGAGAGAGGAATTGATATAAGTGGTGAACCACTTGTTTTCCAATCTCTTGTGTTATTGTACTGTCATTGTCACCATGCTTGTCTGGAATAAATACAGTTTAAACTAACATCATAATTATTCTAGTTAAAAAAGTACATTTTTAGACACACACAAAAAAACTCTAATCTAAAATGCCATCCCTCTCTAGAAGGTGCAAAAAATTGATATAATATCTTATCTTAAAATTGAAAAGTATATCTTTAAGAAAGATATGAAAAATGAAATGTTTTCAGAGAAATGTGGAAAACTCTCCATACTATTAGTATGCAAGACGTGTGAATGGTGTATGCGTGTTGATGTCTGATGTATTGTCTATGTTTTGTTTACTGTATATAATACAAAAATACAAAAAAAAATAATAATAATAATAAAAATAATAGATAAAAACTTTTTTTTAAAAGAGCAGTATTATAGTTTGTCGTGAATTATATCTGTTACATTGATGAAATAAAATGGTCTTCAAACCACCAGAAACAGATCATAAAAATGCAAGCTATACAGAAATGCATGTATATATTTCAAGATGGTCGATGATGAAACTTGACGAGTCTACATTGAATAACGAATTTATCCCGCCGATGGCTTTCTGTTTATTGCCTTTTTTCGGAACATATTATTTTCTTTTCCCGACAACGCCTTTTCCAATTTTTATTTTCGAGAATATCAAGGACTTATAAACCGTGAGAATATCAAATAGATGTTTTTTATGAGTATGTAAGAAATACCGGGAGTAGTTCTTGTGAAGGCCATGTCAGTGGAGAGGTTGGCGTAAGGGGCTTTCGCCCCTTCCACCCTCCCGCCCCCAAATATTTTCAAATCACTGGAATTTTCCATCTACATCAAGAGTAAATATCAATAAATGATTAACTATATAATTGTTAAAGGCATCAATTTCCATTTTTTAATCAATTAAAAACCCAACTCTGAGAGCCTTGAATTGCATGGGTCCTAAAAAGGCTGAAATGCAGTCACCCCCCCCCCCCCCTCTTACAACTTGTCATCATACCATAGCTTCACTTTTGACCCGCTTGGGACTTAAGTCACCCCCTGGAGCCTGTTTTACAAAAATACTTACGAACAATTTTAGAAATTTTCGTAACATTCATTATCAAATAAGAGCTTAAAATCTTTTTCACTCCTTTCTAATAGTATTTCTACATACTACATACAAAAGAAACTAAACATCGCGATTTAGTTTATAAGAAGTTAGTAACTAGGCGCTCAAGAGTTACGAACATTTCTTAAATTTTTAGTAAGTATTGCTGTAAACAAGCACCGGATCCCTTGCCAATACACGCCCCCACCCCTTACTCAAAAGATAGATCCGACACTTCAATTGCTATTCGAACAGTTCGTATTGTACGCTTCACATAAGCATTTACAAACTGCAAGATAAAGACGTAAAGGTAAGACTCTCTCTCTCTCTCTCTCTCTCTCTCTCTCTCTCTTATCTTATCTTATCTTATCTTAGTATAATGTTGTCTAATTTCATATACTATAAAATTAGAACTGTTTCATCGTAACCAAGATTTTGATTTCATCCTAACTTTCAGTTCTAGATGGAAAATGACTAACTTTTTTCATATTAGAGTAGTGTTACTATTCTTGTTATGTGCGTTTTCTTAATTGGAATTGAAAAATAGAAGAAAAAAATATTCAATACCTTCATCATGTTCATGGTTTCAGCAGATCGTAAATTTCTTTAGTGAATAATCTATCAAATGTAAATGATAATATCTTCTTGAATATAGAACGTTTAATTGTATACAGACGCTGAAATTGACTTTAGTAAATACAATTCAACATCTAATACCAAAAAATGTGTTTTTCTGCATTAACAACATTATTTACTCTCTATTAATCACATAATCAAGATAACACTCCAAGATTTAAAAATCCCCCGTAAATGTATAATGTTCTTGGCTATCAATATTCACCGTTACATAATTCACGGTCATGTTTTTTACAGATCTGTGTTTATTATCTGTCTCTCCGAACGCAAGGGAGCTTTAATCAAATTGTGATTGTCTTTATATAAAGGCATAAGCATCCGATTACGACATGACCATAGAAATGCACTCTGCGATTCTTATCACAGTAAAAGCAGCGTAACGTAATTCACAAAATCAGTGAATCTTTCAGAAAATAAGAAATAAAAGGATTTTTTCTGAAAATGAAACGAATGTAAAACATTCAATGAAAAACTATTTAAGTTTGCAAATAAAACAAAAACACTCAAATACACATTTTTATATTTAAGTGTTTGTGTTTTTATTTGTTACCATCCCTTCCCTCTGGAAGAAATATTTCAATCTATTAAAGTTTGGTCTATTATAAGTTAGAAAAGTATTGTTATGATATTATATAATTCTAATTTTAACTCATCCTAGATCTTTAAAGATTTTGTAACGTAATTCACCGTAAAGCTTGTGACAATCGAGTTTAGTATAATTCAGAGTAAAATACTACAAAGCGTATGAAAAGATCTCGATTTTTTAAAATACTGATATTACCTTTATTAAAATATGTGCGAAATATTTTGAATTTAATACATTTTCGCGTCACAGATTACCCATTTTATCATATAACTCAGTTTGTGACGTGTATTTTTTGTCAAATACAACCCTTATATGATAGAAAAATCCACACATATCGAGTTCAAAGGTAATCATGAGGCATATGGAGGAAGAGCAACTAATGCACGTAAAATGTAAAAGAAAAAAAAATCTGTCAATGATTCAATGTTTCTTTCTAAAATGTATTGTGACACAGATTTTGCGTATTGGCGCAACTTAACTGATTTTGAATGACTTGTACGAAAATTATATTATTGATACACACTTGGTTAAAATGACATTCTGAATCTCGTTTGTGTGTGGGGGGGGGGGGGGGGGAGGGGCGGGGGTGTTCAGTGTTCAATGTTGATAATAAAAATTCAATTTCCAATTGAGATCCAACCTGACAGCATAATTGAGACACTTTAAGTTCTTATTATCATCAGTTACTGTCGAAATTTTCTCGAATTTTGAATTAATCCTCTTCAAGATCCTTCAACAAAACGACCAAGAGGGTTTCGGTCTAGCCAGACACTACTGCTTTAAACGATTGATGACTTAGATATTAAATCTGTCAACACGTGACTCTACGAAGGGAAAATTTAGATTTCTCTTTTTTACGAATTGCTCCAGAGTCTTATGAAAATTGATATTTCACACCAGGCGAGTTCTATAGTACATGTAGTAGGGAGAAAAATATCAAGTCATGTTAGAATTGAAAATATACCCTGATGTCTGTGATGATGATGATGATGATGATGATGATGATGATGATGATGATGATGATGATGATGATGATGAAAATGTTGAACGTTTACGACAGACGGACGGTCGGACACTGACGGGGCGTTATGACAATAGCTCACTTGAGCTTCGCTTAAAGTTAGTATTTTCACATAGTATTTCATATAAAGAATAAGTGTCTTAATTTGTGTTTTGTTACGGGTATGCAACACACAGCAAGTACATTTATCGTACATGTAATGCGCATGTTCCTTTAGATCTTTTGCATTGTGACGTCACGAGTGTTAACATACGAAATGCAGTTACATTCGTTGTGCATATACATGTATATAATATTTAGAACTGAACAATGATGCGTAAGATATAATACTATATAAATTTACAGTATACAAAATTCAACTCTTCAGTGAAGAGGATAAAGATAAAATTTTCTAACAAGGAGCAACTCCTCCCCGAATATAAATTTGACCGTTACTATAGTATTCTAGTGTTTCCTTGATGCATAAAAGTGGCTACTAAGCTATTATATATGCAACTTACGGAGTGATATTTCAAAATAGGCTTTACATTCAAATAATACTTTTACTGGGTACTGAAATTCGTCCGCGATGGAATGTCAGCGTTATATACCAAATGGTATATTTCTATATAGGTATGAAACATGATATACATATTATACATTATATAGTTTGTCTAAGATTCAAAGAGAGTAAATAAAGTTATTTGTTAAGTTTTAATTTATAAATTAAAACGCATAGGAACCATTATGTATCGAATTAATTGAGTTATACAGATTGTGTTCGTAAAATCCAATGTTTGACAAGTGTCCGTGTTCGTAAAATCCAATGCCCGGGTTCGTAAAATCCTTTTCATTGTACCCCATCACACTCGCTAATTAATTATCTGCATGATCCTGACAAACAGAACAATCCATCAGTTCGAAATATATCTATAAATATTTTTTCTAGATTGTGAACCGTAGAAATCACGAGGCATCATTTTGATTCAAAAGGAAATCGCATTTTTTTGTGATAAAAGATAAGCGAAAAAAAGAAATTCTGGTTAAAAATCGAAGATGTGCGATAATATCAAGCCATGGATACTTCAACTGATAATAGAAATATGGATAGATCATTAATCTTGGTAGGCATTGCCTCAATTGCTTACCTTTGCCCTTTAATACTATCTCCCCAACAGTTTCAACTTCGTATATCTGCTACTTTATCTACCCGATTCGTAAAATCCTTGCCCGATTCGTAAAATCCTGCCCGGTTCGTAAAATCCGTTTACCCGGTGTGAAAATGAAGGATTTATTACCGGCAGTCATGACTGCCGGTATACTGTAATCAATCGTGACATACTTGCATGGATAAAATAACTCTTGGCAATATGATTGGTGGACAATTACAAAATATGCAAATATTTGTCAAGGTTATTTTGAATCTGTGCATAAGATACTTTCATCAGGTCGGATCAAGAGTCTAGATGACTTGACAAATGAAAGTCATATCGTATCAGTGCATTTTCATCCGAAAGATGCATCGAAAAGTCTTTGTACCGATAGGTCCTACAACAATCACAGATCCTCGGAAATTTCCGTAGCTTGAATCGGAAATAAAAACGGAAAAGCCCGGAAATGTGCGATTGGTCAACAAGAACAAAATCGTCTAAATTCCAATTTTTTCTTACTAGTATTTTACAACATTTATTAAATTAATGTCAGCTAACTGCCGGCAAGCTTTTTGTAAAAGCTAATACTTGTTATTCAAACATGATTAGATATTTGTTAAACAAACTATTTTAAACATCTGCAATTAATTAAGGCAATACAACGTTATTCTTATATATTTTGGAAATTAGTGATGACGTCACGCGGTACCCGAACCACCTTAAGCTTTAACATTAAGCTTAACGTTTTATAGGTATTCAATAGGATTTCCATTTTAATCAAGTGTACGGGCTTAGATTGTTTCAAGAAATTTCCTTGGGACCAAAGCATTAGACATTATGATCTTGACCTTGAATTTGACCTACTTTAACATTGGAAATAAGTTTTGACATGTTTGATTGGAAATTGATAGACCAGTTATTGCACTCATTAATTTCTTGAAGTAATCCCTTTCAACTGGTGCAAAATCTTTGAATTTGTGACTTCTCAGGTTTTGTTATTTTGTAGAAGTCCTGATGAATTAAAACATGTTAAATCAATCGTATAGCCTTGACATTGGACACAATTTTTGATAGGCGTTAGTATAAACTCATAAATGGTGGCTCCGATAGGTCCTAACCATCCTACCCTTCCCCTTGATATTTTACCGCTTCCAGTATGAATAAAAACCACAAAATATCACTGGACGCAGTCAGAGAGGCTAACCCAATCAAACTGCATTTTACTCATGAACTGTTTATGAACATAAATAAGAGATTTACTACATCCTGATATTGTCCCTACATATATTTATATATTTTTTTAAATCACATATAACTTGAATAACGTCTTCTTGACTTTTCTTAAACCTTGGATGTTTACATTATAATTTCTGTCAGATCTTTTCCAAGGATTCCATGGAGACCAAGGTTAAGCCTATTTGTAATAGCCGATGCAATTGGTTATTCTAAGGACTAGAAAGAGAAATAACTCTGTTGATTCGCTATACGGCAGCACGCGAATTTCAAATATGAGGCAGTAAATATATCAAGGAGAAGAGTAGGACGGTTAGGACGTATCAGAGCCGTAATTTATGAAGATGATTAGTGATAAGCCTGTGACTTTGTAACATTTACATAGTATGTATGGATTAGCATGACATGTTTTCCATTGGATATTTTTTTCAGGCATCAGAGGGGTAGTGAGAGACTTAACAAGGAGTCATAATTGCCAGTGTAAAGCCATTCTCAGGGACATTAACTGTGTGAGAGCTTGACGCTTGTCAAACATTTTACAGATTTGCTGTCTTCATTTAGCAAAAACGTTTTATTACACTAGGAAGTTTGTATTTCTTATACTGTTGTCAGATACCTGTACATTAAGTGTTTTGGAATTTACCAAACATTTTGCGTGGTGAATTAAACTGGAATGAGGAAGGTCTTTAAATATGTTCCCATGTCAAGACTAAACAAGGACACTGATAACATATTGTGACTGCTTATTCTGACATTTAAGAAAGTTTGGGACTTGAAGAGGACAAGTCTTTTGTTCCAGAAATTTTGTTTTTACAAAATATGACACATACATGCATTGTTTCTTCATTAATACTCAAGATCATCAAATCTTGAGCAACTTCATTTTTTTGATTTATTAATTTATATTCTATATGATTCTATCAGGAAATACTAAGAAGCATAGTACCAGTGATTACTTAAAAAAAAAAGATTGTCAGGAAGCTTCATACTTTCTATTAATTTCTATTTAATTTAAAACTGCAAATATTTAAATACATGTATTTAGTATGGAAAGGTTAAAATTTCTTCAGCACAAAAATTTATTTAATGAATACACTCATTCAAATATGAAAAAAAAACTCATAGTTTATTAAATTTTCCTTCCGAAAAATATTTTACATTTTGTAAATTACATTAAACAGGAATATTTCATTTAATTGACTTTTTTCATGCATAATTAAATCTATAATTAAGTTTCCCATGGTGAGCCTCACTTGGGTTCTTTAAAAATGGAGGTACATTTACCTTACACAGGAAGTGATGTAAAATGTAAACAAAAACAAATGCTTCACACTCCCATTATTTAGCTGTGGTATTTCACAAAACATACAGAAGTGTCAACATGAGTTAAGTTTATATTGGTTGTATTTTAAATATAAAGACAGTTTATGTTTGAACTTCATTGATTAAGCTATTTATGGTGTGAAGATGGATGCAGAAAAGAAAAGAAAGTATTTTGTAGTAAAGGTTGCTAATATTGCTTCATTGAAGAAGTGTATTAGAACCGGTGAGTGGGCATGTAGGGACAGGAAATTCCCCCCTCAGCCATTCAGTGTTCTTACCGAGGCCTATAATAACGACCAGAACAGTGTTATGTTAATGTTTAGTGTTAATAATTGTCATGGATGGCATGGGTTTGCGGAAATGTCAAGTCTTCCAGGAACAGTGGATGTTACATTGACAAGAAGAGAAGTTAACAATGGAAAAGATACCGAGGTTGATACATGTAGGGATAAATTGAATGCTAAATTTGGTTCTGACGATACAAGGAAAAATGAAACAGAAGAGACGCTTGAAACTAGTGATGAGTGTAATATGTCAGAATGGCAGTATTTTAATGTTAAGTGGTGCATAGAATTCTTGTCTGAATTTGGAGAAAGATGTTTAGATTTTCAAAAAACAGCTGATTTGATTTTGACTGATCACTCACCCATAAACAAGGGGCGTAACTGGCAAGAAATTCAGGTCAATTCCGGTATGTTGCTTTGTGAGAGGATAGAAGCACATTATAACAGTTTATGTGAGAAAAGACAGAAAAAAGAAGCTGAAAAAGAGAAGAATAGACCTCCAGAATTCTTCACAGGATCAGGTGAAATACTTGATATCGAAGACAACTGGAACAGAATATCTATGAAAGTAGAACGAGAACTAGGAAGGGTACTCCTGGCATGCCCCTTTGGAAGTCAAAGGTGACTAAAAAATTATTATTTTGTGGAGTAATTGATGTTTTATAGTTCAATTTAGATGTAAATGTATTAAACTTTCAGTACTGAATTTGCTTATCTCCTAACTTTCAGTACTGAATTTGCTTATCTCCTTAATGTAAAGTGCTTGTTAATGTTTTCATTATGTCATGATTTCCTTAACTTGTAGAGTAATTCATATTATTGATTTATTTTGTAATTGTTCTTCCTCTAGGTACAACTTGCAGACCCCTAGTAGTGATATGGACATGTTTATAGTGTATCAGGCAGACACCAGGAAAGTACTTGGCTTTAACCCTCCTCAACATACTGTCAAGGTTATTATCAGTACATTTCTGTTTAAATCCAATAATTCAAATATAAATGATTAGATCAATTCCAAAAATAAAAATGTTGCATTCCATATAAATCACATTTCAAATTTTGATTTTTCAAGTTTTTAAGAATGGAAATTTTCGAAATGAATTTATAACTTCAAAAATTGCTATTTTAGAACAGTGAGAAAGAGGTATGTGACTACACCATACACGAAGTACACCGTTATTGTGAGCTACTGTTGTCTGGGGACCATAGATGTATAGAGACACTGTATCTACACCCGAGTACCGTGTATAAGTCATCTGAGGAATACTCACAGTTATGTTCTCAAAGACACCTCTTCTGTAAAAGGTACTGCAATAAACTCTCATACTCACTTGTTACAGGTATAGTTAAATTAGCGATTGAAAGTCATATATAAAACTCAAAATCAGTCAAAGAGTCAGAAACACAAAATCATAATCAAAAGATCAGAGTCAGGGAAATTGCCTTTTTTTTCAAGGTCAGGATATTGTCAGGGAATTTTGGAATTTGTTCAGTGAAGAGTGCTGGCAACCTTGCAGAATAATGATAAATAATTATGATAAAAAAAGAAAAATTATAAAATCAGAATCCAAAAGTTGCAATAAGCAGTAAACCCTAAAACCAGCTACAAAAAAGACATCTTTATGGTAACTTATTTGTAAATTAACACAAAGAAACATGTCATTTTCAGGAACTGTTTGGACAAGTATTTACGAGATGCTACTGGAAGTAAAGGGACCAAACTGTTTGATAGGTGGATCAGTGAACTACAGCACAAAGGGACAAACTTAGAGGACGACATGCCACAGAAACTAAACAAGCTGGCATATGTCATTATCAGACTACTACAGAATGCTAAGTATGGCTTTAAGTGAATTTGTCTCCTTTTGCAGTCTCAATTTTCTTGAATACATAATGAAATTATTGTATAGTTGCTGTCTAAATATTTTTGTAATCCCTCTTGATCGCCAGAAGAAATTAAATTCCCATGAAGTTTTCTTTAATTTATATTAAAAGTTATGTAGAGCCCTGTAAGGAACATCAAACATTGAACACAAAAATACATTTAACAAATATTCATAAAAAATCATTATTTCATGATAGGACACATTTCATCCATCCTGCTATGGTCATTCGGTAGTTTTATATATATAGATGAATAAGAAGCTTGCAGACAAAGAAAGATAACTCTTGTAAAAAAAATTCTCTTCATGAGTTAATATTTCATCGCTTTAGCAAAAATAATTATTTCATGTACTAAATAGATAAAAATATTTACCAGATACAGGCAAGGCTTTAGTAACCTACCAATACGACAGAGACACGCTTCACACACTCTGGATAAGTCCTAAATACAAATAACAATACTAAATACCTATTTAGAACACATTCGTATGTTTTTCGCTTAAAGCTTGTGAATTTAATAAGAGTCATATATTAAACCAATAAATTACAGTTTCATATCATTTAACAGTGTGACACGAAATCAATTTTAAGCCAGAACTCAAACATAACCTCATGTGGCTTAAACAACAATTATGTTCAAAAATGTATCGATGAGTTTACCAAGTACAAGTAAAAACTGATTTGTGTTTAACATTACCACATATCTGAAAGTATTTAAAATATAAATTTATTTTTCTCAATAAGCCAATAGATGCAATTTGAGACATTGTGCTTTCCTCCTTACTTTACTATCTTGTGTGGAATGAATCGAAATTACTATGCGTCAAGTACAAATCATGCACTCGTGGAAGTGTACAAATTTAACCAATTATATCCAGGGCTAAAAATAAAATGATCAACTACATATTATAGTGAATATCCAGGATTTAAACGGTATTCTCATACAGCATGTAAGTATATAAACCAGGGAAAAGCTTGAATTGATAAATTACTAAATACAGTTAAAGTATCAAAATTAAGGTAGACGAAATGAATTAAAAGTGATTCAATTTTAACAAATTAGGGAATTTTTAAATATTTGTAAAGTAAAGTAGAGGTCAACAGTCAAATCAATCAAGGTGCTTATCTCATTATCACTTTGTGCTTGCCATCAAATCATTCAGGGTTTGTTTAATCCGTTGTCATCACTTTTGGTTTCTCGATAATAAATCAAGAACCCCCCAACCCATCCATACCATATTTAGATTTATGAATATTAATCAACTTTAAGAAGGGAAGATACCTACTGTATTACTATTTTCATCAGTAGGTCAAAGGTCAAGGAAAAAATACACCTGAAATATTACTCTCCAGATAATATCTCATGAACCTCTGAACATATCAGAACTATTTGACTGGTGGAGATTATTTTGATATTGGGATCAGCAGATCAAAGGTCAAGGTCATTTTTAGTAAAATTAGACTTTAGCTGTTAGTTTCCAGGTGATAAGTCATGAATTCTTCTCCCTTATCAAGTGTAGCGTGTTCGCAGCGGATGATAACCTGTATATATACTTTCTATGCAGACCTTGTTTGATAGAATCCTTGACCAAATATGGAAGCCAATTTTCTAGATTTGTTGTCGGGGATGCCAGGAAATAAATATTTCCAAAGAAAAAGATTGTATTTAAAAGTTTCTTATTTTATTAACACAGAGTCAACATTTTGTTTGTAACAGAGCAATATTAATTGATTGTTTGCACAAAGTAAATTAAGTAATAATTAGTCTAATAAATTAATGACAACAAAACACTATCTGCAATGAGTCAGATTTCTGGTGACTGGCACTTTACCAGTAAGTACTCTATAGATACTAGTTAATCAAACTAATGGACTGGTAATTACCAGTAAGAGTTTCAAATCTAACCCTACATAAACGAACACACGACTAAAAGGTTTTCTATAAAGACTAAAAGAGACTGGTATTGACCAGTAAGTGTTTGTATGATCTAAAATCCTAATGAAAAATGTCCCAAATAAAGATCGAAATAATATGGTCTTCGCCTATCAAAGTAAACTAAAATCGGCCCAAATAACTTCCGAAAACATACTCCTAACCTTAACCTCCTAAATAATATTCTACGTAATGAATTAAAACTACTAAAGACTGATAAAATATCAGTAAAAGTCTATAAAATCAAGTTAACTATCATATTTCTCTCTACAAAAATCCTACACACCTTCCTATGCAAGCAAATATGGCAGAAGACACCGAAATCAACGCGAAAATCAATTTATACTACGCGCCGATCGCACAATGACGTGAAGATACGCGATCGATTGATCAACCAATCACGATCATCGCGTACGATCATTGACCCCACTTGACCTCAAATATATGGCCACAAACGCGATTAGTTTCGTACATAAACTATAATAATTAAGTAATTACAAGTAAAAGATAATTAACCAATTATCGATACGTAATAAAAACTAAGTAACTACATAGAGTA
The DNA here is from genome assembly GCA_028142955.1 of Pinctada fucata. Classification (NCBI taxonomy): domain Eukaryota; kingdom Metazoa; phylum Mollusca; class Bivalvia; order Pterioida; family Pteriidae; genus Pinctada; species Pinctada fucata. The sequence goes on from AP027102.1 coordinate 23,578,339, forward strand.
CAAAAATAAGTTCATAAATTGGCGCGCTAACGTACAAGAGTTAGCTAACTTTACAATGCATTATGGGTAAATGCGATGGCCGAAACGTCAACAAGCACATGTAAACAATCGTGCCAAGAAAGATGAAAACACACTTAATAAACAAATATCATGTGAAAAACAGGTAAACATTCAATTAAACAATAATTATAGATTTGATTCATAACCTGCATCGTGCTAATTAAGCTGTCAAACAATCGAAATAGCACTCAGACGATGCAAACGATAACCGAGGGGTGTTCTCAAAAATAACATTGTAACGTAATAACAGCTGATCAGTGGTGTAACACAAAACAGTTCATATTTATATATATAAGACCTCTATTAGCGTTTGTTACATTTGCCCCCCTCTTAAATGTCCAAGTCCCTTTGGACATGAAATTCAACAGAATACTCAATTACAAAGAAATAATTCACAACTTGAAGAAAAATGTAAGTATGACTATGAGCACCAGGTAAGACATTGACAATTTTCTGATATAGCAAAATTATTGACTAGATAATCTATTACGTACATATATATATTGCTGCCACATCTTAATTGAGCCAAAGTTTTAGACAATAAATAATTTACTTCCAACAATCAATAAATAAAGTGTAACATTCCATTGAATAAATACTGTCAATTATTCATTCAACAATAACATATCAATTCATAACCTCATACATGTAACAGTATATAGTAAATTCATCTAACAAAAAAAATATCTATATTTCTCACTTTTGCAGCACTTGAATCATAAACCTGCCCAAAATGGCTGTATGCATGACAGAGTATCAACATGGAATGCACAATTGCAGTAATCCCATATACAACAACACATGTCAAGGTAATCACAGATAAAGGTGAGAAATAATTGAACAATTACCAACAATAAAAATTTTCAATGTGATGCAACTTTGACGCAAAAATATAAGCATACATGTATCACATAAGTTATCTAAGTTAAACTCGATCATGACAATGAAACAAGGTCTAAATATCATAATATCATCTCAGATCCACATCTCACAGTATCTCATCTCAACCTATCCCATCTATCTCGCCACAGTACCTATATAGCTCAAAATTCATCTCAAACAATTTCCTAATCATTCCTCATACCTAGACCAACACATATACTGATGTATCTACTACATCATCAACAATATGAAAACATGTCATTTTGAAAAAATTAATAAATTATACAATTTATATTTCAAATTGGGGCACATATATATATTCAATAAATATACTCTCAAGTGCAAACACCTCAAATCTCCTTCAGTACCATACATGCATTTCCTCAGACATATAAATAAAAGGCATGTCATGTAAATATAAGTTTGCATCATGAATTCAAATTTTCACCTCAATAAGAATCAAGACATAAAAAAAAACAAGACAAGACAATATTTAAAGTCAGCATGGTGAGTATAACAACATGTAAACACAAGCCCAGAAGAGCTTTTTACCGACATGTGAAACATATATATAAAACCAAACAAATGTAACAACAACATGCAACAATATACTCTAGATCAAGGGAGAAAATTAAAATTTGCCTACCAATTTGAATACCGGTACAGCCATTACTTGCTTTAAAATATATAAAATACCTCATGCTAAAACCTTAGAATTTACTTTGATTTGTAAGAAATAAATTTGACTATGTTAAGACTGAATGATGTCATAAAATGAAGCTAAATAGCATAAGAATTTCATACCAATAAAAGAATGGAGTGCAGATATATACATGCAGATACAACCTTAACCATACTGAACCCTCCTAAACACAGACACAGGAGAAGAAAAAGGAGTGTAATGTGCGGCCAACACTAACTCCCCTCCTCCATCAACATGTATCAAAATAAATAAGTTCACATTCTACACTTCAACATCACAATAATATAGCAAAATAAATAGAAGTCGCCGCTATCTCTGTATGGAACCACGAACGACGTTACATATAAAATATCCACCCTCCCATATATATAAGGATAATATAACTCCGAAATCCTGTTAATATTATCCAAGGTCACTATAATATCTATCCTAATTAGTAACTGTTAATAACCTACATATAATTCTCTCCATAAGAAAAATATCTATGACAAGATATACATCTAAAGTACCATGATGACAATTACTACAACTATAATTATACATATAATAACTACCATAGAGCCTACCATAAAATCGATACCAGTGAAACATGCAAAAATAGTATTAATTTATATGCTGTATTTTTATCATTACAGGTTACGGAAGTAATAATGGAAAAATCCAAAAATTTCAAGAAATCCAAGAGGAGATTAATAAAAAAAAAGGTACTTAATACTTTCATCATAATAATTCAAAAATACTTAATATGAAAAATGTCCCAAAAATTTTCAAAAATTTTGAACAATGGTTAATGACACCTCATTTTCATACAATTATACATTTATATATATACCTAATTAACGTTTCTTGCATCTAGGGCTGTTTCTTGATTTTCTGCAGGCTGGGGAACGGCTCCGGTCAGCGGGTCTCCTCCTGGCGGGTGGATCCGGAGTAAAAAGGTCATCCAGAGGTGAAGGCCTTGTAAACTCTGGTACTGGTACTGGCCTAGATTGCCTTGGCATCTGGTAAACGACAGAGCGCATTCGCTGAGGGGGTGGTGACGGCCTTCTACATCTTGAGATGTTGGGCATCTCCCCATTGCCATTACCATGATGAATCCTCTGGACCCTAGGATCCTCGGGGATCTCCAAACCTCGTTCCTCAAGCAGCCTCCAAATGTATTGGTATATCATCTCCCTCGCCATCTAACCATTGACTTCCTCCGTCCTCTGGTAATTTAGCTTTCCTCGGACCTTCCTCTAAGTCCGTTATCTGTTCGACTCTGCGTATGTCCTCACATACAGCTGCAACACCCATAACTGCATCAGCATGTACCTCACATGGCCAGTCAAATGGGTTCAGCACCCTCAAAGGAACAGTAACCCTCTTAGATATATTAATGACAGTAGGCGCCACTAATAAAGAAGTTCTAGCTAAAAATTCTTCCGATGGCTCAAACATGAGGTCTCGTAACTCATCATTTTTTTCATCATCCTCTCTAACTATGAATGCCTCGATTATCATCTCACTCATGGCAGGAATTTCAAACTTCTCAGCTGCTCGTAGAATTATTTGGGAATTTTTAAGGCCTTGTTGTATACATGGAATGCTGTGTCCATATAGATTGATAATTCCCTTACTCAACAGAATATCAGCTTGTCCACCCTTATCATTCTGGAGTATATCAATCCCAAGTAAGACGTCATCTTCAATGTCTGCTACCATGATTCTTTTGGATATTTCCAAGGTCCCAAGTTGTATTTTAAAGTTTCCACTACCATATACTCTAATTCTGGTCCCTCCTGCACCCCTTAGTTGATAGTTTCCTGACAGCTTTGGTCTGTTTTCCTCAGACAACTTCTCATAAATTTTATGAGAAATTATAGTACTAGTAGCTCCAGTATCAGCAGTAAAATGAACATCAACTCCATTGACTTTTCCTACGATATATATGCCATCTCCCTTTGGAAGTTGTCTATTTACATGAAAAATATTGATTTCTTCTGGTACATTATTTACATGAAAAATAACATCTTCTGTCCATGGGTCTAGACTGTCCGTCCGTCGGCCAGTCTTACAATGAACCGCCTCTTGACCCTCAGAAACGGTAGCTTCTAGTTTAAAGATGGTAAGGGTCCGTGATTTTGATTTCCACCTGCTCTCATATTCAGGGGACACTCTCTCGCAAAATGTCCAGGTTGATGACATCTAAAACATCCTCGGCCTTGTCCCTTTCCTCCTTGATTCAGCACAGGTTGCTGTGCTAAAGGTGGTGGCGGTAAGTGAAGTTGGAATGGCGGTACTACTGGGTTCGAACCCATCATTAGGTGACCATTTTTCTGTTGGTCCAGCCTATCCCTCAACTCTTGCAGTTGCTTTTCTAATGATTCCACTTTAGAATTTGCAGAGTTGTCTTCCCTTGGGGGTTTAGGTGCATTCGTCTTCGCTTTTATGTTCCTAGCTTTCCTGGATTTCTTACTTTTCCTACGTTTTTGTTGTCTTTTATTATCCGATTCCTCCCCACTGCTCTCAGAAGTAGTCTCATCTCGAACAGCCTTAACTGCTCTTTTACCACCCTTTTCTAGGCGTCCAGTCTCGCCATAGTGCACAGCAAATAGTACTGCTTCGTCAATGTTGAAGGGGTCCTTAATGAACTCAACATTGAACTGTGTCTCTCTGTCTGCTAGTCCATCCAAAAATCTCCTTAATAAATCTTCTTCCCTGGTCCTACTGTCTCGAGCAGGATGCGCTTTGTCATATAACCTCTTTAATTCTGCAGCGTAATCTTCAACTCGTTCCCCTGTTTTCTGGTCCCTACTGCTAAATTTTGCTGCATAAGACTTTCGGGTCTCAACAACTCGAAATGGGTTCCCTATCTCCTTAGTCAGTTTCTTGTAGTTCTGTCTTACTGTCTGATTTAACTGCCCGAAGACAAAGTCACCTGCGGTTCCATGCATCCTGGGTAAAAGTTCAGACAGCTTCTCATCGTTGCTCCACTGTTGACGTTTAGCCGTATCCTCAAATCTGCTTAGCCATATTCTCCAGTCATCTTTCCCTGTAAATGGAGGTAGCTTCAGAGATGAAGAACTTTTTCGCCTGGCTGCATTCCCAGTCAGCATTGACCCTACAGAGTCTGCGTCACTGCTCTCCGATTCACTCAACCCTTTATTGTTGTTTTCGTCCCTTCCTCTCTCCAGTACATATTGCTGGTTTGCCAAAGGAATCTGGCTGAGCACCTTCTGTACCTCGTCCCTGATTATTGCTTCCACGTTGATTCCTGCATGGCTGGCTGACGCGTGATTCTGGCCAACAGCAGCATGGGAGTTTGAACCAAGTAAATTACTGGTACTAGAGACAGGTACACTACCTGTAGTACAACAGACAGGTATAGAGCCTGTAATTACAGAAACAGGCACAGAGCCTGTACCACTATAATTGTATTGAGGTATACTTGTGTTGGGTATGTTATGTGTACATGTAACAGGTAAACTTGCTGTACTACCACGCGCATTAGTATATGCTTGTATGTGTCCTGTGACTAGGCCTATACTTTGAGATGGTATCCGGTAGGGTGCGAGACCTGTACTAGTATAGCTTATAGGTAAATGACTATTTGGTGTACTTATTTGACTTAAATTAGTGTTTGCTTGTAAATAACCAGGTAAGGACCCTGGTACACTATAACCAGATATTGGGACTGGTAAATTGACAGGTAATGTTCCTGTAGTAGTCTGAGTACATGTAATAGCCTGAGACCCTGGTGAAGTCATTGACATACTGGAGGGTAAGGTCATAGCATCTTGTCTCAAGAATGGTACATTAGCATGGCTGGAACCTATACTTAGTGTAGCAAAATCTGACCTTTGTGAGTACATGTGATCAGGTAAATTACCTGTATATTTGTTCTCTATGTGAACAGGCAAATGACCTGTACTATCATTTATGTTTATTTGTGTGTTACCAGGTAAAGTACCTGAAATGGTAACAGGTATATGACCTGTATGTGTGATTTGTATGTCATGATAACCAGAAAATTGGCCTGGTAATACTCTAGGATGGTGTGGGACTGGTGTTAAATTTTGACGAATATCGCTTTCAGCAAAATCTAAACCATCTACTCTCTTCATAGGTCCTGGAGAGGCTGGTGGGCTGGAATTTCTGGATGACATCTCAATGTGTACCTCAGACACCTCATTGATTGGTGGATTACCTGGAGACAAAGGCTCTGAACCTCTCAAGGATGTGCGACTCTGTGTTCTCTTCTTACGGCCTCCCATACTCGGTCAAATGTATATAACAAGTCAAATACAATGGTTCGATCCAAGGATTCAAAATAACTAGAAGAAATGACTCAAAGTGACTAGACTAATAAATCTATGTGCCTAGAAGTATTAATGAATCGGGTTTCAACGTTTCTAGATGTATGAGTTAATGAATCCCGCCGGGGATACCAAAATTGTAGCGTGTTCGCAGCGGATGATAACCTGTATATATACTTTCTATGCAGACCTTGTTTGATAGAATCCTTGACCAAATATGGAAGCCAATTTTCTAGATTTGTTGTCGGGGATGCCAGGAAATAAATATTTCCAAAGAAAAAGATTGTATTTAAAAGTTTCTTATTTTATTAACACAGAGTCAACATTTTGTTTGTAACAGAGCAATATTAATTGATTGTTTGCACAAAGTAAATTAAGTAATAATTAGTCTAATAAATTAATGACAACAAAACACTATCTGCAATGAGTCAGATTTCTGGTGACTGGCACTTTACCAGTAAGTACTCTATAGATACTAGTTAATCAAACTAATGGACTGGTAATTACCAGTAAGAGTTTCAAATCTAACCCTACATAAACGAACACACGTCTAAAAGGTTTTCTATAAAGACTAAAAGAGACTGGTATTGACCAGTAAGTGTTTGTATGATCTAAAATCCTAATGAAAAATGTCCCAAATAAAGATCGAAATAATATGGTCTTCGCCTATCAAAGTAAACTAAAATCGGCCCAAATAACTTCCGAAAACATACTCCTAACCTTAACCTCCTAAATAATATTCTACGTAATGAATTAAAACTACTAAAGACTGATAAAATATCAGTAAAAGTCTATAAAATCAAGTTAACTATCATATTTCTCTCTACAAAAATCCTACACACCTTCCTATGCAAGCAAATATGGCAGAAGACACCGAAATCAACGCGAAAATCAATTTATACTACGCGCCGATCGCACAATGACGTGAAGATACGCGATCGATTGATCAACCAATCACGATCATCGCGTACGATCATTGACCCCACTTGACCTCAAATATATGGCCACAAACGCGATTAGTTTCGTACATAAACTATAATAATTAAGTAATTACAAGTAAAAGATAATTAACCAATTATCGATACGTAATAAAAACTAAGTAACTACATAGAGTACAAAAATAAGTTCATAAATTGGCGCACTTACGTACAAGAGTTAGCTAACTTGACAATGCATTATGGGTAAATGCGATGGCCGAAACGTCAACAAGCACATGTAAACAATCGTGCCAAGAAAGATGAAAACACACTTAATAAACAAATATCATGTGAAAAACAGGTAAACATTCAATTAAACAATAATTATAGATTTGATTCATAACCTGCATCGTGCTAATTAAGCTGTCAAACAATCGAAATAGCACTCAGACGATGCAAACGATAACCGAGGGGTGTTCTCAAAAATAACATTGTAACGTAATAACAGCTGATCAGTGGTGTAACACAAAACAGTTCATATTTATATATATAAGACCTCTATTAGCGTTTGTTACACAAGCTTTGATAGTTGGGCAATCTTCCTGGAGATGTGGAGGGTACTTACAAATCTTCAATATCTTTGTCCCACAGAATTGCTATCATAGGGTAATTTGAATTACAGACCTTTTCACGCGCCTTGAATTTTTATAATTTTCCATCCCATCATCAAACTGTTATGTAAAATCTTTCTGTTTCATTTCAGTGATATTGTGGATAAAGGACAAATAACTGTGTACAGAGATTCAGACTCTAAAGAATACATAGACTTGATGGAGATACGGAGAGGAAAGTGGTCACTTAGTCAAACTAAAGCAGAAATATCACGGTAAGATAACTCTTTTTTTTCAGATTTTAGAATTTTTTCAGATCATGAACATGTGCATCATGTATAGAGTGAAAGAGGTCAGATGGGCAGATGTGAAGGTCACTACCAATAAGGTGTTACATGTAATTCTACAAAGTGTTAAGCTTGGAATGATGGCAAAGGGCCTTTAAGGTGGAAAAGGTTACAACCAAAGTTTATTGTTTGTAAGAGGTAATTTGTATATTTTTGAATGACAAAGACTGTCAAAAACCTAGACTAAAACACTTTTTATTCCAAATAGCATGTTAGATTGATGTAAAGAAAGGCTTTGTCACTCAGGTTCTAACATGTTTTAGAAAAAGTTTCAAAACGTCTTTTCATAGCATTTTTGCATGAATTCACTGCCTTTTCAAAACAATGAAATGTTTTAATGTAAAACATTTTTAGCTCACCACACAAAGTGAGAGGGAGCTTATGCTATCACCCTGTCACAGGCATCTGTTAAAAATGTTATAAAGTATTCGTCACAATCATACTAATATACATGAATACATTTGGTACAAAGTATATATGAAAGGATCGGAAAAAAAGCTTAAAGTTTGTTTAAATTCTTCTCCCAAAAATTCCTGTTGGTACACTGGTGAGAAAAAGAGGCATTATACAATCATGTGACAAAATAAATAAATGCAATTACACATAGGAAGAAGAGAAAGAGAGAGGACAACTAGATAACAATGCAGTCATAATAGTGCTTGGAAGGCCAAACTTGCACATATGCTGCAACTTAATGAGTAGATCATAAATCTACACTCAAATTTAGGTCTTGACCTATATTTTCCGCTTGAGTGCATATGTTAGGACGATTTGGGTATCAATGTTAGGAAGTTTAATTTCTTTATTTTGTGTGCTAGGAAAGCCAAACTTGCACAGATGCTGCGACTTCAGGTATTCAACCCCTAATGCATTTTCAATAATAAATACCAGAGAGTAGAATTTTCATTCTCTTCAAAATGAGTGATAAACTTACTTTCTAGCTAAATTAGGGAATACATTTCTCATACAATGATCTACTATGCCACCCGGAAGATTCCGGATCATGAAATCATTGCTATTTGTCGGGAAACTATGAAAATGTGCATAAATTATTTTAATTGAAAGTACCGTATTAGGGTGCGGGATCCTTAATGAGTAGATCATAAATCTACGCTCAAATGTAGGTCATGACCTATATTTTCCACTTGAGTGCACATGTTAGGAAGAAGTGGGTATCAATGTTTAGAAGTTTTATTTCTTTAAGTGCTAGGAAGGCCAAACTTGCACAGATGATGCATCTTTATATGTAGATCATAAATCTACATTCAAATGTAGGTCATGACCTATATTTTCCCAACGAGTGCACATGTTGGGAAAATTTGGGTATCAATGTTAGGAGGTTTTATTTCTTTATTCTAAGTGCTAGGAAGGCTATGATGCAATTGCATCTTAATGCGTAGGTTATAATCTGCATTTAAATGTAGGTCTTGACCTATATTTTCCCCTCGAGTGCACATGTTAGGAAAATTTGGGTATCAATAGTCTACTTTCCTGTTCTGATTTGTCTAGTTGTTAGCATTTTTGTTGGTCCTCAATAGGGCGAATTCTCAAACTGAAAACTGCATGGGTAATCTTTGCCTACTCCCTAATTGCTGCCATGATGAATCCTGCCATGAGGCATGTTAGCTTTGTAATCTTTGATTACACTGTATATGCTTATGATAGTAAACAAAGTACAGTGAATGATAGTTTGTTAATTCTTTTACAGATTGCTGAAAAATATAGAGGATAAAAAAGACAGTGTAGCCAGTTACACAGATGCTATGAATGTTTTCCTGGAGAAATGGATTTTAACTTTAAGATTCAAAAACTTTCAACAAACCTGGGAGTTATAAGTTATTATCATTAAAGAAATGCTCAAACAATGATTTCTTCACAGATTTAATTCTTGTGTATCACAATGGCCATTAGAATGTCATTTATAGAATTTTCTATAACAAAATCTGATCGTCAAGCAGGGCTTTCAATTGGAATTATTTGAGGCAGTAATTTAGAACTTTGAGGAGAATCTTTTGAGCACTTTATAGGAGAAAATGAAGGATCAGAGATATTACAAAGTGATGATTTCTGTCGTATTACATGTGGACATTTTGCTGGACGCTGTTTCCTATTGAAAACCCTGGTCAAGCGATTGTCTACCGCCATAAGTCTTATTTGTATTACATCCCAAAATCATACATATTTTACTAATCAAGTTCATTTGACCTTCACCTTTGACTGCAAGAAAGTTATTTCCATGACAAGATGTTTCAACCCTCAAGTACTGTGACCTTGACCTTGGATCAAGGTCAAGACGTATTCTTGTATCCTGGGAAACAATCCTGTGAAATATTCAGATCAGGTAGACAGTGAAATGTAATTGTCTATACAAGATTTTTCAACATGCATATACTGTGACCTTGACCTTTGACCTATTATCTTTGATCAAAGTCATGACATATCCTTGGGTTCTGGTTTGGACAAGAAACATAACATTGCTTGCCACAGAATGACATATAGGAAAGGAGCAATTGACTTATGAACGTATGATTGTATAATGTGCTAATTTGAGTGTAAGTGAACTTCACAAGGAAGATTTGATGCTGCATCTCATTTTCACCCAAAGTCCCTAACTTGAGAGTCATTAATTGATTCAATTCAATTCAATTAATTGGTTGCTTTGTCTTTACCACTTTATGGTTACTCAACAGAAAGGGATAATTGATTTTTGTGGTCACGATTTGGAAAATGCAGTGTTGAGTTGTAAAATAAATGTTTCTTTATAATACCTCACAAGCTCCTGGAAGTGTTACTAATCAAGAGAGGACGAAATCTATCGATATTAGCATCAAAGGTAAAGGTCACAGCTTCTATTGATTGTTCCTGGAAAAAATCAAGCTATTTCTACAATTGCATATATTTTACAAAATTCTCTCTTAGTAGTACACTTTAAACCTTTTGAAACATTTGTCTACTATAACTTTCAATTGCTGACGGGGTCAATTACAGAATCTTTCTGATAGATATTGGATAAGGAGAATGTTCAATTCCATCCTTAGTGTGCGTCATACATTGATCATTTCCAATCACATATCTCAGAATCAGAATATGTAAATTTTGAAAGTTTACACAGGGTTGCTATATTCAAGCATGTTTAGATTATGCTCGATACAAATGTAAAAGGTGAGGTCCCCAACATGATATCTGACGTCGCTACTAAGTTCTTCATGTACTGGTTGGAATCCAAATTATTTCATCTATGAAGTTTCATAATCCGAAACATGCATGTCTGGTGCATGAGATTTGGTGAACTGACTTTACTAAGCGGTCTGGTTGGATACTCCATATCACTTCTTCTGTACTCTATAACTTTCATATCACTTTGTTATATCTGAACACTTTGGTATCGGATAATTTTAGAAGTCCGTATAATGTTTTACAATAGTATGTACATATATTTATTCACCACAGAAGCTTGATGCCAAGTTCGAAATGTAGTAACCGCTCCCTTCAGAGTCGAAACGTAATTATACTTTTGTATTGATAATTTGCGCCCAGTTACCGTGGTCTCGGCTCGATGGAAATTGGAAGAAATGGAGTAAGACGCAACAACACTGCGCTAAAAACACCGTTTCTATCAAACAAAAGAAATTTTATTGTAGTTTTTAAAAAAAAAGTCATGGTGTATTGTATGTCATCATAGAAAGATCGTCGTCGTTGACGAAATGCATTAATTGGCACTGCGCATTCAAATATGTATAGTGATTACCTCAGTGTCTTATCAGTTCAAACAGTAGTGTGTACTTCATGTATATATTACCGTGTCACTGACTTGAGACTTGCAGGATAGAAGGGAAAATGGCGGGAGGTAGCACATCGACCTTCTTTGTTCTTAGTTCACTGTATGTCATATGTAAGTTTATATATGATCTATGGATGCTATACACGTTTTTGGCTTGCATGTCCGTTTTTCTGTCTGTCCACAAGAAACTTTAGAATGGTGAATGATACCGACGGGAATGTCTATTAAATCCTTATCGTTGACAACTACTAGTATTAATTTTGTGTAAGACCATTACTAGTTATCGAATTAAAATTAATTTTTAACGATATTCGAGGGAAGATAGATAGGGTATGTTGTGAGCCTCGCATTGTTATCAGACTTTCTGCATTTATTTTTCTACATAATCCCCTTGAGTATCTACATGTATACACTTTGCCACAATACCACTTTTATAAAGAAATCCTTATCTTGACTGGTCGGAAAGCCATCCGCTGCAAGTATGACATCATCGGACTGAAAGTGGATGCCAGAAATAGCTGCTTTCGGGTTTGGGAATAGATGAAAGTCCGATGGAGCAAGATCAGATGAATAAGGCGGATGCTCTTGAAATCAAATTTAAGCCACAATCATGAATGGCAGCCAGACTTGTGAACAGGAGCATTGTCCTGATGGAACAACACACCTTTAACTAGTTAGCTTTCCGTGGCGCTTAAGTTTAATATTTTCCCGTAACTGTGTCAGAAGTGAAGCATAGTATGTGTGATTGGTTGTTTGTCCTTTTTGGAGATAATCTCTCAGCAGAATACCTTCTGCGTCGCAGAAAAGCGAGGCTCACAACATATCAATCAGCCCTCGTATCAAGAAAATCCATATCGGTACAATGTCATACCGTTAAACGATACCATAGAAACGAATACTACGTATTACTTCGTACCAAACACATCTATACTTCACAGACGTGGCCTCCTGTCCCAATGGTTGGATCCAGCACGACGCATTCTGCTATCATTTCAGCAGGGACAGTAAAACATGGATGGACGCATGGGTATGTTTCTATCCTATTACAAACATAGGTATTCCTCTTCTCATTACTACCTATGTCATTGTAACATTGTCTCTTCTGCGTACCATTTGAGATTCTGAATATGAATTTTAAATTCTGTGCTTAGGTAGATCTTTTATTACCTTTCTCGAAAATCATATAAGTTTGGTAGAAAACACCTTAGTACTTGCCGTTGATAATACTTTGTGACATTCTTGGTAGCGAAAATGCGTTCGAACCATTGGTACCGCTTCTTGTAACTATATATCATTTGCTACTAACGTGTCAGATGACCATCCTAAGTCGGCATTGATTGCCCGTTGGTTTATGTGTCGTCTTTTGTGTTTGGTGTTTTGATGTCGTATTAGGTGTTCCTTGTCATTTTTGCGTCTCGTTCTGTGTATGTCTACTCCGTATTTTCACTTCGGGTGTTTCGATGTGTTGCTGTGGGTGCTGCAACTGAGTCTTGTTGGAGATCCCCTCCTTTCTTGTAAAATTTCGTAACGTCCCAAGCAGCAATTGAGAAGAAGTCGATAATGTGTTAGACAGTAAAATCTGTTTCATGAATCGAGTCTGAAAACTATGGTGGCATATTTCTGCCATCCACTTGTAAGATAACTATGTCGACTTAGTAATGATTAAGCCGACTTGTAAGATCTTTAAGTCGACATATAAGAAAAAATAAGTCGACTTAAATTATCTTGTTATCTAGCTTATAGGTCGTGTTACTGCCCACTTATGACATACACTTGTAAGATAAAATATCTGACAAGTCGACTTAAATATCTGACAAGTCGACTTAAATATCTGACAAGTCGACTTAATTATCTTACAAGTCGACTTAATTATCTTAGAAGTCGACATATTTATCTTACAAGTCGACTTAAGTATCTTACAAGTCGACATATTTATCTTACAAGTCGACATAAGTATCTTAAAAGTCGACATATTTATCTTACAAGTCGACTTAAGTATCTTACAAGTCGACATATTTATTTTACAAGTCGACTTAAGTATCTTAAAAGTCGACTTATTTATCTTACAAGTCGACTTATTCGTTTTGTAGTTGATCGGGCACGTGTTCGCTCGAGATACTTTTAAAAGTCGACTTGTAAGATAAATAATTCGACTTGTAAGATAAATAAGTCGACTTGTAAGATAAATAAGTCGACTTGTAAGATAAATAAGTCGACTTGTAAGATAAATAAGTCGACTTGTAAGATAAAAAAGTCGACTTGTAAGATAAATATGTCGACTTGTAAGATAAATATGTCGACTTGTAAGTTAAATATGTCGACTTGTAAGATAAATATGTCGACTTGTAAGATAAATATGTCGACTTCTAAGATAATTAAGTCGACTTGTAAGATAAATAAGTCGGCCTGTAAGATATTTTAGTCGACTTTTCAGATATTTTATCTCACAAGTGTATGTCATGAGTGGGCAGTAACACGACCTATAAGCTAGATAACAAGATAATTTAAGTCGACTTATTTTTTCTTATATGTCGACTTAAAGATCTTACAAGTCGGCTTAATCTTTATTAAGTCGACATAATTATCTTACAAGTAGATGGCAGAAATATGCCACCATAGAAAACACACCTTAAACACTATAGTGAAATTCAGGGCAGTGGTTTGATTGATAATGGAGAGCCTGTAAATTCCAGCGATTGCAGAGAATTAGTGGACATGCATATTGATTGACTGATCGGGTGAAGGATATTTTTTGTTAAAGGACCTTGGGTATTTGCATGCTTCTCGCGAATAGCTCTTGTGAAGTTTCGTGAGATCCCGTGCAGTGGATACGGAGTCGAATATGCGTAATCTAGCTACTTAGATTCATTGGTGGCCATTGGTTTGTTGGCCATTGGCAATCTTGTATACTTCCTTTTCGTACACTATCATGAATTCTGCACATCAGTTGCGATGGGGAAATATTGCAGTTTTACTAGTATTTCGTAGAAAGTATGATATTTTCAGATCAAAGAATAAAATATTTACCAAGTTTGCGACAAAGACAAAGGAATTTGGTCTTTTAGTAATGACATTGATATTCAAGAATTCACAAAAAGCGTATTCAGTTATGCTCTACTTTAAAACTTAAAATGCATTTTGACTTATGATGTAGTTAGGGAGAGTCATATAAATGCAGATTATCCTATTATCTTTTGTCGACTGTAGTCGCACATTATTATTTTGATAATTAAAAATGATCCTCTTTTTAATTTTATTCAGAAAATATGTGAGATATTCCAAAGTTCCTTGGCGATGATTGACAGTGCATCTAAAGAGAACTTCATAAAGGCAGAGTTACATAACCTGTCAGGTATTCTTTCACCTTTACTCACATGGCTGCACAATCTATCATGATGATCTCCATTATGAATTCATTGCAATATCAAGAGGACACCCGCAAACATAAAAATACACAGAAGAGTCAACAAATACAAGAAGAATAATTAAACAACAAATATGTAAAACACCAATGATCGTCATAAAAATCATCAGCAACTTCAATCCGACGAAAGACTCATTTGCATCTTATTAATTTATATAATTAATATTGCCAGTTATATAATATAAATATATTGTATGTTATTTGTTCATATAGGTAACAACAAGTACTGGATTGGTGGTACAGATATTATGTTAGAGGGAGAATGGGTGTGGGCTAAGACAGGGCAGAAAATGGACTCCACCTACACGGACTGGCACCCCGGGGAACCTAATGATGCTGGTAGGTGCATTTATACTAGTCCGACTTGCAGGCCTACGACGGTATTATCTGTTTTTTTTTGTTTTTTTTTTTTTTTTTTGGTCTTCGAAAAAACAGATAATACCGTCGTAGGTCTGCAAGTCGGACTGCATTTATACGAAACTTGATTATTTAGTCACGATTTTTATTACCCCAGAATAAAAGATTCGTGGACATACAGTTTTTGGCCTGCCCGGCCGTCTGTTTGTCTGTGGAAAAAAACTTATACAATGGAATATTTGTTTGAATGGTAGGTGATATGGCACTCATAATTCACATGTTTATTCCTTGTAACAAGACCTTCCCATTGATACCAAAACTTTTGAACTTGTGACCTTGACCTTTGACCTAATTTTGAAAAAAAAAACTTTAACATTAGGCATAACGTTTTAATGGCAGGTGATTATGCTTTGAATTCATATTTCACATATACATGTATTCCTTGTGACAAGACTTTTCAATTGATGCCAAACTTTTGAACTTTTGACCTTGACCTTTTACCTGTTTTTGAAAAACTTTAGCCTTTGACATAACTTTTGAATGGTAGGTGATAGGGCACTCATAATTCATAATTAATACCAAAACTTTTGAACTTGTGACATTGACCTTTGACCTATTTTTGAAAAACTTTAACATTAGGAATAACGTTTTAATGGTAGGTGATTATGCTTTGAATTCATATTTCACATATACATGTATTACTTGTGACAAGACTTTTCAATTGATGCCAAACTTTTGAACTTTTGACCTTGACCTTTTACCTATTTTTGAAAAACTTTAGCATTTGACATAATGTAACTTTTGAATGGTAGGTGATAGGGCATGCATTCTATTGATACCACAATGTTTGACCATTGGACATTGACCTTTGACTTACTTTTGAAAAAATGAACAATGGGCATAACTTTTAAATAGTAGGTGATAGGGCATTCACATTTCACTTTTGTATTCCTGGTGACAAGACCGTTCCATTGATACTAGATTTCTGACCTCGTGACGTTGACCCATAGGCGGAAAGATCGCCCGGGTTTGCGTATGCGCTACGACTTTTTAGAGGCACATACGATTAGTTACCTGGCGTTCTTTCGGCCTGTGCGCTGACCTTTGACTAACTTTTGAAAAGCTTCAACATTTACTTTAGTTCGTCGAGTTTAGCCTGCTTAACAGAAAATGGTGTTAATACTGACAAAGATGCCGACGGGGCATTCGTGTTTAACAAACACAGATTTTATTTTTGTTGCTGCTAGTGAAGCATAAAATCGTAAAGAAGAGAGACAAAACCCTTGCCAAGCAAACTCCTTAACTCCTTCTCTTTTTAGGTCACCAAAACTGTTTAGCTATACGTAAAGATTACGGGTATCAGTGGACGGACGACACATGTCTCGATGTAGAGGGATATATCTGCGAGAAAGAGTAAGATGCTGTATTTATCACGAAACTACGACTTCGTTTACACATATAAATATTTAGTTTAACTATAATTAAACCGTTCCGCTAATGAAGTATAAGCTTTCTATAGTTCTGTTTATTGAAATATATCACGATTACCAATATTAGAGTTTCATAACAATGAATACCTGTCACGAAAATCAATCAAGTCAACTAGAATACATGTATCGTATCGTGTATGCGTGTCCCGTAAACTGTATCACAGTGGAACAATACGTGCCATACATATCGATCAAACGTGTCGTGTAGATCGTGTCACAGTGAATGCGTGTCGTGTAGATCCTGTCACAGTGAATATTAGTCAAAGAGTTTTATCACCATGAATACGTGTCAGTTCTAGAGATTGAACATTATACTGAATAATTGTCACGTATATCAGTCCTTGTGTTTGAATGTTGATCATGTACATTTGTAATTTCTTTTGTTTCAGAGCCGAATCTTTCCCCTTAGATCCCATTGGATGAGATGTGCAACTATATTTCCAGTATTAGATAAGGAACATAATTAAACGCTTTAATTTATAATTTTTGTTCTTAGTAATTTAAATAATGATTAAATTTCCTTTTCGGAGTGGAACTACAGAATCGTCGAACGAATTGAGGATGAAAAAAATTAGTCTAACGCATTGCAGAAGTTAATTTGAATTTTTATTAATTTTGTTGTTTTTTATTCTTTGGTGGTGTGACTAATGTATTTTTCTCCTTCATATATATATGGAGAGTGTGCTTTAATACATACAATATTGTAGAAGTTTGGTAACTTTGTTGTGGAGTGGACATACAAGTAAATACGCCCTGTACGTATTAGCAGGTGTGTAATGATGCTTGCAGCGTGTCCTTGCAAAAACCTTGTGGACACATTAGAAGTCAAAGATCACTTAATTCATGAGGATTTCAAACTCTGTCTGTCCATGGTTACAGAAAGACACCTATTGGTATTTCAGGTCAAGGGTAAAAGCTAGGTCAGACTGGCAATATAAGAAGAAATTTTGCACACTAATTAATTTTGACATTTATCACACTTTAAATTAAATGTGAGTTGCTCAAGGTGAGAAGACAATACCAACAGATTTTCAAGGTCAAAATTCAAGGTCATGGCTATATCTTAGTACTATTGCTAGTGGAGAATAGATTGGCCAAATGATGAATTGTGTACATCATGTACTAGTAAATAAAATATTTAATCTACAAGGATCCATCTATCAATGTTCCTTTGCTACAAAGTTCAACTAAATTTTTATATAACAATGTTATGATTTATTACACAATAAGACGTGATGAAAACATATAGTCATACAACAAACATTCATATTTAACATTGTAGATATATTGAAAGGAAACATGACTGTTCAAACCTGCAGTCAAATCCTTTAAAAAAAATTATTTCCGTGCATAATTAACCACCTTCCATTATTTCTTAAAATTTTCGAAATGATTATGTTGCAACTTTAAGAAATACAATGGAAGATGATATGCTTGATACTTTTAAAAAAATTGAGTCTTGTAAATCAACAATAGTAGTAATCCATGTTTATGTTCTTACACTGAATAACATTTGTTTAATGTGACTTGTGTTGTGTTATTATATATATATATAGACCTGTTATTTATGGTCACATTCATTTATAAAATCTATAAAATACATATCCTTCTTCATATAAATCATGTTTAATACCATGAGGTGATGGGACCTGAATTATGCAAATAAAATGCAATAAAAACATGCATTGATCCCTTTGAAACTTTAAACATGCTCTGATTGGTTCACAGAGTCCACATATACATTTCATTATATCACAGACATATTTATAATATTAAGTTTAAGTTTTATATCTTCATACAGTGATTGGCTTTTTACTTCCAACATGTTGATACTCTGTGTCGTACATTTTAGGTGCTGTAAACACTGACTTTGAACCAGGATCTGTAAATTTAAGTTATCTAATTAAGATTCAGTGTTCAGCAGGAAAATAACAAAATTTCAACATGTAAATATTTTACATGTAATATTAAATAACCAAATCTTAATTTACATGTAGATATGAATTTATACTTGTGTAGTTATAGATTGATTAATAGTCAATACCTCATGAAAATATTAGTATTGATAAAAATTCGTTTAAATGTGTTATTGATATAGATTTCTTTATTCATAGATTACAGTTCCTGTAATGAATTAGGACCCATGTTTTCTTTCAAAAATATTTAATACATGGTATGAGGAAATTTCAAGAATTGGGAGAAAATCCTCATGAATATACAATATACTGTATCATCATCATGATCATAATACTTTAGAGATACCATATCATTATAATACTATAAAGGAAGTAATATTACCTGGTAAAGTGAAGGGTGTATCTACAGGACAGAAAAAGTTCTCCTTTGCTTTTACATCTGATGGTTTAACGTAAGAGTCTGTATATAGTGGTTTAAGTCCAGCATGTGGTACTGGTAACATTGCCTTAGGTTGACGGGGAATCTTTGTTCTTGATTTAAACCATGTAGGATCTACCATTGGCAGAGGTTCTCTGGGAACATTGTCCTTGGGTATAGGGCTAAAATCGAATCAGTAAATTACTTAATTACAATTTCAACATAAAAGCAAGTAGTCTTTAGCTGTAATCTTGTAATAGTTTGCTCTCAAAATTATGTTGTTCAGTATGAGAAAAAAAAAAACAGTATAAATCTGCATACATGTGTTTGTGTTTATTCCCCCTTGTTATAAATTACTTTCTGAATAACTTGAATGTTTTCAAATCCTTTCAAAAGTTTTTTTTTTGTGACAATAGAGGTTACAAACATACTTGTGTTTGAGTCCATGTCCCCAGGCTTTAGGATACTCTTCACATTCCCAGTATGTGGCTACATCCTTTTTGGGGTATTTCTTCAGCTCATTTGGCTGGAATGATCTGTGATCTTTGTGGGTGGTAGTGAGATAGGGATCTAAAAGTCTTAACACTCCTTTATCTCGGACATAGAATGGTTGTCCTTGTAACTTGGGGTTCTGTGTGGTGCCTTGTCCATACTATAAAAGAACAAATTATCATTATATATTTGATTTTACCTCTCCATTCTGTCAGAGAATTCTTGAACATTTAATTCCATTCATGAAATCAAAATCTAATACCTAAAGTTAGATATCATACATGCACTTTTAAAATGATTGTAAACCTGAAGTTTTATTTATTTTTTTTTTTTTTAATTTCTTGCAGAACTTAAATTGCACTTGAAATATTCATTTCCAAAGAGGTATTAACTGTATAGTCTACTTGCTGGCAGAGAACGCGAAACTTTGTGATGGATTACTGGTCATTCGGACCAGTAATATGTTAAAGATTACTGGTCCGAACCAATTATTACCGGTCCGAAGAATTTTTTCCTTTTTTCTCAATCAGTGATCGGGAAGGCAAATTAACTTGCTCAACTTCAATGAGCCATCTTTCGATCTTCATGACAGGGCCTTTCCAAAAATGATAAATTTTCGAAAGGCTTTGAAGACAATGTATGTACAATACATCAGACGTCAGCACATTTTCTTGTTGTGAAATTCCAAATTTTATCATTTCCAATGAGTAATCCATAGTACACATGTACCGTATCACTGAGCACCCAAGACCAAATTTTCAGCCACCTATCCTGTATTTTTCAAATCGTGTCCATGTATAGACAGCTATGTTATCATTTCAGCTTTGGTGATATGAGGGAAGAAGGGGGGGGGGGGGGGGGGGGGGGTGGGGGGGGGGCTGCAATTGACATTTCTGTACTAGTTTTATTACTTCAATTTGTACCCATTGACTGGCCACTTAAAATGACATGATAATTTTACGGACGAACGCATACACAAGTACCTTTACGTAGATAAGATACGTAAGGGAATGTTAGAGATTTAAATCTCAGGCGCAGAACGAGGATAAGAAAGAATGTCAAAGAAAAATCAATATTGTATCATAATAGCAAGGACTTGTAAACTAAACAGTTTATTAAGTCTTTGATAATAGCAAAGAACCAGCGATTGTCAGTGAACAAAAGAATTTTTGTGCTTCTGACTGGCCATGGACAGTAAGCTGTGATCCACATGTTACTGTCACAAGGTATAGATCTACGTTACAACGTTTACTTTAACCAAAAATGGACACCGTAAAATAATGCACACCTTTGTGACCAGAGAGCAGCGAGTTGCCGATTTTATGGGTCATTCTTTATCAGAATGTCGCAGGGCGCGTGGCCTTCCCAATCACTGAATCAATAAAGCATTTTAAACACTCAATGACCACACGAGTTGACCTATTATCTTCGTAGAAAAGAAAGTGAAACAGTTGAAAAAATCGGTCCGAGCAGATTTTTACCAGTCATGTCCGTCGGACCGACGAGGTTTCGGTTTCACTGCTTGCTGGAACTCCAAATGAATTAAAATTGAAATGGATGCATGTTTTTATTTACAACTCAAGGTTGCAAAGGATTTTGAAATAGTGTGTTGAGTTTTAATATCAACCTTTGAAGGTCCATCACTGTGATGATCACTAAGGTTGTAGGGTTGATGGAGATTAAGACCAGCACTAGCATCGTCTTGAAAATGGTACTCTTGTCTAACTCCTGAAGCATTCCTGAACTGCTCTTGTGTCTCCGTCATCTGGTTACCAATGGTTAGTGGACGTCTCCAGCCTCCTTTGTCAAGCTATATATAAGATTATGAGAAATATCTAAATCTGTTAAAACAGCACGAGGTGCTTGGTTTGCTGATGAAAAAGGCAATGCTTGAATTTTCACATTCTTGTGTATCAGATATTTATTGTCTTAATGTTATTGCATTATCTTAGATTGAATGTAAATGCATAAATATTTTAAAGACTGCATGCTTTGTAAGTTCACATACAACTGTCGAACTGACCTTTTCTGCTAAATCTTTAACATAGGTGACCTTCCAGTGACCAGGTGCTTTCTTGTGGATGGGATTATCGTACACGCCTTTATCATATTTGTGATCATGGTATTTTTTGTATGTTGTATCAAACATTTGATCCCTGGTAATTTCATCTTGCTTTGCCAATGGAGGTGGAACTGGTTCACCAACTAATGTCTGGAATGATAGAAAGTCAGAATGCATAGATGAAACTTAATATTGTGAAGTAAACTGAGCACTAACACCCTGGATTTGAACCTTGGTTGTTGGATTTGAATTCCAGAGCATTGCTAAGTGAGCTAAAGGGTCAAACCGATAGCTTAGTCATTTAACATTCTAAACAGTATCGGAGGATTGTAATCCACAACACTTGATCTTTGCTAAAAAAAAATCATAAACATATAATACTGGCAGAAATGTAAATCGTTTCAATTTCACCAGATTTAGTAAAGTTACAGTTTCTTTAACTAACCTTAAAATCAGAGCTGGGGAAGTAGTAACCGGGACGATAATGATGTCCAACACCTGTCGACGTCAACTGCCAATCTTGACGAGGATCCGATTTTATTTCTTTGAAACTCATTTTTAGTGGATCAAAATATACTCAAAAAGATGTAACATAGATAAAATGGTGATAAATTCTCAATATAAACTAGTCAAAGTTATGTTCAGGTCTTTAGCGGCAATAATCCCCCGCGTTTAATGTGCATTCCGCACGTCCACTTTCCCTGTGTACGTGTATCCAAGTAAACTACTGTTGCATTGTGGGAAAAAAATTAGCGGGAGATAACTCTTCGTGATTTTTGCACGAAGATAAATCTTGTAGAACTAATTTTTTTTATTTATTTATTTCCTTTCTTTATACAGGATAGCACATTTAGCTACAAAATTAACTAGTTTACAATGTGGTCCTGTCTTAAAAATATGTACATATGAAGTAAATTAAGTCCATTATATCACCTTAATGAAATAAAACCTAAATATCACAGGTCATTCACAAAAATACATACCTGTAAAACAACATCAATACTATATATAGTAATTTAAGAGTCACAGTAATGCTTCAGATACCCGTTTTTAAAAGATGACAATGTTGTAAAGTTTCTAATAAAATAAGGTAAAGAGTTCCATAAAGATGCACCCGAAATGATAAAAGATCTTCTAAAATATTCTGTTCTTGCTCTCAAGATTGATCACTACTGCTCTCTGTCTTGTGTTTCTTGTATGTATTTCATTTACAAAGCTAAAAACATTCAAATATTACTAATAACAATAAATTATCTTTATATTCCGAGACTTCTAACCCCCCCCCCCCCCAAAAAAAGGGGGGATG
This sequence comes from Pinctada fucata, assembly GCA_028142955.1. Lineage (NCBI taxonomy): Eukaryota > Metazoa > Mollusca > Bivalvia > Pterioida > Pteriidae > Pinctada > Pinctada fucata. The sequence continues at coordinate 23,601,403 of AP027102.1, forward strand.
AGAAGTTACATCTACCAAAAAAAAAAAAAGCATACACATTTGTACTGTATATTTCATCAAAGGATATACTTGAATAAAAGTTAGATATGTTTTTTTTCCAGTCTTTAACGATTTTACAACCCCGTCCCCTTAAAAGAACCCCTAAAGGAGAAGGTTCGGTAAGCTGGAAAATTGGCCCTATTCAATGGCGGATTCAGCCGGGGGGGAAGGGGGCACGGGGGCACGTGCCCCCCCCCCCCCCCCCGGCAGTGCCCAACGAAGGGGCACTTATGACGTGCTTTTGGAAGCATTAAATTGTTGTTTTCTAACAGAAATCTATAAAAATAGTCAGAAATCGCCCCAAAACACCCCAGAAACCACCGATTTGATTAAAATTGTCCAAAATTTTCTCGGGGATAGATAACATTTTTTAGTCGGGAAGGATGCATTGCTGCCATGTCCATCGTCTGTACATGTACGTGAACTACAAGCTACATTGAATCACGTTCATGAATATTGGACTTTCTTCATCTGAGGGTTAGAATCGGGAATAGCAGTCCTTTGCAAAAGCATTTATTTGTTGTTTCCTAACAAAAATCTATAAAAACAGTCAGAAATTGCCCCAAAACACCCCAGAAACCTCCGATTTGATTAAAATTTTCCAAAATTTTCTCAGGAAGATTACAAAGTCGGGAAGGATGCATTACTGCCATGTCCGCTACATTGAATCACGTTCATATAGGACTTTCTTCATCTGAGGGTTTGAATCGGGAATATATGCCAGTCATAAAACACACATATTTCTTTATCAAATCTTCGATATAACCTTCTATAAAACTGACATTTTTTTTTTCTTTTTTTAAGATTGGTTTTTAGGTCATTGAACAATTAAAATCGTTTGACCAGATTTGGACCGGCACCTCCAAGAATTTTGCAAACAGTCAAAAATGCATGTTTTTCTTTATTTTTAGAATCGAATTGCCAATGAACCAATGAATAATTATATCTTTCTATCTCGACGATGCAGAGCATGGAGCACCGATGATCTCTAATGTATTTCAAGGAAATTTATCATTTACTTATTTGTTTCACCTTACAAAAAATTGAAACAAACAAGCGTGGATCTAGGGTGATGGTTAGGGGGGTTTGGATCCCGCCTGGAATTTGCAAAAATTGCTTATTTTTTCCTAGCTTTTGCGTGAAGTAACGGCTGGACGCCCCCCCCCCCCCCCCCCCCCCCACCATGGGCCGACCTCTCTGCCCTTTAAAAATTTGTCTTTATCCGCCCTTTCCTTAGAAAATCCTGAGCATTTTGACTTCTGCATGTCGTGCAAAAACAATGTACAGCATCAGAATATGTAGACATTTTTTTTTAAATATACTAATTATCGTTATTGATACTTACTGAATCCCTTCTAAATTCAGTTCAAATACGCTTCAGATGCCACTAAATTGCTTCACTTTTTCAAAATTTTCTCGGGGGAGACCCCCGAACCCCCACCAATGGGAGGGGGAAACCCCCTCCCATACCCTCCCCCACTCGGCCCTTCGGGCCTCGCAAGTGATTCTCATCAAAAATGGTATGTGCCCCCCCTCCCGGCAACTGGGGTTCTGGATCCGCCCCTGCTATTTTTCAGGTAGTTCTGATTTCGATTATATTCAACATGAAGGATATGTCAAATGTATGGTTGTTCATGCGCGGATCCAGCATTTTTGGGCAGAGGGGTCCAAAATTTTAGGAAGTCTACCTGTCATGAAGGTACATATATATCGGTGCACATGATGGGGAGGGGGCAATTCTAAGAGAGGTTATTGTTAGCTTTCCTTTCACGCAGCGAGCCTGATTTTTTTTTTTAGATATGAAATATTAATTCGATCGATATGATTATTTATAACATTGAATATATTACTCCTTGTATCGGCGAGCGGAGCGAGCCGCAAATTTTTTTTTCACATTTTGTCTATATTTCATGAGAATAAATAGATAAGAGATGTCATTTTCCCAAATAATCAGACATCTAAAAGTGACAAAACATTGAAAAAGATGAAGGAGGTTACATCCTATGAAGTAATTAAGGGACTGTTGAAAATATGAGTTCCTGAGACCCAAGACAATTATATAAAATTACTTAGTATAAACAATTGAAAATAATTAAGGAATTTTGCAGAAAAAAATAGTGTTGTATGTGTAAATGGCGAGGGAAACGGTAATTTATCTGTTTCATCGGGAGTGTTTAAAGTCGGCATTTGGACGTTTAGACGGCAACAGATAACTATATCCAGCTCTACAGTGAGAACTCAACCAATTTCCCCCCATTTATGCATAAGATGGAGTGAATGTTGGTTCAAAACGAATGGTAAGTGATAGGGCTTTCATATTTCACATGTGTATTCCTTGTGACAAGACCTTTCCGTGGATACCAAAATTTTTGACCTTGTGACCTTGACTTTGGAGTTTGACCTACTTTTGAAAAAAAAACTTCAAAAAACCATGGCCATAACTTTTGAATGGTAAATGATAAGGCTTTCATATTTCACTTGTTTATTCCATGTGACAAAGACCTTTCCATGCATATGGAACCCAAAATTTTTGACCAAGTGACCTTGACCTTGGAGTTTGACCTACTTTTGAAAAACTTTAACCTTGGCCATAACTTTTGAATGTGATAGGGCTTTCATATTTCGCATGTGTATTCCTTGTGACAAGACCTTTCCTTGGTACCAAAATTTTTACCTTATGACCTTGAACTTGGAATTTGACCTACTTTTGAAAATCTAAACGTTAGCCATAGCTTTTGAATGGTTAGTGATAGGGCTTTCATATTTCACGTATGACTTTCTTGTGGCAAGACCTTTCCATGGATACCAAATTTGACCTTGTGACCTCGACCTCAAAATTTGCACTACTTTTCCGCTGCTTTACCGACAAAGATGCCAACGGGAGCATTCGTGTTTCACAAACACATGTTTTTTATTGTCTTTTATTCTTAGCAGCTTGAAGTGTGGTAACGTATCTGTTCACCTTCAAACGGACATCAGAATATTTCTTATTTTGAAAACAGCATTTCTCATATGGGAAAAGTTTTAGTCCTTACGTAAAAGTAATACTTTTGGTAGTCAATTAGGAGTAAAAAGAACGCTGTTGATACATTTCTTAACTGTATTTTCCTACATCAGTGTATGGTAACTAAGGTAAAGTATAGTTCTTGTCGTCACACGGGTATTCCTTGTGATTCCACTGATACCATTTGTGGAGGGGTATTCTTGAACGTGGACTTTGGCATACCTTCAAACATCTTGAAAACAATGGGAAAATGACAATACCTTTCCATTGGTATACCAGTTTTGGCCTGTACTGTGATTTTGACACCACAAAGAACAAAGCTGCTGCCATGGAGATTCGTTGTTAAAAAATCATCCTGTTCTACATGTCCCCTGTATTTCTTAATCTATATGATTATTTTACGAAAAGTGACGCTTCGTTCTTGTGTCCAGTGTCAATGAATGTGTATAAGTCCTTGGCAGAATTTACCTGTAAAGTTTGAAATTAAAAAAAATCTAATATTCACATAAACTTCCCCCCAAAAATTATCGGTACTGTATGATTTGCAGATCAGTCCAATTAGCCTTACATCAATATCATGTAAAATCATAGACAAAATCATCAGAGACAGGATATTGGCACACATGGATGAAAATAATCTCGTCACTGACTCCACATCAGTTCGGCTTTAGAAAGGGACACTCCTTTACAGCTCAACTAATTGAAGTCATGTAAAAATAGAAATTCATATAATTATAAGTTATATAATACAGTCCAGTATATATTAAGCCTCACGTTTAATGTTTATTTTTGCCCAATTTCAAAATTTAAGTGTCGCGCTTTTTCTGGAATCACTGAATCACGTTAAGAAACTAAATGAAACCAATGACACAACAACAGTATCACAACAACTATAACAATACTAACTACTAAAACCAAATTACAAATCAGAAATAATAAATTTCAAAAATCATGTACTGTACAATGTACTGTATAGCTCGAAAATGTGATCCCTACATTATTTCTTCCGATAGCCGAGTTTTAATTGTAAACTTGTAGAAAAAAATTAATAAAAACCCCTTGCACGGCAGGAAAATCAACTGATGTGTCTAGTCTACAAGGAAAATCAATAAGGTTCATCCTCTAGTCATAAAGAAAGTGTAATTTTTGTTATGTAAGTTTTTTCCATGGTAATAGTATCAGAACTTTTATCATTTGATGAACATTTAAAAAAAAATACAGATGGAACTTTTGTTATATAATATATTTTCCTCAATATGACCGAGAACTTTTATTATGATCATGGAATATTCATTACATAATAAAATTTCATTTTGGGATTTTTGATATAAAATAAAATTTCTTGGGAAAAAATATTATATGATAAAATTTCCAAGAAATGAATATTATTCCGAAAGAAATATTTCATCACCTAAAGTTACACCCACTCTTAACATAAAAAAGGAATGGATCTATCCCCCACCCCTCCCACACACACAGATACGCACCCTTCTAATCCTACTTGTTTTGTATTGCCAATGTCACTGAAAATTATCTGATAAGCTTTTTGCAAATAAAGATTCATCCTGATGTTAGAGAGTAAAAAGTTGAATTATCGATAATGAAAAAAGGACGAAACGATACAAATTGGATTACAAATTGAACGACTTGTCTTTGCCTGCAATTTTTGAATTCCGATAGATGGCGCGGTAAATTGTAAACCTCATTCGAAAAAGAAATGTTGAAAGAAAAAGTTCAAATACTCCAATGAATTAATCTTCTGTTCTGAGTGATCAACAATACGTAAGTATGAGTATCATGCGATGCTGTAGAAAAATGTATTTCTAATCACGTTTGTCGTGACGAGTGGAATGTCGATAGGAAAATTGTTGCTCCACTCCAGTTACTGAGTTAGCATCGATTTACTGACCTTTGTATGTATGATTGTCATTCTGTAGTTCATACATCTAACGCGTAACTGGCTTGGTATGACTTATGTTTATTTCTCCATTCAATTTGCAAGTAATGCCGAATTTCCTCTGTCATTTCATTGTGTAGTGGTTCCGGTAGTGCTAGCTGCAATATTTCGTCCATCTCGCATGTTATTTCAGATTCGGTTATTTTTTGTGTGTGAGAGTGCTTCCATTCCTCTTTATAGATTGCTTTTGCACGAGTAGACTGTGTATCACAATCATGTCGGGATCTTTCCTATGGATGTCTTTCGTACTGATCTTGCGTTTCTTTGTACCGAAAATTGGGATCTTTCGTTATGATTGATGGGATAATTCGTACCGGTACGAAAGATAAGTATTTTGATACGTATAACAATTTTGTGTTTGGAATCTTCTTTATTGAAGTGCAAAATGTATGATAGGTGGTCGTATACTAAATTTCAAAGGGTCGGATTCAATTTATTTAGTTGGAATATGCATGTTTTACAGTGTGCGAAATTAACGGTGGACCGATAGACAATGTCTATAGTTATTCTGGTCGGTCTATAGAGATAAAAAACTCGGTAGACCGACTTGTCTATAGGAAATCTGACCCGAGTCATGTAAATGTTTGCTCTTCGCACAGCAATAGCTTAGCAAGAGCAGGTAAGGCCATATAAAATTGATCGGTCATTTCTCAGATACCGCCACCGATGAGAAGTTTTTATTTCAACTGCAGAAAAAAAAAACCCCGCTGTGTGTCATTTTCAATCGTTACTTACAAAAGAAGTTAAATTATCCAAAAGGTACCCGAAAAATATTTAAGTGTAATCACAGCACGTTCCATATTTAAGGTAACGTTAGGCCGCCTTCTGTTCAATATTTTACACTTGAATGGATATAAATATTTTTACATGGCCTAAATCCAGCCTATTTATACTACCAATGATTATTTAAGCACCTGTAACGTTGTCGTTCTTTGACCGGTTGAAATATGTTGAGGGTGCACACCCGGGCACGAAACGAAACCCGGCATGTGCTAGTTCTAGTGATGAATCAGATATTAACAGTGAATCTGACAGGGAAATAGAACAAAATGAACTTGAAAATGAAAATCCCATCACACAAATTGTCTACCAAATTTAGAGAGAATATAACTAAATGATTGGCAGATGATTTTAGCAAATAAAATGCAATAACATTCTGATTCTGTGCCTTTTTATTTCGGTCTATAGGAAAATGCTGGGGTCTATAGGAACTAAAATTACTGTGGACCGAATGTCTATAGGACTGAAAAGTTAGTTTCGCACACTGTGTTTTAACTAAAAAAATATTGGTTTAAAAGCGCCTGTTTGCTAAAAAGCGAGGCTTGTAATGAAAACAATCGTTTTATGCTGTATATTAAAAATTTTAAAGTATTTCTTTATTCCATCTACCGGTAACAAGTATGAACAATCCCACTATCAACATTTATTAGAAGCTCAAGTTAATCAGTTCTTTATAGCAGAAACATATAATTTTTTTCTGCAACCAGTACGAAAGATTCTGGTATCAGGTACGAAAGATCCTGTACGAAAAATCTCGGTATGAAATGGTATCGGTACGAAAGGTCCCAGAACACACAATCACATGTTCCCAGACGATTAAGAGATAATTTTGATCATACATCCATAATCTACCTTATCAACTGAAATCTGCTTTCATGTTACAATTTCCCTGTGTAAGTCCTGCTATCCACTGATAAACATTGGAGTTGTTTTAAAAATTGCCAGCTGCCAACACGGTTCACCTCGGAAACTGGATAAACACGATTTTGACTATTTCATCATGATCATCATGCAATGCTTCAAATGAAATTGATTAATTGATACCATTCAGAAGATCTTGCTTAGTCGTAAATGTTTGTATAAGTTACATGATAGTTATTGCACACAATCAAAATTTATAGACAAAACATGGCCATTTCCCATGCTAATTTTTCCTGTGACGTTGTGAACGGCTCTCAATTGGCCTGATTTGGGTCTGATATTCGGCCCCATTCCCATATGTTTTTCCCAATGTGTTGCCATTTTTTTCCCAATTTGAAAATTCATGAAAAATTCATTAAAAACAGGTTAAAAATAGAACATTTCCAGTGAAAACGCATCCAAATCTAGCTATAGTTTTTCCCAATTTTTGTGAAAATGCCGCTATTTTTCCCAATTTCAAAGGCCCTGGCCCCAGTCCCAAATTTGGTGTGAGAGCCCTGTCGTGACGCTCTCATTCCTGTCAACTTTTTTCAGACAAAAGAGAGTCAATGACCCTCTTGGGGAAATGAAAAAAAGGGTCATATCACAGGAAACAAAATCGCGACCATTTTCTTGTGTCATTATGTGTGTTAATTTTAATGTCACATTTACGTCCCATTTTGGGGCTTTCAGTGGGTATATATGTACGTTCGTAGCTTCAAAACGGTAAAAAATTTATGAAACTTGGCATGTCGAAAAAGTGTGTTTCAATTATTAACATTTATAAATTTTAGGAAAATAAAATGATAGGATAGATCTTTATTTAGTCTGGCTGTCCTGGACCTTCTTACAGTAATACTGGTCTTAACATTCAGAACGGCCACACCAAGGAAACATATTTAGCATCAAAATGCATGTAACGAAATATGGCTATAACAAATTTTGGTCCCCTTGGCTTCGTTTTATACGAAGTTTACTGTATATCTAAAAAATCACTACTAATCTGTAGGTACAAAATGTATATGTCACATTTATGTGGAAGAGAAAATCTGTATTTCCAGGTTAAGAATTATCAGCTATGGGAGATGACACAGAATGGCAGAAGTTACCTACTGATGAAAAATGTCAACACAAGGTATGGCATACAATGCTCATTGAATGCTGTCAGCATACCAATATTTGGCCTATTTATGCTTAGAGGAGTCTTGAATTGATATATGTAAAGTGAAAGATATATATATCATGTATATATATATTTGTGTGTAACTGTTTGTAATGCTATACATGTAATATGTTTTACATCTCCTCTGAGTTCTGTATAATTATTGTTTTATGTGTTTGGAGAATGTAACTTTTTTTATGCTGTGTTGTGATTGAAAGGTTTGGAAGGCCAGGCTTGCTGGGTATGAAGAGGCTTACAAGCTCTTCAACCAGATAACGGATGAGAAATCACCTGAGTTTAACAAATATGCCGGTGTGATAAAGAAGTTTGTGATAGATAACAATGCTGTGGCTCAAGAAAAAGCCCTGGATGCTGTGCAGGCATTTGTTGAAAATGCTGCAGTAGCAGGAAGGTATGATAATAATGGAATAAGTACAGATAGATATTTTGTTTCATTAAAGAGCTTTCATTGCTTTAGAATGGAATGAACTTGGACATATTGATTTGCAAGGTCTTGTTTCAGTCAAATTTTAGAATTTTTATCATTTTTAGCTTGCCGGTGTCATATAGTAAACCTTCCCCCATAGAGATCCTTCCCCCGGAAGGTTTTCTATAATAGAGAAGCTTCCCCCCTGGGGGAAGTTTTACTATATAGAGAACCTTCCCCCTTTGTTGCCATAGAAAACCTTCCCCCCATACCGTTCTTGGTTTGACTTTTACTTGTTTTAGAGAACCATAGACAAACTGTATGGGACTGAAGAGGGAATATTCTCTATTATAGAAAATAAACCCCTCCAAATCTAGAAAGTGTCCGATTCAAAACGCTAGAATTTCGAAGTTAAGATTTGAATTAAGCAAATACGTGTTATTTAAATTCGTAGTCCTTCTTCAAGAGAAATTATTTTAAAAATAGATAACGGTTACGCTATTCTCCATGTCGTTTGCTAGTACTGCAGGTATATGCTGATCATCGCGGGGAGATCAATTTTATACGAATTCTGACAAAAAACTAAAGAAGATACCTTCATAATACGGATGTGTTCCAACTCTATACCTTCTTGAATTTCAAACCAATTTTCATGCACCAGACACGTGTTTCGGATACCAAATCCTTGTCAGTGATGCTTGCAGCCAAAGTGTTTGTTGTAAGCCACAGAAATTCACTTCACTAGCATCCTCTGGTTTTATTTCTAGAATTTAAATTTTTGCATTTACTTAACAGAGTGCGCGGCTACAAATTTCCTGTAGGGTCGATTCAGCAGCATATCCAAAAACAGTATTTTCAAAATAGATGTTAACCTCCTTAAATTTTGATGATATTTTTCGACGAAATGGCAGGTTTCGGAAATAGCAAAAAATATAAATGATGTCAAATTGATAAAGGGCCAAAACAAAGTTTTTTTTTTAAGTGACCGAGCTTGAAAAAGAAGTAATTAATAAACTTAACAAACATCAAGTCACGGGGAACAATTTTAACTGCTCAACAAGAAATAAGTGTTTTTATTAATAATACGGAAGTTATTTATATCACAGAACCCATCAAATCAACGAAATGTACTTGATGTACTTGATGTGCTGTTTGAAAGAAAGGGTGGGATCTCCTGCAAGACTCAGTTGCAGCACCTATCCCTTTGTGAAAACATAGAGTAGACAAGCACAAAAAAAGAGAAGCAAAAGGAACAAATAAACACAAAATACGACATCGAAATATCAAACACAAAAGACCACACAAAATGAACTAGACAAATGGGCAACATGTGCCGACTAAAGACGGCCATCTAGCATATTTACAATGTTCTTGTTTAAAAAAAGACATATACTTGATGAAACACTTCGGAGCATCGACGCGCGTAAATAAAAAACGCATGAGGTCGAATAAATCAATTTGATTTTATTTCATTTTATTTACATATTCATTTTGTATATGGGTGAATGTGTTTTAATTAATTTAACATTTTGAACAAATACGGTCTAAAGATATTAATCACAGAAAAAATATTAAGAAACATTTGATGTTTACTTTTCACACTGAACTCCAAGGATCTGGATCGAAAAAAACATATGAAGAGAAAAACAAAAATTCAAGTCCAATTAATTTTTTCGTTTGGTCTTTCATATGTTTAGTTATTATCCCTCGAATAATCGAAAACACTTTAAATCTTATTTCAAATAGCAAGTTATCTTTAAATTTCCATGGATCTATCATGGTAGAAATTCAAAAACCAAAGACGATATAAAAATCCGTATGGCTTTCCGGATTTGGGGGGAAGGTTTTCTATGATGGGGGAACGTTTTCTATATAGAGAACCTTCCCCCTGGGGGATGATTTTCTATATAGAAAACCTTCCGTGGGGGATGATTCTCTATTTAGAAAACATTCCGGGAGGAGGGTTCTCTACATAGAAAACTTTCCGGGGGGAAGAATCTCTATGGGGGAAGGTTCTCTATACGATACCGGGACGAAAAAGTCCGGAGAGCTAATGCCATACCCTTGTCGTCATCGTCGTTGTCCGTAGACAAAACTTTAACCTGGGCTATATCTCTTGAACTATAAGGGGTAGGGCTTTGAATCTTTGATATTTCACATGTAGATACTTTGTGACGAGACCTTTCATTTGAGACCATGACCTTTGACCTAGTGACCTTGACCTTGGACTTTGACCTACTTTTCAAAAACTTTAACCTGGTTTCTGACAAAAACCTGTATAGGCGAGCTATGTAATCTTTGATTACCCTATGTTTAGCTGGACTGCACTTTAGTCTTTATTAGCTCCACTGCACTTCAGTGCAAAAGAGCTATTGCAATACTCCCAGCATTACCATATGGGGATGTTCTCCTTGGGTTGGGATTTTTTTTAATTATTTCATGTGATAAGGCAAATGTTGAGATGATAAGGTAAATGTTAAGATTAAAGATAGCAATATTTTGCCTATAAGGTGATATCACACGTTTCATTTTATACAACACTTATTTTCAGAAAAAAAGCATAATTCTGATATCGTAATGTAATTTAGATGTAAGGGACAATATTAGGAGGTCACCATCCAAAATTTTGAGATTTTGAAACTGATCAGACTTTTTAGCCATCCATTGATTGTAATGGAAATGCTCATTTCTTGGCTATATTTTTTTTCAGCGCAAGATTTTCAAATGAAACTTTACATGTGATTCCCTCATCATATTGTGCAAATTTTTATAGAGAAAAATCATTCAATGACCACGTCATATGTTGCAAAATCTGACTGAATGTGTAAATTATCATGTAAAAAATTAAAAGTGCAATTCGAGTTATCTTTCTTTTCTATGTGACCAAAGACAAAAGCATCCGAATTCATATAACCAACTTTTTGAAATATCACAGTAGTGTTCTACTCTCACAAAGATTTTAATATGTAAATAAATAGAGCCGAATACATGCAGATTTTGTGTGATAACACGACAGTATGTGCACATGTGTAATGATATATTACCATATGGGTAACTATATTATAAGTTTCTCTACATTCAAACAATTTACTGACACCTGACTTTTTTCTGAATAGATACGACATATGTATTTAGGTAAAAAAGCCTTCACAAAATTTTCAAATAAGTTCAGTTTCAGCAAAAATGTGACAGTTGTTGGTCACTCTAGGCTTACCATTACTTTGCAAAGAAAAAAAACATTCGCACGTATATACGAATAACAATCTGATTGATACACCTGGGCTCAGGCTCGAACCACGGTCTTCCTGCATGGTAGGCTAGAGCTCTACCTCTGAGCTATTGGACCGACTTGCCAATAGAGTGATTATTACAAAGCCAGAACATCAAGACATTTTAAGTTACGAAAATCAGAAATCAGCGTGGAGATTTCTTTAAAATTCTCGTCTAAGGGAGGCTACTGAAACGTGTGTGATATCCCGTTAATGGCCAATATTAAGCAAAGTATAAGTGCTACATGTTCCTAACTTACATGGTGGATGTATCTTTTATATCAAATTATTATAAAAAGACAGTGACCTACTTTTTCCGCTTGAATGATTTTGCCATTAAAAGCCAATATTGAGCAAAGTATAAGTCACTAAGTGCAACGTATTCGAAACTTGCATGGTGGATGTATCTTTGATCAAACTTTCATAAAACGACCCGACCTACTTTTTCCGCTTGAATAATTTTGCTTTTAAAAGCCAATATTTAGCCAACTATAAATCATGCTACATTATCCAAACTTTCAGATTTGATGTATCTTTAGTCAAACTTTCATAGAATAACCTTGACGTACTTTTTCCGCTTGAGTGATTTTGTCTTTAGAAGCTAATATTGAGCAAAGTATAGATGCTACTTGAGTATGCAATAGTGTATAATTCTATAAATTGGGGAAAAAGGTGAGCTTTAGAAATTGGACATTGTGCTATGCAGTCGAGCATTAGGTGACTCTGGCAACTATTTTTTTTTCCAACTGTAGAATGGAATATGTCATTTTGAATGAAAATTTTGTTACATACATTAAAATCCTATAAAATTAAAATTATAATCTCATTGTAGTTTTGAAACGAAACATGTGTGTAAGTGATATATGAGTGTTTTTGTTATCAGGGTATGTCAGGATGTAGTGAATGGTGTAATTACCAAGTGTCTGAACGCCAGCAAACAGAAAACTAAAGACAAAGGCATAGAAATCGTCATGGTATATATTGAGATAGAAAAACAAGACATTGTCCAGGTAAATACATGTACATTTTCAAGCACATTTACATGTATATTGAAATATTAATTCTACCGGCATGACAGTTCCAACAGGTTAATACCAGTAGATCTATTGCAATTGCATTATATGTATAACAATTTGACAGTCCGATATTTTGATAAAAATGGGGACAAAATCTTTATTGACTATGATTAACTTGTATTACAGGAATGTTTGTTGGCAGGACTTGATAATAAACAACCTAAAATAGTAGTGGGATGTATTCAGACAATGCGTCTGGCACTCAGGTAAGGAAGATTTACATACATGTACATGTATTTCATTTTGTTAATTATCACAGTTGAAAATGTCTCCTATTTTGTCTTGGCCCTCACTTTGGTACATAAAATAGATATACACATTTACCTGTAGTACTTATTTTCAAAAGTTCCAACTCTTGACTATCCTCTTCTGAATGTTGTGCCTTTGCTATGTTTATGACGGTGTGTATATGCCAATATGGTGTATATTTTACACATTTCAGGGATTTTGGAAACAAGATAATGCCAATAAAGCCATGTGTACCAAAACTTCCCAAGCTTCTAGAGGATCGTGATAAAAATATCAGAGAAGAAACAAAGCTCTTCATTATAGAGATCTACAGGTGGATCAAACAAGCTATTAAACCTCAGATGACAAACTTCAAACCTGTTCAGGTATATTATTACACTATTGACTTTGGCAAGTTACTCACGGTAACTCTTTGTTTTATCCAGGAGAAAAACGGGTACCTGACAATGTAAATGAGTAAGCATTTGTGCCATGTTAAAAAGTGTTGCAGTGAACAGGTGTGCCTCAGGGGTATACACTAAAAATGTATACTTATAAAGATGTAACATGAGGCCTTTGTAAAAAGACTATGATTTACTATAAATCTCCTGAAGTCAGACATCTGGGATTTGATCACATGACCCAATGTACACCATGTTAATAAGGGATAAGTTTCTAAGTTTTTAGGTCTCTAAATTTATCACTGCATCCTTTGAATAGTCCATGATTTTTCAAACCAGTTTATTTATGGAGCAGAGAGGCTATTCTTCAATGTTACATGTACCTTGAGAATTAATTTTATAAAGATTCACTCAAGATGTAGAAATAGCACAGTATATGTTTTATGTTCTAACTTCTATTACAAATTCAAAGCTTACCCTTGGAACTCTGCTGTACTTACTAAGTAAATGTAAATAAAACCAGTCCTTTTGGAGATATCATGCCAACATTGAAAAAAACCAGTCCTTTTGGAGATATCATGTCAACATTGAGAATCTAACTTTGGTTGCTTATAAGTTAAGACTCTTGAAATACTGTATTTTGTTTTTGTAGGTTGCTGAGTTGGAGGCAGAGTTTGAAAAAATAGGAAATGAGAAACCGCAACAAGCCAGGTTTTTACGTTCCCAACAAGATCTTAAAGCCAAAATGGAGGAAAAAGCAGCAGGGGGTGGGGAAGTTGATGGTAAACTCACCTTTGCTCGATTAACTGAAGTATCTGACAAAAATCAAGAATTCTCTGAAGTTCAGAAAAACTTATTCCTGAGTAAAAGAATGATTAGTAATGGTCCTTGAAAAAAAAAGCAAATCTAGTCAAAGAAATGTTGAAGAGAATCCAATGCTTCAGTATTCAGATTGAAATACATGTAGTTACATCATTGATATTTTACATGTACTCTGTATTCTGATTTTACTTGAGAACATTACTGATATTTGTATTTTGATATGATGTTCCCACCTACAGATGAAGGAGAAGAGGAAGCAGAGGAAGTTGATCCCTACGAACTAATGACAGCGGTGGACATACTACCATTGTTACCCAAAGATTTCTTTGATAAAATCGTTAGTATTTTATTATAACACACCTGACAGTCTTTGCCAAAAGATTTTTTTAACCACAAGCATACTCTACTAGTTTATTGTATAGTTTGCTAGGCAGTTTCTTCCAGCCTGGCAAATTGTTATTATAGTCGGGATATTGAGTTTTGGTGAAGACTGACTTGTTTTCATTTATATAAATACTTCATTTGTATAAATACATATTGAAAGTTGTCCATTGTCATTTCGTGCATGTGTGTTCATATTAAACGTTTCTTATCGTGCCTGATTTCCTTTATATGACCCCTAAAGTGCGAAGTCCGAAGTACGTTAACTTGCAAAATGTCCAGTAATAGTACATATACTCCGTACATTATAATGATAACTCAGATCACTCATTGGTTCATGTTTATTGACTTGATTTTGTGACAAATTCATAAAGAACCATCATTGGATTGTTTTGATTGAGAAAAATTCATTTACATGTATCTTATATGACGTCCGTCAAGCGAAAACCACCCTTAAGTGAAAAATATGGCAATTTCATTTTTCAACGAATTACAATAGTACATCTTATTCTGAACAAAATGATATATGATGTGTGTGTATATGGCATGGATAAATGCAATAAATCTTCTTTGAAAACTTTGGCTTGACGTTACGCGACGTTTTAGCTAAGAATCTGACGACGTCCAAGTTATGGTAGTACGACGACGTCGTACTTCAGTGTGTATATCCGGTATAAATATGCGTATATATCAAATGAATGCATATATTTCTGTTGATGATATATTGACATTCTATGCATGTTTATTTCATGAATACCAGACATCGAATACTTTGCTGTAGATCTATACATTGTACTTGGATCTCGCATCATATCCTCTTGTTAAACATGTAATACGATGGTCCATTCACAGTTTATGATACCCGTACTTGGCAATATAATCAAGATTAGAACATGTTATTTCGCATAATAAATGTTGAACAACACAAAAATGCTGATGTTTTGCCTCAACAGCGACGATTCGCCGGAATCCCGTATATCTAAGTAACTATGAATTTTTCGGGAAAAGTGATTATCCTCACCATTATCCTTACACTTACAAGTATTCTATCTAAATAGTAATTTAAAATAATTGTAATCTCAACAGTTATATTCGGCCTATATTTATATTTTTTCTATCAATTTCAATTTGTTTTAAAACGAAACTTTCGAATAAAAGACAACTTTTAAAACAATATCGAACATTAATCAAATGTAACATTCTTTATAAATACATAAGATTTGCATGTTTTATGACAACAGTTTGGAGTCAAATCATGTACTAATCACATGTTTGCACGTAGGTCTACACTTTTCATTTAACTTGTTGAAATATTTTTTGCTAGCCCTATTTGTTCTATATATACTATCAGAAATTTCAATCTGTCTACACGTGTCAAAATTTTGGGAGGAGGGGGGGGGGCTGTTAAGATCCTTCCAGTTATACTGGTCTCACTGGTCTCCTTACTGACAATTTCATTTCTCTCTGTCTTCTTTTTTTTTTTTTTTCGTTTGTTAGACACATTGCACATACATGTAACTACTGCACTAAAAATCATTCCAAACAGCGACACTTAGGAATCACTGTTATATAGGATGCGACATCCATGTGTGACAGACAGACGAACACCGGACAAAAAGATCCCAAAGTGTCGCTTTGCTTCGCAGGCGAAACACAAAAAAACCTGTGATATGGAGCACACGTAAGAAAAGTCAAATGAAACAAAATCAAAATCTTTCTTTTTTCGATGAGTTTTGTACATAAACGTATGACCTTGTCATACTAATTTTTCTTATCTTTACCATTTTAAATTGTTGTTCATTTCAACAGAAAACGACATTATATATAGGATCTAGAATTTTTCCCAAGGGTGGGGTTTATCAGGGGAGCAGCGTTTGATTTTGAAAAAAAAATTAATTTTATAAAAATAGGATACATTTGTAATCAGCTCGGCTAATTCCAGGGCAGTCTGACCTCTCAATCCCCTATATCCGCGCTGGAAACTTTGTTTTCTTCTTCTTTCTTTTAGTTTGTCGCTTCCTTTATTAGCACATGGATTTACTGCTCACACATTGAAGTGAGGTCGCCGTCAAGATGCACGACCTTCAGTGTTTTGTTTATTTCTGTTCTGAGTCACTTGATTTTTCTCAAAACGTCTTCTCATTCCCTCCATGTACGAAAAGTTCAACTAAATTTCAAGGTTATTCATCTCCATTCATTAATGATTGCAATAATTGCATTTTTTTCGTACTTCAAAACTTTTTTTTTGAGTGAATAAATAAAAGAATTTTGTGGAGAGTAGTTTTTTTGCTTTATCTCATTTGATTTTTACACTTTTAGTTGATGGGTTATTCAAATCTTCAATGGTCATATTAGAGGAGGGGCTAGGCGGATTTGCTTGTTTATTCATTTTCAGTCGTGAAGTGCACAAGGTCGGAGAAAATCCAAATCAGATATGTATGGTTATTTTTTAGTAATATAGATACACAGTTAATGAAATTAATATTTCCCTCTCTCTACATGCGTAATGAAAACATATACTAGTAGAGCTAATTAATGGATAGATATTTTATTTCGGGGTCCAACCCGTCAAAAGAGGGTGGGGTTCAGCCTTTGATTTGAAAAAAAAACCTGTATACATTTATGCAAAAACAGAAAAAAATATGTATTTTTATTACATATTCATGGCCTACTTCAGCATTTTAACCCCCCCCCCCCTTCCTAGATTTGCGCCTGTAATGTAAAGTATACTATAAACCTAAATCTTTTTCAACTGTTTAGTGTAGTCATTGGTAGCAGATGATGCCTCTTTCCATTCTGACATGATACGGACTTTAAGTTTAGATTTTCAATTTTTAGTATGATAATTGTACTGCCATATAGCCTTTATAGCTTCATTTATTTCTCATACTTCTCCATTTTAATCAAAACGCTATTCTTTTTCCATCTGCAAACGATAGATTAATTTTGTGAAAATTGGTCTTTAGATATTTATGAGACTGATTACAAACCACTCTATAATGTTTCTTTGAAAACTAAGTATTTCAATTAATGTGAAGTATACATCTTGCTTATCAACATAAATCGAGGATAAAATATATCCTAGTAAGGCCGTTTCTGATCTGCGATTTATAAATGATGTTCAGTACTAGAAGACAAAAAAAAAGAAGGAAGAAGAAGAAGAAATGTGAAAACATACGTCTCTTTGCAATAAAAAAAATGGAGCATGTTGAATTTTGAAAATGGTTTTTCCCCTAAACGTTGGTTTCGCTGATTGCGGTAAAAAATGAGGAAAGAAATCCTTGTTTTGATATCAATTAACTCATCACTAAATTTTCAGAAAAGGATTTCAAAACGTACCTTTAAAGTCATAAAAGTAATAGGCTAAAACATTCTGTAGATTATGATTTATTGATGACTTAAACGTCCACGTAGTTGAAAAGTTATCGCAACACGTAACGCGAAAAATACGCGAAATTGACGACGTCTTTACAGTCCGATTTCTCTTTTTGACGTCATAGACAGATAAGGGTGGTTTTCGCTTGACGGCCGTCATATATGAGAAAAAAAAAGTTAAAATGATAAAGTAAGTTTGTATACAAATATCAAATTACATTTAGATGTAACATACAGGTATCAGTATTTTATTTGTTATGATGAAATAACGTAAAAAAGAGGGCCTACTGCTACATGTGTACTAGATTCTAGATGCAATTGTAAACCTTATGCAGGAAGCTAAGAAATGGCAAGAGAGAAAGGAAGCATTGGAAGCCTTACAGAAACTGTCAGAGAGTCCAAAAATAGAAGGAGGAGATCATGGACAGCTAGTACGGTCTTTGATAAAGGTAATCAATTGCACTGGATAGTACAAATGACTTGATTTCCTATAAGTACATGTAGTTCTGAAAAAAAGCTATGTCTTCAAAATTTATTTAAACTCAATCTCCCCAGCTTTAACTTTTTAGTATAAGCTATGATTGATTAGTTATTTTCTGCAATAATCTTATTCAACACCTCATTATTCACTTTTAATGAAGTTCACATTTTCTAGTACAAACTGCATAAAATTTGTAATTTTACATGTATTTATTAAGTATTAAGTATTCTTTTTCTTTTTTGATGCATTAATCATGTTAATCTTCAGGAGTCTCAACCATTTTACTTCTGGAACTGTTGTAAAATTTCGTATATGTATGAATGTGACATCTCCTAGGATTTTTAAAATGATATTTTGTATACTACCAGGTTATAGGGAAGGACACAAATGTTTTACTGGTGGCATTAGCTGGTAAATGTATGGCTGGTCTAGCAAGAGGACTGAGAAAAAAATTCTCTCCTTATTCTGTTAATGTAAGTAAATAATTATTTAGATTTGTACATCATTTTAAGTTGTATGATTGTTATTTTATTGGCCGGATTGCAAAGCAATTCCGGTCTATAGATTGACGATGTCCGTCTGTCCGTCCGTCCGTCCGTCTGCCGTCAACATTTTGGTTAAAGTTTCTGGTTGAGGCAAAATCTAAGGAACTATATGCAGTAGAAACTTTATATTATACATGAAGGTTGCCCATGACAAGACCTTTCAATTTATGCCGTAATGTTTGACCTAGTGACCTTGACCTTGGACTTTGACCTAGTTAAAGATTTTGGTTAAAGTTTCTGGTTTAAGCAAAATCTAAGGAAATGTATGCAGCAGAAACCTTATATTATACATTTAGGTTGCCCAATGACGAGATCTTTCAATTTTTGCCATAACATTGGACCTAGTGACCTTGACCTTGGACTTTGACCTAGTTAAAGATTTTGGTTAAAGTTTCTGGTTTAAGCAAAATCTAAGGAACTGTATGCAGTAGAAACCTTAAATTATACGTTTAGGTTGCCCATGATGAGACCTTTCAATTTATGCCGCAACATTGGACCTAGTGACCTTGACCTTGGACTTTGACCTAGTTAAAGATTTTGGTTAAAGTTTCTGGTTTAAGCAAAATCTAAGGAACTGTATGCAGTAGAAACCTTATATTATACATTTAGGTTGCCCATGATGAGACCTTTCAATTTATGCCGTAACATTTGACCCAGTGACCTTGACCTTGAACTTTGACTTAGTTAAAGATTTTGGTTAAAGTATCTGGTTGAGGCAAAATCTAAGGAAGTGTATGCAGTAGAAACCTTTTATTATACATTTAGGTTGCCCATGACAAGACCTTTCAATTTATGCTTTAACATTGGACCTAGTGACCTTGACCTTGGACTTTGACCTAGTTAAAGATTTTGGTTAAAGTTCCTGGTTTAAGCAAAATTTAAGGAACTGTATACAGTAGAAACTTTATATTATACATGTATGTTGCCTCTGACAAGACCTCTCAATGTATGCTGTAATATTTGACTTAATGACCTTGACCCAGTTGGTGACAAAAAACTTACTTTGCAATCCGGCCATACCGTCTTTAGCGGTGTTTTATTATTACTACATGTATATAAAAAATATGACTTTGATTTTTCAGGTACATGTACATGTATGTGTATATTGAATATGTTAGTACTATTGTGTAGTGATAAATGAAGGTAACTCCAGATATATCTACTTTTTACCAGTAGAAATATAAGTTATTTTTTCGTGAGAAGAGAAATAGTATGGTACATGTAATTACTAGGGATGATATAAAGTTATGCTTTCTTTTAAACATCTATAGGTGATACAGTGCATACTGGAGAAATTTAAGGAGAAGAAGCCAACGGTTGTCCAGGCACTTAGAGAGGCTATAGACGAAGCTTATTTTGCAGTGAGTATAAATTGTCATTCACATCAAATTAAGTTTGCTTTATATACATTTGTATGGATGTTATCAGGTGCTTGTTAAGTTACAGGACATTTGTACTGATCGTCAAGTTACAGGACATTTGCACTGATCTTATCAGGTGCTTGTCAAGTTACAGGACATTTGTACTGATCTTATCAGGTGCTTGTCAAGTTACAGGACATTTGTACTTATCTTATCAGGTGCTTGTCAAGTTGCATGACATTTGTACTGATCTTATCAGGTCCTTGTCAAGTTACAGGACATTTTTACTGATCTTATCAGGTGCTTGTCCAGTTACAGGACATTTGAATGTAAATGACTGTTAATGTTGTCCATGTTAAACAACACTGTACTCGTTCATGTATAAATAAACACTTCTATACCTTGGCTTCTTATTTCAAGTTATTTAAACCACTGACATCTTGTTCTAATTTTTCAGACTACGTTAGAGGCTATAGTAGAGGATATTGTGGCAGCCTTGGACAATAAAAACCCACAAATCAAAGCAGAAACATCTCAATTCTTATCCAGATGCTTCGCCAAAAGTACCATGGCCACACTTCCCAAAAAACTTCTCAAAACATTTTGTACAAGTCTTCTCAAGGTAGGGAATTGATCTGTTGATATTCTAACTGACATGTAAAGGAGCTGTTAGAATAAGGGCTTGATTTAGCCCTAATATCACTCAATTACATGTATTTCTCATGCCATGTCCTTGCTTTGAAGATAGAAGATGGTTAGGATAAAGATAAAATGTATCAAAAGTTTATGTAAGGAAACTTGTTGCAAGATTTTTATTTACAGTTTGATGAGGTACAAATGTAGGGGGCCTCAATAGTGAACAAAAATAAACTAACAATGCATTAATTTACAAATCGCCAAACTCTGCAATCCGGAAAGTGAAAACCACCTTGTGAGCTTTCGGGCTTGGAATACACACTATGTAGAAATAGACAATTTTATATGGTTTATTTCATTTGTAACTGCTTTAAAGACCAATTGTTGAAAAATAGCCAATCCCCCGCCCCCCCTTTTTTCTTTTTTTTTTTTGCCTTTGGGACACTGTTCCAACCTGAGGTACAGAACCCCACTTGGTCAGAAAATTTGTTTTAGTGATACATGTATAATTCTTTGGAGAAAGTTGCATTCTATAACTTGGGATGGAATAATGTTGTAGGAAAACTTATCCATTTTCAATTGATTTCTATGCAAAAAAACATGTACAATGTAGAAAATCAATGAAAATGAAAAGTTTTTCTACAACATTGTTCCAATCAGAGATTACAATATGCCATTTTTAGCTCACCTCGACGAAGTTGAGTGAGCTTATGCTATAACCCCACGCGTCCGCGTCCGCGTCCGCGTCCGTGTCCGCGTCCGTGTCCGCGTCCGGTTAAGAAGTTTGGGGTAGCTCAGTATCTGACAAAGTACTAATGCTATAGTAACCAAACTTGCACAAGTGATTCATCTTTGGATGCTGAGGTGAACCCATGCATCGAATGCAGCATCTGACCTACATTTTCCGCTTGAGTGACTTGGTTAAGAAGTTTGGGGTAGCTCAGTATCTGACAAAGTACTGATGCTACAGTAACCAAACTTGCACAAGTGATTCATCTTTGGATGCTGAGGTGAACCCATGCATCGAATGCAGCATCTGACCTACATTTTCCGCTTAAGTGACTTGATTAAGAAGTTTGGGGTAGCTCAGTATCTGACAAAGTGCTAATGCTACAGTAACCAAACTGGCACAAGTGATTCATCTTTGGATGCTGAGGTGAACCCATGCATCGTATGCAGCATCTGACCTACATTTTCCGCTTGAGTGACTTGGTTAAGAAGTTTGGGGTAGCTCAGTATCTGACAAAGTACTGATGCTACAGTAACCAAACTTGCACAAGTGATTCATCTTTGGATGCTGAGGTGAACCCATGCATCGGATGCAGCATCTGACCTACATTTTCCGCTTGAGTGACTTGGTTAAGAAGTTTGGGGTAGCTCAGTATCTGACAAAGTACTTATGCTACAGTAACCAAACTTGCACAAGTGATTCATCTTTGGATGCTGAGGTGAACCCATGCATCGGATGCAGCATCTGACCTACATTTTCCGCTTGAGTGATTTGGATATGAAGTTTGGGGTAGCTCAGTATCTGACAAAGTACTTATGCTACAGTAACCAAACTTGCACAAGTGATCATCTTTGGATGCTGAGATGGACCCATACATTGGATGCAGCATCTGACCTTCTTTTTCCACTTGAGTGATTTCGCTTTTAAAAGCCAATATTGGGCAAAGTATAAGTGCTACATGTACCAAACTTGCATATTGGATGTATCTTTGATCAATCTTTCATAAAATGACCTTGACCTACTTTTCCGCTTGAGTGATTTTGCCTTTAAAAGCCAATATTGAGCAAAGTATAAGTGCTAGATGTTCCAAACTTGCATATTGGATGTATCTTTGATCAAACTTTCATAAAATGACCTCGACCTACTTTTTCCGCTTGAGTGATTTTGCTCTATAAAGCCAATATTGAGCAAAGTATAAGTGCTAGATGTTCCAAATTTGCATATTAGATGTATCTTTGATCAAACTTTCATAAAATGACCTCGACCTACTTTTTCCGCTTGAGTGATTTTGCCTTTAGAAGCCAATATTGAGCAAAGTATAAGTGATACATGTACCAAACTTGCATATTGGATGTATCTTTGATCAAACTTTCATAAAATGATCTTACCAATCTTTCATAAAATGACCTTGACCTACTTTTTCCACTTGAGTGATTTTGCTCTATAAAGCCAATATTGAGCAAAGTAAACTGCTACATGTACCAAACTTGCATATTGGATGTATCTTTGATGAAACTTTCATAATATGACCTTGACCTACTTTTTCTGCTTGAGTGGTTTTGCCTTTAAAAGCCAATATACATGTACTAAGAAATATGTTTGAATTGAATTTTGCTGTCACGAGGTGAGCTTCGTAATCTGTGATTACCTATGTTCTTATTTGCTTTCAACGTATAACATGTGAATTTTATTTGTAGACGGTAAATGACACAGCTCCAGATGTGAGAGAGGGGTCCTTTGCTGCCCTTGGTATGGCTATGAAAGTGGTATCAGAGAAACACATCATGCCTTTCCTAGTAGATGTAGACAGTATTAAAATGCAGAAGGTCAGAATGTTTTAATTTAACGTTTACTGATACTAAATCTCCTCGCTGATTTACATGTATGGTGAATTTCTCTTAATTCATGATACATGTATCTTTTCAACTTGTCTGTGCAATGTTTTACTTGATCTTATAAATTCTCTTATTTTCAGATCCAAGAATGTTGTCAGAATGCAGTGTTACTGAATGCCAAAGGTGAGCCTAGGTCAGGTGGTGGGGGTGGGGCAGCAGCGAAGCCTCCTCCTGCTAAAGACTCCGCCCCTAAACCTGTACAGCGACCAGCCACAGCCAAATCAGGGGGCCCTCCCAGACTGGTAAGAAGTTTGTGTTCAACATGCTTTAGATTCTTTCCATAGATTTGCTGTGCCTACTTTCCTCTATCATAGAGTTTGATCTGACAAGTTGAAATGCACACTCTATACATTCTGCTGAGTTTACATGGTATATTGTTTCAATCTTTTTACACATTTATATAATCAGATAGCCAGTGTGAATTAGTAATAGTTTTGGGTTTTAGTGTTTTAATTATACAAATAACAAGGAAACATTTTCAAATAATAAAACCTACATTGAAGAATGTATACATGTATTTTCTTTTTAGGAGTCAACAGAGAGACCACAAGCATCGTCCGGCAGTAACAAAGTAATCAAACATCTTTTTTATTTGACACATGATACTATAAATGTGCATGTTTGATTGACAACAGGTTTAATTTGAATTTTTTACGCTCATATGAACCAAAGATTCTAATGAGCTATCGTTGTAGCCCAACTTTGTAGTGACAGTCGTCCATCATCTGTTCCACAGCAATTTTTAAGCATGTACATAACATTGCATGGAATTGTTAATTAATTAGCTTTTTTAGCTCACCTGAGTGAAGCTCAAGTGAGCTATTGTCATAGCGCGCCGTCCCTCGTCCGTCGTCGTCGTCCGTACGGAGTAAACTTTAACATTTTCAACATCTCCTCTACAACTGCTGCACAGAATTTCACGAAACTTCACAGGAAGCAAGAACTCATTGCCCTCTACCAAGTTTGTGTTTTTTGAGCAGATCTGAAATCCAAGATGGCCGCCACAGGCTCTGATTGGCTGACACATTTTTGACTTCTCCTCTGAAACCACTTCACAGAATATCTCAAAACTTCACAGGAAGCAAGAACTCAATGCTCTCTACCAAGTTTGTGTTTTTTGAGCCGATCTTCAATCCAAGATGGCCGTCACAGGCTCTGATTGGCTAACACTTTTTGAATTCTACTCTGAAACTGCTGCACACAATTTCATGAAACTTCACAAGAAGCAAGTACTTAATGCCCTCTACCAAGTTTGTGTTTTTTGAGCGGATCTGAAATCCAAGATGGCCGCCAAAGGCTCTGATTGGCTGTCACATTTTCGACTGCTCTTCTGAAACCATTACACAGAATTTCTGGAAACTTCACAGGAAGCAAATACTCAATGCTCTCTACCAAGTTTGTGTTTTTCGAGCTGATGGGAAATCCAAGATGGCTGCCACAAGCTCTGATTGGCTTACACATTTTCGACTGTTCCTCTGAAACCGCTGCACAGAATCTCTCGAAACTTCACAGGATGCAAGAACTCAATGCATTCTACCAAGTTTGTGTTTTTCGAGCTGATGGGAAATCCAAGATGGCTGCCACAAGCTCTGATAGGCTTACACATTTTCGACTGCTCCTCTGAAACCGCTGCACAGAATTTCATGAAACTACACAGGAAACAAGAACTCAATGCCTTCTACCAAATTTGTGTTTTTGGAGCCGATCGGAAATCCAAGATGGCCGCCTCAGGCCCTGATTGGCTGACACATTTTTGACTTGTCTTCTGAAACCGCTGCATAGAATTTCACGAAACTTCACAGGAAGCAAGTACTCATTGCCCTCTTATAAGTTTAATTTTTTTGGAGCCGATTTGAAATCTAAGATGGCAGCTACAGGCTCTGATTGGCTGACACATTTTTGACTTCTCCTCTGAAACCGCTTTACAGAATTTCTTGAAACTTCACAGGAAGCAAGTACTCATTCCCTCTTAGTCTACCAAGTTTGTGTTTTTCGAGCCGATCGGAAATCCAAGATGTCCTCCATAGGCTCTAATTGGATGACACATTTTTTACTTATCCTCTTAAACTACTGCACAGAATGTCACCAAACTTTACAGGAAGTAAGTACACATTGTCCCTCTCAAAGCTTCACTAAAAGTGATTTTCTTCAGTTCTTATACTGACTTTGATTGAAAACATACATACAGTCTCCTCAGGTGAGCGATGTGGCCCCCTTTGGGCCTCTTGTCTTTTTTGGCCGGATTGCAAAGCAATTCCGGTCTATAGATTGACGATGTCCGTCCGTCTGTCTGTCTGTCCATCTGTCCGTCCGTCCGTCTGCCGTCAACATTTTGGTTAAGGTTTCTGGTTGAGGCAAAATCTAAGGAACTATATGCAGTAGAAACTTTATATTATACATGAAGCATGCCCATGACAAGACCTTTCAATTTATGCCATAACATTTGACCTAGTGACCTTGACCTTGGACTTTGACCTAGTTAAAGATTTTGGTTAAAGTTCCTGGTTTAAGCAAAATCTATGGTACTGTATGCAGTAGAAACTTTATATTATTAATGAAGCTCGCCCATGACAAGACCTTTCAATTTATGCCGTAACATTTGACCTAGTGACCTTGACCTTGGACTTTAACCTACTCAAAGATTTTGGTTAAAGTTCCTGGTTTAAGAAAATCTATGGTACTGTATGCAGTAGAAACTTTATATTATTAATGAAGCTCGCCCATGACAAGACCTTTCAATTTATGCCGTAACATTTGACCTAGTGACCTTGACCTTGGACTTTGACCTACTCAAAGATTTTGGTTAAAATTCCTGGTTTAAGCAAAATCTATGGTACTGTATGCAGTAGAAACTTTATATTATTAATGAAGCTCGCCCATAACAAGACCTTTCAATTTATGTCGTAACATTTGACCTAGTGACCTTGACCTTGGACTTTGACCTAGTTAAAGATTTTGGTTAAAGTTTCTGGTTGAGGCAAAATCTAAGTAACTGTATGCAGTAGAAACTTTATATTATTAATGAAGCTCGCCCATGACAAGACCTTTCAATTTATGCCATAACATTTGACCTAGTGACCTTGACCTTGGACTTTGACCTACTCAAAGATTTTTGTTAAAGTTCCTGGTTTAAGCAAAATCTATGGTACTGTATGCAGTAGAAACTTTATATTATTAATGAAGCTCGCCCATGACAAGACTTTTCAATTTATGCCGTAACATTTGACCTAGTGACCTTGACCTTCGACTTTGACCTACTCAAAGATTTTGGTTAAAGTTCCTGGTTTAAGCAAAATCTATGGAACTGTATGCAGTAGAAACTTTATATTATACATGTAGGTTGCCTCTGACAAAACCTTTCAATTTATGCTGTATTATTTGACCTACTGACCTTGACCCATTTTGTGACAAAAACTTACTTTGCAATCCGGCCATACCGTCTTAAACGGTGTTTTATTTGTAAGTAATCTGCCATTTTTATGTCGCCTGCAAAGCATAGCGACACTTAAGGATCACTTTGTCCATTGTCGGTCTGTTTGTCACACTTAGATGTCTGTCACACCCTATTTACATGTAAAAGTGATTCCGAAGTGTCGCTATGTTTCGCAGGCGACACGTGAATTCCTTGGAATGATTTTGTTGTTAATGTTGTTGTTTTTACAATCCAACCAGTTGTCTGGTAGTTATACTTACACATGAATGGCTATAACATATTTGATCTTCTTTCATGTTGTACATTTGCCATATTTGCTATCTTTTCATTTATGTTGAGAGAAAACATCCAAGAAATGTCAAGGTCATGCCAAATTCACTTATTTTTCTGGTCTTTCCCTTTTTCACATTTTTTATGTAATAACTATAACTTTGTAATTAGTCCCCTACCGGCAACACCAAAGGGAACTCTTAGTTTCTTCTCGGTCTGTCTGTCTGTCTGTCTGTCTGTCTGTCTGTCCCATTTTTCAGTTTTATGGACTTTTTTCTGCAAATGATTGAGATATTCAGCTGAAATGTGATACACAGCTTGGTATTGGATGGTTACAGAGCAAGTTCCACTTTCGTCACACTCGACCTACATGTATTTTCAGAGGAGTTGTGCCCCTTGATTTGATGACTTGCAAAATTCAGTTTTCCGGACTTTTTTTTCTGCAATGGATAGAGGTATTCAGCTGAAATGTGATAAACAGCTTGGTATTGGATAGTTACAGAGCAAGTTCCACTTTCGTCACACTCGACCTACATGTATTTTCAGAGGAGTTGTGCCCCTTGATGACTTGCAAAATTCAGTTTTCCGGACTTTTTTCTGCAATGGATAGAGGTATTCAGCTGAAATGTGATACACAGCTTGGTATTGGATGGTTACAGAGCAAGTTCTACTTTCGTAACGCTTGACCTATATTCCGAGGAGTTGTGCCCCTTGATGACTTGCAAAATTTAGTTTTCCTGACTTTTTTCTGCAAGGGATATAGATATTCAGCTGAAATTTGATACACAGCTTGGTATTGGATAGTTACAGAGCAAGATCAACTTTCGTCACGCTCGACTTATATTTCGAGGAGTTATACCCCTTCATGACTTGCAAAATTGAGTTTTCCAGAAACTTATGCCGTGGGGGACTTATATCGCTCAGGGATCATAATTTTATTTCATGTTATGATTGGACAAGGGAATGCCTATTATTACTTATGAGTGTGAATCAAAGTAACCTTCAATGTCAAGGTCATTCATATGGTAGATTCTATACAACATGATGTTTTAGCTGTAACAAAATTTGCAGGAATTTTCAATCACATTTATGCATACCTGCCAACCGTTCCGATTTTAGTGGAATTTTTCTGATTTTTATAGGCGAATTCCACATTCCTGATTGAGACTTGTCCGTTCCGCTTTTGACAGTTTTGCTGGAGTTACCTCTTTTGTTTCAATACTCTCTTGTAAATTCTTAATGGTAGGTTCCCTAAAAAGCATGTTTAAAGCATTGAACCAACCAAGAACGAAACGATAACAGATAATGGCAACTTTGATATAAAAATCTGGCAGTGAACGGCATCGACAAAGGAAAAAACAATAATACTGACAGAGGAGATAGCTACAATAAGGCGTTGTCTTATATTGGAATATGCGCAGTAAACAAGTTCAAAAATGATTACGTTCCTGTTTTTACAGGGCTGTGTCCCTAAATGAAAGAGGACCCCTAATTCGCTTACTGTGCCATATCAGTACAGGGTATAGATGTGATTTTACTATCACTGATGGGGGGATCACATACAGTGTATATTACCAAACATAGTTGGATAAAAGACACATGATTTTCTGAACAAAGAATTAGAAAGACAATCTTGTAAGTAAGCAAAATTGGTTAAAAGATGAATGATAGGTTATACATTTTTCTGTGTCTAAAGTTGATAAATGTAAGGTTATTTTATTGTGGTAGATTGAATAAATTCTCAGTGGAAGATTGGGGGGGGGGGGTCCATGGCAGGTATGTTTATGGTAGATTAATCGTGGAAGATTGGGGGGGGGGCATGGCAGGTATGTTTATGGTAGATTAATCTCTTCATCATCCAGCTTCAAGGTCAAGGTCAACATTACACATCTGTCCTTTATCACTATTATGTATTTAGTAACCAAGGTAGTCAACTTAGATTGCTACCAAGGGTTCTGTTTTAATCATATACTCTAAAAGAGATTTAAAAAGACAAAAATAAATGCTAAAATGCAATAATTTTCCCAAAACTTTCTATACGTGTATATGTATGTTACAATTGAAGTATTACAATGTTTACATGATGCAACTGGACATAAAGTAATCTCATAATTCTACTGAAAATACATACATGTATTCTTTATCATTGAAAAATGCTTGCCTGTCTAAATGTACATGTACATGTTTTTATTCATTTTCATACATCTCTTTATGAAGCTTTTAAGAATAATTCATTGCATATTTCTAATTTCATTTGATAATTTTTAATTGACCTATAAATCATATTAAGGTAGTACATATAGAAAATTTCTGGAAAAATTGTAATGATATTGGATGATTAATCATTGATTGGTAAATTTCTAAATGAAATAGAGGTTTGTTGTAGAAATAAGGAACATTGGATTATATGGTATGCTACATGTATATTACCTCACATGATACTACTTGTACTTCTCTGTAGCCTAACAATATCAATTTCTCTATCACTTTGTAGGCCCCAGCAAAGAAGAAGGCGCCAGCAAAAGGTAAAGGTAAAGGTGCTACCAAAAACGATAAAGGGGAGATTACTGAGGCTGTGCTATCGGTAAGATTATTTATAAAAGTGCTGCATTATTAGTATAAAGTTATTAAAGATACTCGGTGATTTATATTACATTTGACTGCCATTGTGTAAAGAAATATTCGCTCCCTTATCAGCTCACATGTATTTCACATGAATATACATGTAGATGCAACAAACATATGTTGTGTATATCCAACCATATGAGTATTGAATGTTTAGTTTTGAGTTTTTTGGAGTACGACTTCTAGATTGTTGCTTCTCAAATTTTAAAAATGTGTATCACAATGACATTATATAATTTAACTTCCCATCTATCATCACTGCTGTACAAACACAATACAAGTTAAACATAACCCTACAGATGAGATGTATTAGCTGTTTGCACGATTGTAAGACTGACTTCAGAGTTATGATTGATTTGTATATAGGACGAGGCAGTAGCAGAGAAAGCTGAGGTACTGTTTACAGGAGAGGTTTTAAAGCAGCTAGAGAATGTTAACTGGAAGGAGAGACTAGCTGGTATGGAACGAGTTACAGAGGTATGGATTGATAAAATATAACTACTTATCAACCAGCTTTGTATTCAAGGAACCATGGGAAAAGAAAAAAAAGTACACTTTTTTTCAATTGAAGTTTTTTAGATGATGCTGAATATTCTTTGTTGTCCCTCACTTGTATGTGTATCTACAGTGTTTTCTTCATGCAATTGCCCTTTATTACACAATTTTATATTGCTTACATACATGCAATTAAGGGATTAGGATTTACTATCAACTAGACAAAATGGATACTATTATTCATAAAAAATTGTCATTTGTCAAGCTGTCTTGCTTGTTTGTAGGGATTCATGATTTTGAATTTGTTATTCAGAAATGGGCTTTGTTATAAGGTATAAGAATTGAGATAGTGGAAATTTATATATACCGATAAAGGGTTTTATCACATGACATTTGATTGGTTTTACAAGTATTGGTATGTACATACATGTGATTGGTTATAGGTAATTAAAGGAATGAGTAGGGAAGAAATCAAATGCCAAGTTGTAGTAAGGACAGTGTGTAAAAAACCAGGACTGAAGGATAATAACTTTCAAGTGAGTACTTTTGTTTCTTAGTGAGTTAGCCTGGAGATAATGTGATGTATAGTTAGATATACATGTATTTATGTTTATAAGGATAAACATGTTATTTAAATTACATTTAGGTTATAAGCAATTTCTGTCTTGTATAGAGAGGTTATTAAAACTTGATTTAAGTGCTTGCATCAACAATATTGAAAATCATATCGGATGGATTTCACAATGTTATATGGTGTCAATTTGCACAGTTTTGTCCGGTCCCTGAAGAAAGTATGATTCCGTCAAAATATGTACACTCAGAGTGCATTTTTGCTTGTACATGTACATGTATATTGGTATTTTGTACTTTTAAATGTAGTAATCCATTACAAAGTACTTGTATGTACATGTATGTATATATGTATTGAAATATTTTTTCAGCTAGTCAGTTGGTACATTTGTTCTGTTTTGTAGGTATTGAAGATTAAGGTAGATTTGGTAGCTCACCTGGCCAAGAATTCAGTATTTACCAGAGTTTCAGCTGAGAGCTGTCTCAGTGACCTTGTCGACAAAGTAGGTGATGTAAAGAATGGAGCTGCGGTACAGGAAGCCTTAAGTTGTATAGCAGAAGCTGTATCACTGGAATATGTGGGTAGTGAAGTATGTATGAAATTTTCATATTCATATACATATACTTGTTATGTTGTATTCTAATATGACTTGATTCTTTTTCCCTATTAAGACAACAGACGCGAGCCGGGCTCTATTCTCCAATATAGGCCCTATAGCGATAAGCCACGCCTACCCATTTTCTGAAAGCAGATAAACTGGCAGGAACTGGTTTTTACCAAGAATCGATTTTCTCGTCTGTGTTTCATTGATCTAAGTTTAGTCATCATTAGAATAGAAATAAAAAAATGACAAGCCGGGCTATATTGTCTCATAATGCCCTCGCGTCCTCAGCCAATCACATTTATCACCTCGCCGCTGACGCAGCTCGGTAATAAATGTGATCGGCTGAGGACGCTCGGGCATTATGAGACAATATAGCCCGGCTTGTCATTTTTTATTTCTTAATTTTAAAACAATGGGTATTTACATGTACATGTGTAAATTAGAGCCGAAGGATACATGTACTTATCCTCTTCTAAATAGAAATACATGTACATGTACTTGAGTTTTATTTGCTACACACATTAACATGTAGATCTTCAGTCATGTATATTTTTTGTTTTGTTTTAGGTTATAAATTTGGCCTTTGAGCAAAAAAATCCAAAGAACCAGTCAGAAGCTTTGAACTGGCTGTCAACAGCACTTAAAGAATTTGGGTTCAAGTATGTTCATTTAGCCTTATCATAATAGAATTACTTTAAAATGTTAGGAAATACATTTTTAAAATTACTACATGTATGTATATTTTTATAGTATATAATAATCCATATTAAAGAAGCACACTTGAGTCTGTTCTTAACATATTTAATAATTTGAATTCTGTTAATTTTATCCAGGGTAAATGCCAAACAGATGATTGAAACACTCAAGAAAGCTTTTGCTGCCACAAACCCAGTATGTATTCCCTAAATACTACTTTGTTACTAATAAGTGAAAAAAGGAAAATTTTAAACTTGAAGTTTCAGTATTGTCGAATTTCAATATTTGAAATTAACATTTTGCTCTGCTGCATGAAATGTGCATGCAGAACAATACAGTATGTAAACAATATGTAAACAAAACGATTAAGTACTGACCACATGTATTTCCCTTAAAGGCTGTAAGGACATCAGCAATTACTCTGATAGGAGTCATGTACATGTTTATGGGACAGAATTTAAGAATGATGTTTGAAGGAGAGAAACCAGCCTTATTACAACAGATAGATGCTGAAATAGAAAAGGTACATCAGGTTTACAAAAATCCTTAGGTGCAAATGAAAATAGCTTAGTTTTGTGAAAAAAGGGGGTTTATGAACATATTATGTAAATAATTTCAATGTCTGGTAAATTTTTATGGATGATTAATTTCTGATTTATTTGTGATAAAGTAATTTCCAATTTATTTGCTTGAGCAGCACATTTACCCTTTCAAAAAAAATGAAAGGGGTGACTTTCTTTTAAAATATGCCTACATGTACATGTATATGATGTTTCTGCATGTGAAGGTGAAAGGAGAGAAGCCACCTGCTCCTGTCAGAGGCCTGAAGTCTGGAGGAGGTGGGAAGGATGATGATGATGATGAGGATGAGGCAGACGATGGTGGTGAAGAGCCAGCAATGGAGGATCTGGTACCCAGAAATGATATAGGGTAAGTAAGGCTGAAGATGGGTGGGATGGGGATAGAGTGGGAAGGATAAGAAAGGGGGAGGGGAGGGGGGAGGGGGGCAAAGAGCCAGCTTTGGAGGATCTGGTACCAAGAAATGACTAGGGCTGGGTATTGAAGCCAAAAAAACATATTGCGATACAAGATTTCATATTGTGATTTATTGCAATATTTAATCCTTTTATAAATAGTATTATTTTTACAGAAAAACACTAAAACAAGACACAGTCTATCTTTCTATCATCAATATTATTGCTGATTCTGTCTTTATTCAAAGTTTGGGATCACAGAAAATAGAGAAAGTCGTAAACAATTAAAAATAAAAGTCGTGTTCCTTTCACAAATACAAACAGTTGAAACGTGAGCTGAACAAGGGATGAAATGCACGCCGACATTTTGTGCTGACCTTCAGGTTTTCATGCGATTTTTGAGTTGGCAAAGCCAACTCTCATTGCTATCACTTTCAACTTCGCACTTGATAACCCTGCACGGACCAAACAACGCACAATGTTACTGGCGCAGTAAGAAATAGGACCACTATGATTTTGACAAAAGAACATATTAGACGACAGACGTTTAAGTTCAAGTTGTAAATAATGGGTTAAATGCATCATGAGAATGCAAAAAAAATGCTACAAGGAACGATGCTTTAGGAATAGTGATCACTTGTTGATGTCAGTGCATTAAAATATGGCGCATCTTCTTCTTTGTACTTCCCTCCTCTTTATAAGGAGCACCCCATTTTTAGATAAATAGGTAAAAGTATTGTATTTAGGATAAAAAAGACCTTAGATATTAAAATTTGTGGATGTGTAGAAGACTTAAGACAAGTAAATCAATCAATCAATCAATCAATGATATTTTTTTTAAAGTCAGACATAATTTATAACAATCAACATTAGCTCTAATGAGCTATTTACCAACTAGGAAAAAAGGGTTTTCAGTTTGATACTTAATAAACCTAAGATGTTGGTTTTAAGTTGGTTAAGGAGTTTCAAAAGCAAATATCTCCTAAAGTAAATGTGATAGGACTTAATACTTCACACATACACCTATAACAATTGCAACAAATTTGACATGATCTTATTTGACATGACCTTGAATTCTGACCTTAAAAGCAGTTATTTGGTTAAGAAGTTCTATCATTTTGTATATTTCCAGACTTTTTTTTTTAGATTTGAGACAACTCTTGGATTGTGAGAATCACTCATTCAAGCATTTGAGGCATAGATTTGGAGTTTGATTTGTGCCAGTTTTATACTTGTCTTCTGTATGTTCTTCTCAATGTTACTTTTTGCCAACTCGCAGGACTTTCAGTCCTTTGATTTTTTAAATAATTTCTCTTTGGGAATTTAAGAGTGATTTTAGAGGAAAAATTTAGGAAATTTGGCATTTGGAAGTCAATTAAGAAGAATCATGTTGTTTTGAAGTTAATTATGAAAACCGTTGCGAAGCAATTTAGAATATAAATGAGAGATTGTCATATCGTCAGCTCATATTTCCTCTGACTGAGAACGTCAATCTGTGGTTGCTCAATGAAACGCCATAAGAACATATATTTTATTGAAATAAGGATGAATTTGATTGTTGAAACATACATTTGTATTTTTGTTTGTCGTTTTTGACCAGGATACTTTCTATGCAACGATTACTCTGTAAAGTAAAATAATGAACTCGAACCGGTATTTCGAAAAACTTACAGCGGTACTTATTGGAAACGAAATTATTGCAATGCACCGATATGACAATAAGATTGCACAGCCCCAGAAATTACATAGGGTAAGTAAGGCTGAGGAGGGATGGGGTAGGGTGGGAAGGATAAGAAGAGCCAGCTATGGAGGATCTGGTACCAAGAAATGACATAAGGTGAGTGAGGCTGAGGAGGGGTAGGGTGGGAAAGGATAAGAAAGGAGGGGGGAGGGCCAGCTATGGAGGATCTGTAGCCTGTTTCACAAAAATACTTACGAACAGTTTCAGGAATTTTCGTAACTTTTGATCAATCAGTTCTACTTACTCACTAAAATTTGCAATGTTTTGCAGCTGAATTTATTTTTAGTATGTAGAAATGATATAAGAAAGCATGATACAATTTTTCTAGAAAACCTTTTGAACGTTTCATTGAGCGAAGAAAGTTACAAAATTCTTGAAATTATTCGTAAGAATTTTTGTAAAATTGGGCACTGGTACCCAGAAATGACATAGGGTAAGTAAGGCTGAGGAGGGTTAGGGTGGGAAAGGATAAGAAAGGGGGGGGGGGGGGGGGCAAAGAGCCAGCTATGGAGGATCTGGTACCCAGAAATGACATAGGTTAAGTAAGGCTGAGGAGGGGTAGGGTGGGAAAGGATAAGAAAAGGGGGGGGGGGGGCCAAAGAGCCAGCCATGGAGGATCTGGTATCCAGAAACGACATACAATGTAGGGTAAGTAAGGCTGGGGAGGATGCATTCACTTAAGAGTCTAGTAATGGCATGGGGTAAGTAATGGCTGAAAATCGATTATTCTTACCTTTGTATGAGTTTCAGGATATTTTTAGGAAATACATGTATGACTTGAGAAATGAGAGTGATTTTCAAACAATAAGAAAAATATCTTGTTATCTTGTTGCTTGCACATTTATAATACTCAAATTCCTTGTTACAGAGATAAAATCACAGAAGAATTGATCAACTCTATGGCTGATAAGAACTGGAAGATTCGTAAAGAGGGACTGGAGAAAGTGGTAGCCATACTTAACGAGGCCAAGTTTATTACAGGCAAATTAGGGGGACTACCTGAAGCCATCAAAGTCAGGCTTGGTGACACTAACAAAATACTGGTATGATACTGATGATTATAGAGATTTACAGCTCCTGTTTGTGTAAATGTTTTAGTTATTCAGTTACATGTAGACTTTCAATGTACATGTAAAATTTGCTGGATGTTTTGAAAATAATTGAAAGCTTTACTACACAAGCAACTTTAGCAAAAAGCATAATGTAAAGTCTTCCATAGCAGCTGCTGATTAAGATTTGATTATTTCACAGGCAGGCATGGCTATAGGGATTTGTTCCACACTTGGTACAAACTTAGGACCTCACTGTAAACAGCACATCAAGACCATAGGTCCAGCACTGATACTGTGTATGGGAGACTCTAAGGTAGGTGGTAACTGTAAACAGCACATCAAGACCATAGGTCCAGCACTGATACTGTGTATGGGGGACTCTAAGGTAGGTGGTAACTGTAAACAGCACATCAAGACCATAGGTCCAGCACTGATACTGTGTATGGGAGACTCTAAGGTAGGTGGTAACTGTAAACAGCACATCAAGACCATAGGTCCAGCACTGATACTGTGTATGGGAGACTCTAAGGTAGGTGGTAACTGTAAGCAGCACATCAAGACCATATGTCCAGCACTGATACTGTGTATGGGAGACTCTAAGGTAGGTGGTAACTGTAAACAGCACATCAAGACCATATGTCCAGCACTGATACTGTGTATGGGAGACTCTAAGGTAGGTGGTAACTGTAAACAGCACATCAAGACCATACGTCCAGCACTGATACTGTGTATGGGAGACTCTAAGGTAGGTGGTAACTGTAAACAGCACATCAAGACCATACGTCCAGCACTGATACTGTGTATGGGAGACTCTAAGGTAGGTGGTAACTGTAAACAGCACATCAAGACCATATGTCCAGCACTTATACTGTGTATGGGTGACTCAAAGGTAGGTGGTAACTGTAAACAGCACATCAAGATCATATGTCCAGCACTGATACTGTGTATGGGTGACTCTAAGGTAGGTGGTAACTGTAAACAGCACATCAAGACCATATGTCCAGCACTGATACTGTGTTTGGGTGACTCTAAGGTGGGTGGTAACTGTAAACAGCACATCAAGACCATATGTCCAGCACTTATACTGTGTATGGGAGACTCTAAGGTAGGTGGTAACTGTAAACAGCACATCAAGACCATAGGTCCAGCACTGATACTGTGTTTGGGTGACTCTAAGGTAGGTGGTAACTGTAAACAGCACATCAAGACCATATGTCCAGCACTGATACTATGTATGGGAGACTCTAAGGTAGGTGGTAACTGTAAACAGCACATCAAGACCATATGTCCAGCACTTATACTGTGTATGGGAGACTCTAAGGTAGGTGGTAACTGTAAACAGCACATCAAGACCATAGGTCCAGCACTGATACTGTGTATGGGTGACTCTAAGGTAGGTGGTAACTGTAAACAGCACATCAAGACCTTATGTCCAGCACTTATACTGTGTATGGGTGACTCAAAGGTAGGTGGTAACTGTAAACAGCACATCAAGATCATATGTCCAGCACTGATACTGTGTATGGGTGACTCAAAGGTAGGTGGTAACTGTAAACAGCACATCAAGATCATATGTCCAGCACTGATACTGTGTATGGGTGACTCTAAGGTAGGTGGTAACTGTAAACAGCACATCAAGAACATAGGTCCAGCACTGATACTGTGTATGGGAGACTCTAAGGTAGGTGGTAACTGTAAACAGCACATCAAGACCATATGTCCAGCACTTATACTGTGTATGGGAGACTCTAAGGTAGGTGGTAACTGTAAACAGCACATCAAGATCATATGTCCAGCACTGATACTGTGTATGGGAGACTCTAAGGTAGGTGGTAACTGTAAACAGCACATCAAGATCATATGTCCAGCACTGATACTGTGTATGGGAGACTCTAAGGTAGGTGGTAACTGTAAACAGCACATCAAGACCATATGTTCAGCACTTATACTGTGTATGGGAGACTCTAAGGTAGGTGGTAACTGTAAACAGCACATCAAGATCATATGTCCAGCACTGATACTGTGTATGGGAGACTCTAAGGTAGGTGGTAACTGTAAACAGCACATCAAGACCATATGTTCAGCACTTATACTGTGTATGGGAGACTCTAAGGTAGGTGGTAACTGTAAACAGCACATCAAGATCATATGTCCAGCACTGATACTGTGTATGGGAGACTCTAAGGTAGGTGGTAACTGTAAACAGCACATCAAGACCATATGTTCAGCACTGATACTGTGTATGGGAGACTCTAAGGTAGGTGGTAACTGTAAACAGCACATCAAGACCATATGTCCAGCACTTATACTGTGTATGGGTGACTCTAAGGTAGGTGGTAACTGTAAACAGCACATCAAGACCATATGTCCAGCACTGATACTGTGTATGGGAGACTCTAAGGTAGGTGGTAACTGTAAACAGCACATCAAGACCATATGTCCAGCACTGATACTGTGTATGGGTGACTCTAAGGTAGGTGGTAACTGTAAACAGCACATCAAGACCATAGGTCCAGCACTTATACTGTGTATGGGAGACTCTAAGGTAGGTGGTAACTGTAAATAACACTTCAGATTTAGCAATGCAAAATGAACATACATTTACATGTATATGAAGGGGGATCACTCTGTCCTGCATATGTGTATCAATCTGTCTGGTAGTCACTCTCCCACATACATGTACATTTATGTGATTATAACTTTCTTGATGTGATATTCTGATTTTCAGGGTCAAAGGTCAAGATCTTTTAAAACAGGCAATAAAAACACTATAAAAACAATATTAGCCATGTGCTAATTTTGACGTCCTTCAAATTTTGTATGTGATTTGCTCATAATAGAAAGGAGCAACTTTGTATCATTAATGTCAAAGGTGTAAGGTCAAAATTACATCGGGCAGTTACATTGTATATGGTCAGTCTATTTGCCAGGCCCTCAGTCTAGTATTCTCACTTTGCCAATCACAATTTTAACCTTTCTAAGGTGAAACTCTTTTATACATGTTCTTGTGTTATCCCCAGAACATAGCTCTTTCCAGTCAAGCTTTATCTCACATTACTACATTACATTCTTATACCACAGCCTCAGTTACGAGCAGCTGCAGTTGGAGCTTTGAACATCTGGGTGGATAATTGTTCCTTACTACCACTTGTAGAGGCTGAAGCTCTTAGTGACTCCCTAAAACTAGAGAACCCTAATCTTAGACAGGAGGTAAGGCTCACTTAATACATGCTGATTGGTTCTAAGGAAAATGCCTACAGTTATTCTCAAATGTTTGTTTAAAAGTGTAGTAGTTCTTTTTATAAAAACTTACTTGAAGTTGAAGTTGATTGAGTGATCAATGTTTTTAAAAGTACAAAACATTTATGTTATATATGCTTGCCATCAATCAATTTTGTTATAATTTGCAGTTGTTAGGTTGGCTGGTAGAAAGATTACCCAATCACAAGCAGCTTCCTACAGAGTTTAAGATGTGTATACCTCACTTACTGTCTTGTCTAGAGGACAGGAATGGAGAGGTCAGAAAGAAGGCTCAAGACGCGTTAGTACCATTCATGATCCATGTTGGGTACGAATCTGTGTTCAAGGCCACCAGTAAACTTAAGGTAGTATCCACTTGATATGCATTTATGCTGTAGTTTACTATAAAAAAATCTTAAAATAAGTTTCAACAATTTAGAAGAAATACATGTAAAACATACATCTTTGGACAATTATAGGTGACTAATTTGATGTATATATACATGTACATGATTGTAATGTATTATTATTCTCTAAAAGACAAAGACTAATAAAAGATCCAAAGAAAAGAGAAAAATGGAGCACATTTTCTTAAACAGGATACAAACATGTAGAGTTATACATGAGCATGTTTGTATTTTATTCTAGCCTGCCTCTAAAGACCAGATTATGGCTATCATAGAGAAAGCCAAGGCTAACATACCTGCCAAACCAGCTAAGGTTAAGAAAGGAGGAGGGAGTAAGGCTCCTCCCAAAGAGGAGGTGGAGGAGGAGGCAGCACCCGTCAAACCTCCCAGCCGACCACTGTCTACAGCATCGTCAGAGGGGGGAGGAGAAAGTAAACCTGCTACGAAAACAGTCAAAGGCAAGGGGAAAGCTGTAAGTACATGCTCAATATTTACAATGTACACTGTATGTACATGTATATGCACTTGAATTCAATTCAGAGGTTTTTAGGAAGTACATGTATTTGGCTCAAAATATCATAGAAGAACACATACTTACACATATACTTAAGTATACATAAAGTTGCTGATGTGATTTTACTAGCTTTTGTTTTATAGGCACCCCCACCATCCAGTAAAAACAAGAAGAAGGAAGAAGAGACAGGGCCACCTATGACACTGACAGTGCCTAAAGAAAGGAGGTTCAAGGAAGAAAAAAGTCTCAAGGTCAAATCTTTATGTTATGACATATTATTCATTGATATGAATTTGTATGATTTTTCTGTGAATACATTGTATTAATAAGTTGGACTAAATTGTTAACAGATATTTTTTCAACTCCTATTTCATGCCTTTTTCATATTGACAAATTATGCAAAAAATCCTTCATGATTTAAAAAAAAATTTTTTTACTGCCTACTTAAAAAAAAAGAAACCTGTACATTTGTAAGTGTATGGTTCAATTGAAGCAGAAAAGTACATGTAAATCACTCGTGTGCTCTAAATGTTCAAAGAAATGTACATTTATAAACCAAGCCTTTAACATTGATTTCTTTGTTTTATACTAATTTACATGTTAAAATACTAAAATAAAAAGCATAATTATGGTGTTTTTTACCTCTGTAGGTACTGAAGTGGAACTTTATTCAGCTGACCCCAGAGTTTACAGAGCAGCTAACATTACAGATGGAGAAAAACTTCAGTAAATCTATGATGGACATGATGTATCATAAAGACTTTAAGTTCCATACCAAGGCCATAGAACAACTCTTACAGGTACATGTAACTCACACACCAATATGTTGCATTGGAAAACATAGGTACATTTATGTAGTGTAAGAAAAAACAACTACAAATTTAACTCATTTAAGGAATGACTTGAAATAGTACAACCAATTTATTGCAGTGTAAATGTTTGCAATTCGCTAAAAGCTATTATGAATGAATAATGTTCTATAGTACATGATAAGTTCAACGATTTACTACGTAGTTGACTTTGAAAATCACAGTAAGCAATAAAAGCAATAATCATTAGGGATCTTTTAGTCTGTGAAAGAAAAATACAAATTTACATGTTTACATGTATGTACATGTGTATAAATATTGACTTTGTTGCAATGTCTATTACTGCTCCACATATTCTTACATTTACATGGATCTGTCAATATATTCAATTTGTATTAATGTACATATATTTACTTTCTCTCTCTTTATTTTATTATCCCTCAACAAAAATATGAAAGACCAGCAG
Organism: Pinctada fucata; assembly: GCA_028142955.1. Lineage (NCBI taxonomy): Eukaryota > Metazoa > Mollusca > Bivalvia > Pterioida > Pteriidae > Pinctada > Pinctada fucata. The sequence continues at coordinate 23,642,769 of AP027102.1, forward strand.
CAAATTCCTCTCGGAGGTCTTATTAAGTGATCTTTGTGATAAAATTTATGACACGCTTACATCATCCACATGGCTTAGATAAAAAAGATTAATTTGTTTAAATGCAGTGTATGGACAGTCTGAAGGATGAGACGATTGGTAACCTGGACTTGATACTGAAGTGGTTCACCATACGTTTCTTGGATACCAATCCTAGCATGCTTAATAAAGCCTTAGAATATCTACATAAAGTGTTCACGATGCTGGCAGAGATGGACTATAATCTACATGAGATAGAGGCTTCCTCATTCATTCCTTACCTTATCCTGAAAGTATGTACATGTTTATTTGTTTTGTTAATGTCCTTAATTTATCTTGCTGTCAGCTGTCTACTTTATAATTGGGAATAACACAGTTTTGTCTTGTTCATATTCAAAGGATTGGAATTTTTGATTCTCTGATGATAAGGCAGTGATACTGTAGTTTATCTTTATGATTCCTAAATTGTGAAACAAATAGTTTCTATCACAATCTACTGAATGTGATATAAAAATTAACACGACTGGCAGGAATTTCATCTTTTCCCGAGTGGAGCATAGCGGGATGAGAGAAAATATGAAAGATTTTCGTCACGAGTGTAGATTTTTATATCTCAGTAGAAAGTGAAAGAATCTATTTCTTCTTCATTTCTAAGTAGCCATGCTCATGTCGTTATACCTTGGCAACGGTTACCATGAATAAAATGCTAACCAGTAGAAAAAAAGTGTTGGACTGCATAACGGATCATGCTTTTCTTACTTATAAATGGAATTTCACAGTAGTTTGTCCCACACCTGCAAAATCACATGACAGCCCTCCGACGTCAAACTCCAGCTCCATCACCATTTCATTGTCATTTACCAGTAGTACTTTCAAAAGCCACATGCATCTTTAATAGCATCTTTAATACAATATCCCTGATTAGTCATTTGGAACAGCTGTTTGGTAATATTATATTTATTCATTGGATGATGTAGCCTTTGAGACAACTAACATTTGTGTGTCTCACATAGGCTGTCTCAAAGGGTAGGAGCAAAACTGAAGAAGAATTATAGGTCTCCGAATAGGTGATTGCTGTGGATAATGCACATTGAGATGGTAATATTGACACAAACACCTCTATATGTATATGTTTAGTGTATGTCATTGTTTGATAGGTTGGGGACCCTAAGGATAATGTGAGGCAGGGAGTACGAGGGATTATCAAGGTGATGTATAAGATCTACCCAGCCAGTAAAATCTTTGTCTTCTTGATGGATGGTGTCAAGTCAAAGAACGCCAAGCAAAGGATGGGTATGTAAAAACTGTTACATGTGTATGATGCAGTTTGGTTACATTTGCATGTATAACACGTAAAATTACCTCAATTTTTGTATTACATATGTTTTGAAAAATTGTCAAATTTTGTAGAAATAAAAGTAACCCAATAAATCCAATGAAATTATATCTAACCAGAATGAATCCAATCAATAAGATATAGGTTATATATGGATATTACGAAATCAATGTTTTATGTATTTGTTTTGGCAGAATGTCTTGAGGAGCTTGGTTACCTGATAGAGAGTTACGGTATATCTATCTGTCAGCCGTCCCCTGGGGCCGCTATGAAGGTCATAGCCGGTAATATAGGTGACAGGGATAACAGTGTCAGGAACGCAGCACTCAACACAGCGGTACAAGTGTACTTACTGGTGGGGGAACAACAATTCTACAAACTCACGGGATCTGTGAGTCATGTATTGATTCTGTACTCGTAGTGAATTTCAACAATTCAGAACTAAAGATTGTCTTCTCAAAATGTTTTTAAGAAAAGCATATAAAGCTTTAAATTGCGCGTGTTACAAAGCTGAAGTGGAATTCCCTATGCCATTTGGTCACATAAATGCAAGATACATGTAATTGCAGCTACATTACCTTGAGAAGTTTAATTAGTTTATAAATGCTTATTTTAAACTTAATTTCACAGTTGAGTGACAAAGACTTAAGTCTTTTGGAAGAAAGGATAAAGAGGTCAGCAAAAAATAAACCTCCCCCTAAAGTAGAAGAAAGACCTAAAACGGCCCCTGGTCCTGTACAGAAATCAGTAAAGAATAATCCAGCAAGGTATGCTATTCTCTCAGTCTTTTTTCAAAACTTCAAACATTACATCTTGTTTACAGAACACTTATAAAGCATATACAAATGTACATGTAAATGATATAATCTGAGTAAGATGTCTGTTCATTAATCCTTCCATGGTTAGAAACACAGAAAGCCATTTGAATCTAATGAAGCATGTGCTTTTTGAAGTAGTATGCTTTGATTTAGAATAAAATGAAATTTACATCACATAAATCTAAAAGCACTTGTATGATATATGTGAACAGCTCAGGCCTCCAGAGGCCATCCACTGCCTTACCAAAGTCCTCCAGCAATGTGAGGAGGGAGTACCAGTTAGATCCTGTAGAAAGCGAGGAAGCTCCAGTAGAAATACCTAAACTATACCAATATGAGGAAGATATAGAGGAGATACTACAGCCAGTAGAGAAACCTAAAATATCGTAAGTTAAATATCAGTAGTCCTAAAGCCTGTAGAGAAACCTAAAATTTTCCAAGTTAAATACCAGTAGTATTACAGCCTATAGAGTAACCTTAAATATGGTAAGAGAAACCTAAAATTGTAAGTTAAATATCAGTAGTACTACAGCCTGTAGAGATATCTGATATATTGCAAGTTAAATATCAGTAGTACTACAGCCTGTAGAGAAAGCTGACATATTGTAAGTTAAATATCAGTGGCACTACAGCCTGTAGAGGAACCTAAAATATTGCAAGTTAAATATCTGTAGTGTTGCAGCCTGTAGAGAAACCTGACATATTGTAAGTTAAATATCAGTGTTACTACAGCCTGTAGAGCAACCTGACATATTGTAAATTAAATATCAGTGGTACTAAAGAGAAACCTAAAATAGTGTAAGTTTTATATAAGTAGTACATGTATTACAACCTGTAGAGAAACCTGAAATATTTATCGCTACGCTATGCAGGGAACACAAAAAATGAGAGCCCCTTAGATACATGTATGTACATGTAATTAACCAGATTTACTCGAAGTTTTGATTTTCGAAGATTTGTAAATACATGTAAATACATGTATCATAACTTTGTAATTTCGTTTTGTTGCGAAGTTTATAATGGTTCTGTTTATTATAGATATAGATCCCAGGATCCTGCACAGAGAAGGATGAATGCTGGTGATGCCTCAGACGCCATATTAAGAGTGGTCCACCAGATTAGTGGCTCTGATATACTACTAGCTCAGCAAGCTTTATCTCAGGTATTCTTAATTATTGTACATGTATATCTCAGTTGCAATTTTACATATACAAGTGATCTGACAGGCAAATCTCAGCAGGCTTTATCTCAGGTACAAGCAAAACCTAGAGAAAGGGCATGCAGTAAGCAAAATCTGTCCAAGAAAGATTTCACCTCAAGAAAACTCTTAGTCATCGTAAGTCTCTGACAATCATATGTAACAGTTGTATGATACATGTTGGTCACATTATATACTAGTAGGTCACATTGTATACATGTAGGTCACATTATATACATGTAGGTCACATTATATACATGTACATGTAGGTCACATTACATACATGTAGGTCACATTGTATACATGTAGGTCACATTATATACATGTTGGTCACATTATATACATGTAGGTTACATTATATACAGTACAAATCATTACACGTGTCTCACTTTTTTACACATGGGATTTACACGTTGACCTTAAGCTAATATTACATGTAAACATGTCATAAATGTCGTATGTATATGTTGACAGGCAAATTGATCTTTGACCTTACTGTGGTTGATTTTACATGTAAATTTTGAAAAATGAAGTACATCAAACAGAAGGTGATGAAATGAACATTTGACCTTTGACACCAGTGTCTTACTTTAATTACATGTAAAAGAGATGAATTCTTACATGTAATTCTTTAAGGCGAGATAAAATATAATTAGTATAATTAAATGTTTTGGTAACCTTTCACCTGAGGCTTAATTAGATTACATGTAAAAATAAATTTACATGGAAAAATACCAATTAATTAAAAAAAAATAGATAAATGATTAGTCCAATTATTTGACCTCATTGACATTTGTCTATTTATTTTTAATGTAATCTTTATGTGTCAAAAAAGAAGAATTTTAACATGTAATTCTCTTAGAGATGAATTGTGTAGCAATGTACATGTAAATTATCTCTAAGGTGAATAAAAAAAATGTGTATGTGATACATGAATGCCCCTCTTGGCATCTTTGTCGGTAAAACAGGTCAAGGTCATAAGGTAAAAATTTTTGGTATCAGTGGAAAGGTCTTGTCACAAGGAATACACATATGAAATATGAAAGCCCTATCACTTACAATTCAAAAGTTATGGCCAAGGTTAAGGTCACAAGGTAAAACATTTTGGTATCCATGGAAAGGTATTGTCACATGGAATACATATGTGAAATATAAAAGCCATATCACTAACCATTCAAAATTTATGACCAAGGTTAATGTTTTTCAAAACTCCAAGGTCAAACATTTTGGTATCCCTGGAAAGGTCTTGTCAAAAGGAATAAACATGTGAAATATGAAAGCCCATATAAGTTATGGCCAAGGTTGAAGTTTTTGTGGTCAAACAGACAAACAGACAGACCAAAAACTATATGCCGCCGAATCTCCGATTACGGGGGCATAAAAATAAAGTATAAATGAAAATACCAATTAATAACAAAATTAAGATGAATAATGAGTATGAATATTTGACCTCATTTGAAATTTGTAAATTTTATTTAATATGTCATTTTGTCATGTATAAAGACTAATCGTATGTGTCAGTATTTCAATTATATACAGTCAAGATAAAAGACACACTGTATTATATCACATCCTTAGCAAAAGCAATGTAGAAAGGTCACATTGTCTGGTGTCTGCAGTCACACTTCATATGCATTCACACTTTCACAAACAGGTAAATTGCTACAACTCTATTAATATGCAAATCTGGACCGTGCAATCTGGTTTTCCACCATTTCTTTTACATTTGTCAATTTAACAAGTCATTTCTATGTGTAAATAGAGATGAATTGTTACATGTAATTCTCGTTGGTGAGGTAAATTATGATTAGATGATTTCACAAACTTTGGTGACTATTTCTTTACGTTAAAAGCAGAGAACATTCCTTTTTCAAATAATGAATCAAGTATTCCTCATTGAAATTAATTTAAAGGAAAATTGAAGGGCTGTTCAACACTTCTTTTTATGTTTTCGATGGATTGATTTTAGGAACAGGTGTAGTTGTTTCATGAATTATGTTCAATAATACAAACTCTTGTCCTTTTTAAGGAATAAACTCAATCCATCGAAAAAAAATTTGCTGCATCACTGAAATATTTACATGTAAATTAAGGCATGTCAGAGTAATTTGACAGTTACATGTAAACTCACGTCTACAACGAATATAATGGCTTTGATACAAGAAACAAATATAACTAATTTTTACTATACAATTTATTTTCTTACTGGGTTTCATAATAGCATTTTCATTAAAAGAGGAAAAAATAAACCAATTGTGTCCAAAAGCATCTACAGAATTAAATGTGAAACTAAGCCAAATCTACAGTTGGAGTAATGGAAAGTTTTGACAAATGAAATATGTTCTCAATCGTTATGAAAGGACATGGATATTTCAAAGGAGAATTATCACCATGCATTTGAAAATAAACCATTTGAAATACTCTTAGGCATTCAATGACAAATGGGTTAAAAATCTTGTTTCTATTATGTTGTCTATGAAACTTTCATTATTAAAATCAGTGTAAATCTCAGTTGAACCATTTAATGAATATTACGTGTAAATGCTGCATCTCCTTTCCATTTATAATTGCCAAATGTATACTCTGATCAAAACAGTATTTTGGCCAATGTATGCTTTTGGCTTTATGTCTAGAGTTTCTTTGTTACATTCCTGTTTGAATAGGTATATGATGTAGTTATAATTATCAAAATATTTTTACCAATGGATTGAATTTATACCATATCGATTTGAACAATAGTATTTGTTACATGAACTATATTCATATGACCTCCTACAGTGATTTTTGGTGACCATTTCCTATCGCTGGAAGCGTAAAACATTCATTTATTTTTATATGATTTATCAAGTATTCCTCATTCAAATTAATTTAAAGGCAAGTTGAAGGGCCATTCAACACTGTCCTTTTGTTTTCGATGGATTGAGTTTACTGCCAATAAAAAGGAACAGGTTTAGGTGTTTCATGAATTTTATTCAATGATACAAACTCCTGTCCTTTTTAGGGAATAAACTCAATCCATCGAAAAAAACATTTGCTGCATCACTGAAATATTTACATGTAAATTAAGGCATGTCAGAGCAATTTGACAGTTACATGTAAAATCACGTGTTATACGAATATAGCTTTTATACAAGAAACAAATACAACCAATTTTTACTGTACAGTCCCCTTTCTTTCTGGGTTTCGTAATAGCATCTTCATTAAGAGAAGAAAAAATAAACCAATTGTGTCCCAAAGCCTCTACATAATTAAACGTGAAACTGAGCCAAATCAACAGTTGGAGTAATGGAAAGTTTTGACAAATGTATTCTCAATTGTTACGAAAGGACTTGGATATTTCAAAGGAGAATAATTACCATGCATTTGAAAAGAAACAATTTGAAATACTCTTAGGCATTCAATGACAAATGGGTTAAAAATCTTGCTTCTATTATGTTGTCTATGAAACTTTCATTATTAAAATCAGTGTAAATCTCAGTTGAACCATTTAATGAATATTACGTGTAAATGCTGCATCTCCTTTCCATTTATAATTGCCAAATGTATACTCTGATCAAAACAGTTTTTTTGGCCAAGGAATGCTGTTGGCTTTATGTCTAGAGTTTCTTTATTACATACCTGTTTGAATAGGTATATGATGTAGTTATAATTATCAAAATATCTTTTACCCATTGATTCAATTTATACCATATTAAATTAAACAATAGTATTTGTTACATGAACTATATTCATATGACCTCCTACAGGGTTTTTGTGTTGACCATTTCCTTTCACTAAAAGCGGAAAAGAAAATATTCATTTATTTTTATATGATGAATCAAGTATTCCTCATTCAAATTAATTTAAAGGCAAGTTGAAGGACGATTCAACACTGTCCTTTTGTTTTCGATGGATTGAGTTTATAGCCAATAAAAAGGAACAGGTTTAGTTGTTTCATTATATTCAATGATACAAACTCCTGTCCTTTTTAAGGAATAAACTCAATCCATCGAAAAAAAAATTTGCTGCATCACTGAAATATTTACATGTAAATTAAGGCATGTCAGAGTAATTTGACAGTTACATGTAAACTCACGTCTAAAACGAATATAATGGCTTTTATACAAGAAACAAATATAACTAATTTTTACGATACAATTTATTTTCTTACTGGGTTTCATAATAGCATCTTCATTAAAAGAGGAAAAAATAAACCAATTGTGTCCAAAAGCATCTACAGAATTAAATGTGAAACTAAGCCAAATCTACAGTTGGAGTAATGGAAAGTTTTGACAAATGAAATATGTTCTCAATTGTTACGAAAGGACTTGAATATTTCAAAGGAGAATTATCACCATGCATTTGAAAATAAACCATTTGAAATACTCTTAGGCATTCAATGACAAATGGGTTAAAAATCTTGCTTCTATTATGTTGTCCATGAAACTTTCGTTATTAAAATCAGTATAAATTTAAGTTAAACCATATAATGAAGATAACGTGTAAATGCTGCATCTCCTTTCCATTTATATTGTCAAATGTATACTCTGATCAAAACAGTATTTTGGCCAATGTATGCTTTTGGCTTTATGTCTAGAGTTTCTTTATTACATACCTGTTTGAATAGGTATATGATGTAGTTATAATTATCAAAATATTTTTACCAATGGATTGAATTTATACCATATCAATTTGAACAATAGTATTTGTTACATGAACTATATTCATATGACCTCCTACGGTGATTTTTGGTGACCATTTCCTTTCGCTGGAAGCGTAAAACATTCATTTATTTTTATATGATTTATCAAGTATTCCTCATTCAAATTAATTTAAAGGCAAGTTGAAGGGCCATTCAACACTGTCCTTTTGTTTTCGATGGATTGAGTTTACTGCCAATAAAAAGGAACAGGTTTAGGTGTTTCATGAATTTTATTCAATGATACAAACTCCTGTCCTTTTTAGGGAATAAACTCAATCCATCGAAAAAAAAAATTGCTGCATCACTGAAATATTTACATGTAAATTAAGGCATGTCAGAGCAATTTGACAGTTACATGTAAAATCACGTGTTATACGAATATAGCTTTTATACAAGAAACAAATACAACCAATTTTTACTGTACAGTCCCCTTTCTTATTGGGTTTCGTAATAGCATCTTTATTAAGAGAAGAAAAAATAAACCAATTGTGTCCCAAAGCCTCTACACAATTTAACGTGAAACTGAGCCAAATCAACAGTTGCAGTAATGGAAAGTTTTGACAAATGTATTCTCAATTGTTACAAAAGGACTTGGATATTTCAAAAGAGAATAATTACCATGCATTTGAAAAGAAACCATTTGAAATACTCTTAGGCATTCAATGACAAATGGGTTAAAAATCTTGCTTCTATTATGTTGTCCATGAAACTTTCATTATTAAAATCAGTGTAAATCTCAGTTAAACCATTTAATGAATATTACGTGTAAATGCTGCATCTACTTTCCATTTATAATTGCCAAATGTACACTCTGATCAAAACAGTATTTTGGCCAATGTATGCTTTTGGCTTTATGTCTAGAGTTTCTTTGTTACATTCCTGTTTGAATAGGTATATGATGTAGTTATAATTATCAAAATATTTTTACCAATGGATTGAATTTATACCATATAAAATTGAACAATAGTATTTGTTACATGAACTATATTCATATGACCTCCTACGGTATTTTTTGGTGACCATTACCTTTCGCTAAAAGCGGAAAACATTCATTAATTTTTATATGATGTATCAAGTATTCCTCATTCAAATTAATTTAAAGGCAAGTTGAAGGGCGGTTCAACACTGTCCTTATGTTTTTGATGGATTGAGTTTAAAGCCAATAAAACGGAACAGGTATAGTTGCTTCATGAATGATATTCCATGATACAAACTCCTGTCCGTTTTTAGGAATAAACTCAATCCATCGAAAAAAATTTTGCTACATCACTGAAATTTTTACATGTAAATTAAGGCATGTCAGAGCAATCTGACTGTTACATGTAAAATAACTATAATACGAATACAATGGCTTTTTTTACAAGAAACAAATATAACCACTTTTTACTATAAAGTCCACTTTCTTCTTGGGTTTCATAATAGCATCTTTATTAAAAGAAGAAAAAATTAACCAATTGTGTCCCAAAGCCTCTACAGAATTAAACGTGACACTGAGCCAAATCTTCAGTTGGAGTAATGGAAAGCTTTGACAAATAAAATGAATTCTCAATCGTTATGAAATGGCATGTATATTTCAAAGGAAAATTATCACCATGCATTTGAAAAGAAACCATTTGAAATACTCTTGGGCATTCAATGACAAATGCGTTAAAAATCTTGCTTCTATTATGTTGTCCATGAAACTTTCGTTATTAAAATCAGTGTAAATTTAAGTTAAACCATATAATGAAGATTACGTATAAATGCTGCATCTCCTTTCCATTTATATTGCCAAATGTATACTCTGATCAAAAAAGTATTTTGGCCAATGTATGCTTTTGGCTTTATGAGTAGAATTTCTTTGTTACATTCCTGTTTGAATAGGTATATGATGTAGTTATAATTATCAAAATATTTTTTACCCATTGATTCAATTTATACCATATCAAATTAAACAATAGTATTTGATACATGAACTATATTCATATGACCTCCTACAGGGTTTTTGTGGTGATCATTTCCTTTCACTAAAAGCGGAAAAGAAAACATTCATTTATTTTTATATGATGTGTCAAGTATTCCTCATTCATATTAATTTAAAGGCAAGTTGAAGGGCCATTCAACACTGTCCGTTTGTTTTCGATGGATTGAGTTTATAGCCAATAAAAAGGCACAGGTTTAGTTGTTCATGAATTATACTCCTGTCCTTTTTAAGGAATAAACTCAATCCATCGAAAAAAAAAATTTGCTGCATCACTGAAATATTTACATGTAAATTGAGGCATGTCAGAGTAATTTGACAGTTACATGTAAAATCACGTCTAAAACGAATATAATGGATTTTATACAAGAGACAAATATAACCAATTTTTACTATAAAATTTATTTTCTTACTGGGTTTCATAATGGCATCTTCATAAAAGAGGAAAAAATAAACCAATTGTGTCCCAAAGCCTCTACAGAATTAAACGTGAAACTAAGCCAAATCTACAGTTGGAGTAATGGAAAGTTTTGACAAATGAAATATATTCTCAATCGTTATGAAAAGAAATGGATATTTCAAAGGAGAATTATCACCATGCATTTGAAAATAAACCATTTGAAATACTCTTAGGCATTCAATGACAAATGGGTTAAAAAACTTGCTTCAATTATGTTGTCAATGAAACTTTCATTATTAAAATCAGTGTAAATCTAAGTTAAACCATATAATGAAGATAACGTGTAAATGCTGCATCTCCTTTCCATTTATAATTGCCAAATGTACACTCTGATCAAAACAGTATTTTGGCCAATGTATGATTTTGGCTTTATGAGTAAAATTTCTTTGTTACATTCCTGTTTGAATAGGTATATGATGTAGTTATGATTATCAAAATATTTTTTACCAATGGATTGAATTTATACCATATCAAATTGAGCAATAGTATTTGTTACATGAACTATATTCATATGACCTCCTACAGGATTTTTTTTTGGTGACCATTTCCTTTCGCTAAAAGCGGAAAACATTTATTTATGTTTATATGACGTATCAAGTATTCCTCATTCAAATTAAAATAAAGGCAAATTGAAGGGCGGTTCAACACTGCCCTTTTGTTTTCGATGGATTGAGTTTATAGCCAATAAAAAGGAGTAGGTTTAGTTGTTTCATGAATTATCTTCAATGATACAAACTCCTGTCCTTTTTAGGGAATAAACTCAATCCATCGAAAAAAAAATTTGCTGCATCACTGAAATATTTACATGTAAATTAAGGCATGTCAGAGCAATTTGACAGTTACATGTAAAATCACGTGTAATACGAATATAATGGCCTTTTATACAAGAAACAATTATTACCACTTTTTACTATACAGTCCACTTTCTTCCTGGGTTTCATAATAGCATCTTCGTTAAAAGAAGAAAAAAAACATAGTTAATCATAGATTACGAAGCTCACCTCGCGGCAGCTAAATTCAATTCAAACATATTTCTAAGAACATGTATATTGGCTTTTAAAGGCAAAATCATTCAAGCGGAAAAGTAGGTCAAGTTTATTTGATGAAAGTTTGATCAAAGATACATCCAATATGCAAGTTTGGTAAATGACGCACTTATACTTTGCTCAATATTGGCTTTTAAAGGCAAATCACTCAAGTGGAAAAAGTAGGTCAAGGTAATGTTATGACAGTTTGATCAAAGATACATCCAATATATATGTTTGGTACATGTAGCACTTATACAGTGCTCAATATTCGCTTTTAAAGGCAAAATCACTCAAGCGGATAAAGTAGGTCAAGGTCATTTTATGAAAGTTTGATCAAAGATACATCCAATATGTAAGTTTGGTACATGTAGCACTTATACTTTGCTCAATATTGGCTTTTAAAGCAAAATCACTCAAGTAAAAAAAGTAGGTCAGGTGCTGCATCCGATGCATTGGTTCCTCTCAGCATCCCAAGATGAATCACTTGTGCAAGTTTGGTTACTCTAGAATCAGTGCTTTGTCAAATACTGAGCTACCCCAAACTTCTTAACCAAGCCACTCTGAGCTACCAAAAACTTCTTAACCAAGTCAATCAAGCGGAAAATGTAGGCCAGATGCAGCATCTGATGCATGGGTTCCTCTCAGCATCCAAAGATGAATCACTTGTGCAAGTTTGATTACTGTAGCATCAGTACTTTGTCAAATACTGAGCTACCCCAAACTTCTTAACGGACGCGGACACGGACGCGGACGCACGGGGGTATAGCATCAGCTCAAACATCTTCGTCGAGGTGAGCTGATAAACCGATTGTGTCCCAAAGCCTCTACAGAATTAAACGTGAAACTGAGCCAAATCTACAGTTGGAGTAATGGAAAGTTTTGACAAATAAAATGTTCTCTCAATCGTTATGAAATGGCATGTATATTTCAAAGGAAAATTATCACCATGCATTTGAAAAGAAACCATTTGAAATACTCTTAGGCATTCAATGACAAATGCGTTAAAAATCTTGCTTCTATTATGTTGTCCATGAAACTTTCGTTATTAAAATCAGTGTAAATCTCAGTTAAACCATTTAATGAATATTACGTGTAAATGCTGCATCTCCTTTCCATTTATAATTGCCAAATGTATACTCTGATCAAAACAGTATTTTGGCCAATGTATGCTTTTGGCTTTATGAGTAGAATTTCTTTGTTACATTCCTGTTTGAATAGGTATATGATGTAGTTATAATTATCAAAATATTTTTTACCCATTGATTCAATTTATACCATATCAAATTAAACAATAGTATTTGATACATGAACTAAATACATATGACCTCCTACAGGGTTTTTGTGGTGATCATATCATTTCACTAAAAGCGGAAAAGAAAACATTCATTTATTTTTATATGATGTATCAAGTATTCCTCATTCATATTAATTTAAAGGCAAGTTGAAGGGCCATTCAACACTGTCCGTTTGTTTTCGATGGATTGAGTTTATAGCCAATAAAAAGGCACAGGTTTAGTTGTTCATGAATTATATTCAATGATACAAACTCCTGTCCTTTTTAAAGAATAAACTCAATCCGTCGAAAAAAAAAATTTGCTGCATCACTGAAATATTTACATGTAAATTAAGGCATGTCAGAGTAATTTGACAGTTACATGTAAAATCACGTCTAAAACGAATATAATGGATTTTATACAAGAAACAATATAGCCAATTTTTACTATACAATTTATTTTCTTACTGGGTTTCATAATAGCATCTTCATTAAAAGAGGAAAAAATAAACCAATTGTGTCCCAAAGCCTCTACAGAATTAAACGTGAAACTGAGGCAAATCTACAGTTGGAGTAATGGAAAGCTTTGACAAATGAAATATATTCTCAATCGTTATAAAATGGCATGTATATTTTGAAAGGAAAATTATCACCATGCATTTGAAAAGAAACCATTTGAAATACTCTTAGGCATTCAATGACAAATGCGTTAAAAATCTTGCTTCTATTATGTTGTCCATGAAACTTTCGTTATTAAAATCAGTATAAATTTAAGTTAAACCATATAATGAAGATTACGTATAAATGCTGCATCTCCTTTCCATTTATATTGCCAAATGTATACTCTGATCAAAAAAGTATTTTGGCCAATGTATGCTTTTGGCTTTATGAGTAGAATTTCTTTGTTACATTCCAGTTTGAATAGGTATATGATGTAGTTACAATTATCAAAATATTTTTACCCATTGATTCAATTTATACCATATCAAATTAAACAATAGTATTTGATACATGAACTATATACATATGACCTCCTACAGGGTTTTTGCGGTGATCATTTCCTTTCACTAAAAGCGGAAAAGAAAACATTCATTTATTTTTATATGATGTATCAAGTATTCCTCATTCATATTAATTTAAAGGCAAGTTGAAGGGCCATTCAACACTGTCCTTTTGTTTTCGATGGATTGAGTTTATAGCCAATAAAAAGGCACAGGTTTAGTTGTTCATGAATTATATTCAATGATACAAACTCCTGTCCTTTTTAAGGAATAAACTCAATCCATCGAAAAAAAAATTTGTTGCATCACTGAAATATTTACATGTAAATTAAGGCATGTCAGAGTAATTTGACAGTTACATGTAAAATCACTTCTAAAACGAATATAATGGATTTTATACAAGAAACAAATATAGCCAATTTTTACTATACAATTTATTTTCTTACTGGGTTTCATAATAGCATCTTCATTAAAAGAGGAAAAAATAAACCAATTGTGTCCCAAAGCCTCTACAGAATTAAACGTGAAACTAAGCCAAATCTACAGTTGGAGTAATGGAAAGTTTTGACAACTGAAATATATTCTCAATCATTATGAAAGGACATGGATATTTCAAAGGAGAATTATCACCATGCATTTGAAAATAAACCATTTGAAATACTCTTAGGCATTCAATGACAAATGGGTTAAAAAACTTGCTTCAATTATGTTGTCAATGAAACTTTCATTATTAAAATAAGTGTAAATCCAAGTTAAACCATATAATGAAGATTACGTGTAAATGCTGCATCTCCTTTCCATTTATAATTGCCGAATGTACACTCTGATCAAAACAGTATTTTAGGTATTCAATGACAAATGGGTTAAAATCTTGCTTCCATTATGTTTTCCATGAACCTTTCGTTATTTAAATCAGTGTAAATCTAAGTTTAACCATATAATGAAGAATAAGCCCCTGTCACACCTACACGTTCTCTCGAGACGTTCTTAAGCCCCTGTCGCACCTTCACGTTCTGGCATGGCGTTCGCACTACGACCGCCAAAATTGTACGAAACGCGGCGTGAACGTAGTAAGGACGCGGGGGTCGTAGTAAGGACGTCGACGAACGTGCCCGTACGCCGAGCCACTACGACCGTTTTGAACTGTTTAAACAGTCGTAGTGAGGACGCGCTGATGACAGAATGCGTTAAGGACTTCGTGCGAACGTATTGAGAACTTCATGGACGTATTAGAAACGTGTCGCGAACGTAGTAGGGTCGTAGTGCGGACGGCTTAAGCTTTTACATATAATCATATAGAGATCGTCATGTCTCTGCCGTCCTTACCACGTTCTTGGTTTTAGAGGTCGAAAAAAATCAAAATAGACCTCGCACAAACAATTTATCCTTTGAACGTGTCATGATCGTAGCTTGAACGCAGCAAGGACTTCGAGAACGTAGAAATAACGCTGTACTATCGTAACACAGATGCCTTCGTCGTAGTGTGAACTTCGGGCCGATCGTAGCGCGAACTTGACTAAACGTATTAAAGACGGGAAGGACGAGCTACTAACGTGTTACGGACGCTAAAGATCGTGTTGCGCACGTATTGGAGTCGTCAATTATTCTTTCGGAAAGCCCTTCCGGGTGAGAAATGCCACGTTCTCACTACGTTCATGAAAAATTTCATGGACTTCAAGGACGTAGCAAGAACGTCTCGAGAGAACGTGTAGGTGTGACAGGGGCTTTACTACGTCCTTGAAGTCCTTGGAATTTTTCATGAACGTAGTGAGAACTAGGCATTTTTCACGTGTAATACGAATATAATGGCTTTTATACAAGAAACAAATATAACCAATTTTTACTATACAGTCCACTTTCTTCGTTAAAAGAGGAAAAAATAAACCAATTGTGTCCCAAAGCATCTACAGAATTAAACGTGAAACTAAGCCAAATCTACAGTTGGAATAATGGAAAGTTTTGACAAATAGAATATAGTCTCAATCGTTATGAAAGGAGATGGATATTTCAAAGGAGAATTATAACCATGCATTTTGATATGTTTGGTTAATCGTTATAAGTTTACTAGTATATAAATACATGTTTATGGTTCCATCAAAATGGGAAGCGCAGAAAGAGAAACCATCGTTGAAATCAAGCTAGTTTAAACTGTATCTTAAATTATCTATTATCTTATAAAATCGTCTTTAAATTACATGTAAATGAAGGGTTTGATGTGCATTCGTCATGAATCATCCAATTTATTAGATCGTTCATCTTCCCATATTATGATTATTAATTTGATTTTGAAGATAATGGTAAGGGAATTTAATGATGTTCAGATTTTACAATTTTCTTACTGCATTTTAATTACATGTAAATACATCAAGACTAGCATTTACGAATCGGTGAAAACGAATAATTTATGCGAATATTGTATCTTTGTAAGATTTTGTATACGATGATAAATACATGTATAAACTCTATTATTTTTTTTCCATTTCAATGTACATTTGTTTCTTTTATTGTATCAAAACCGCAGGGCCCATCTTAAAAAAGGGCCCACCATTACATGTAAATTGATGTATTATTCTTGAGGCTGGTAAATGTTACAAATCATAAAATTTCAATCCTTTCACCCGCTGATCTTGTATATTGATACTGATATAAACGTTAGACCATTCGGTATGATAACAGATAACAAAGAGGATGATAGATAGAAATCCATTGATGAAAAGAAAATTCTTACGCAAGGTCGATTTGTACTCACGAGGTTTCATAACCCAGATTTGATGTTTAAAGAAAATATCCATGGTTTGCTCATTTGGTGTAAACAAACATTTCACCATAACAATTATAGAAGCTATCTTCTGGTGAGTTTTATTCGGTAACCGACCATCTACTGGCTAATCAACATTACATTTTTGGCCATATTTCAATGTTTGGATTGAGGATCACAGAAGAGGGTTGAGTACCCGAAACGAAACATCTTTTCCATGCTGAAATTATATGATCTTAAAATGATGCTACAAATTTGAGGACGTGTAACATTAATGCCGAAATTTAAATTCAAAAATTAAAACAAGAGGCGCTTCTGACATGAATTTCGTCTCTGTATGAAAATCACGTTAGCTGGCTGGAGGAATCACTGAAGAGGACTGAATATCCGAAAAACGTGTGTGGTGCATAATAGATTAATATGAAATTTCTACAAAAAGGTGTAAAGTTGGAACACCTGCATTATTAACATACGACGAGCTAGTTCTTTATTCCGTATGAACCAGTGCTGACCATAGCGGAAGGGAAGCCTTTAAAACGGAAATAAAAAGTGAAGTACTTTTTAATAGATACGTATAAAATACACTTTCATGTTGAAGATCAACTCTCATTACAAATTTACTATGAACCTAAACGAACAATGGCGTTGCAGTGTGATCATCCTTTAAATCATGAAGATTGATGTCAAACCATATCTTTATATTTTATGATGAGATTTTGATATGTAAGGTTAATCGTTATAAGTTTACTAGTATATAAATACATGTTTATGGTTTCATTCAAAATTGGAAGCGCAGAAAGAGAAACCCCCGTTGAAATCAAACTAAATGATCTATTATCTTATAAAATCGTCTTTAAATTACATGTAAATGAAGGGTTCAATGTGCATTCGTCATGAATCATCCAATTTATTAGATTGTTCATCTTCTCATAACATGATTATTAATTGATTTTGAACATAATGGTAATGGAATTTAATGATGTTCATATTTGACATTTTTCATATTCCTTTATAATTACATATAAATACACAAAGACTAGCATTTAAGAATCGGGGAAAACTAATGTAATTTCTGCGAATATTTTATCTTTGTAAGATTTTGTATATGATTATGAATATAAACTCTATTTTTTTCCAATTTAATGTACATTTGTTTTATGTATTGTGTCAAAACCGCAGGGCCCATCTTAAAAAAAGGGCCTACCATTACATGTAAATTGATGTATTCATGATTCAACACTCTTGAGGCTGGTAAATGTTACAAATCATAAAATTTCAATCCTTTCAACCGCTGATCTTGTATATTGATACTTATATAAACATTAGACAACTCGATACGATAATAGATAACAAAGAGGATGAAAAATATCCATTGATAAAAAGAAAATTCTTAGGCATCGTCGATTTGTACTCATGCGGTTTCATAACCAAGATTTGACGTCTAAAGAAAATATCCATGGTTAGCTCATTTGGTGTAAATAAACATTTCACCATTCTGGAGAGTTTTATTCGGTAACCGACCATCTACCTGCTAATCAGCATTACATTTTTTGGCCATATTTCAATGTTTAGATTGAGGATCACTGAAGAGGGTTAAATACCCGTTACAAAACACTTTTTCCATGCTGAAATTTTTATGATCTTAAAATGATGCTACGAATTTGAAGACGTGTAACATGTTAAACGTCGTCAAATTCAATAGCATCATTTAAGAGCAGACAAACTTTCAGCATGGACCAGACATGCACGTTTCGGGTGTTAAACCCTCGTCAGTGATCCTCAATCTAAAGAATGTGATATTGCCAAAGAGTGTGAAAATTATTATGTACAAAAATTTACCGAAAGACGTAGCAGGATGGGTGGGATATAATGCTACAGGACCCACATTTTAGAAATTTCAAGAAATTTTGATAACAGAAATTTTCAAATGCGTTGAAGAGACAGACGATCAACCGAAGTTGATCGAACTTGGCTACATGTGCCCTCGGGGACTCCTGGTCCACCAGCATTGACACTCACCAAGTGGTTCAAATATTAAACGTCGTCAAATTCAATAGCATAATTTAAGAGCAGATAAACTTTGAGCATGGACCAGACATGCGCGTTTCGGGTATTTAACCCTCGTCAGTGATCCTCAATCTAAACAATGTGATATTGCGAAAGAGTGTGAAAATTATTATGTACAAAAAATTACCGAAAGACGTAGCTAGGTGGGATATGATGCTACGGGACCCACGTTTTAGAAATTTCAAGAAATTTTGATAACAGAAATTTTAGAATGCGTTGAAGAGACAGACGATCAACCGAAGTTGCAACCGATCAACATTATTGCAGAAATTTAAATTCAAAAATTAAATGAAGAGGGCGCTTCTGACATGAATTTCGCCTCTGTATGAAAATAACGTAGGCCGGAAGAATCACTGAAGAGGATTGAATACCGTATATCGGGTAATTTTCGCTCGGGTAAATTTCGCGAAAATGACCCTAATATGGTGTGTCTTTTTTCGCTGTGTCTAATTTTCGCTAATCTACAAATACCAAAAATTCAAGATTTTTACAAAGATTTATATAATGAGAATTGAAATACGATCATGCATGATACAACTTTCCTGCTGGGTTTACGTATCAACATTAATACATGTACAATAACGCAAATGTGTATTATACAGTTTACTCGTTTAAAGCATCAAGCAATGACAGCTTCTTTAAAATCGTTGGTTATAATTACTAGTAAGGTTTCCCACGCAAGTAGTCATATAATTTTGTGATGAAAAAAAATGGCCTTTGACCCCAAAAGCATTGTTTAGATTTAGTTTATTTCGTGAAATACACGGGTAATCAAACTACGAAATGTCGTAATTACAGAACGACAACTGGTGGTTTATAATAGAAGCCGACATGCAATATATTCGTAATGGTTTGATATACGCTGGTTAATTAATTTCATCAATGATACCTGTTATATCTATAAACAAATAATAATCTTAATCAGAAAATACTCACTAACAGCCCGGGACAGTTTCATATAACCGTAACTCTAAGTGTTATTACATAATACTAACAAGATCAAGGGTTAAGATATGTGTCTATTTTTCGCTATGTCTATTTTTCGCGATTTTCTGATGCTCGTGAACTTAGCGAAGATAAGACAAACGCGAAAAATTACCGATGTACGGTATCCGAAAAACGTGTGTGGTGCATTATAAATTAATATGAAATTTTCTTTTAAAAAAAACTTCCACATTATTAACATACCACGAGCTATATATACTAATTCTTTATTCCGTAAGAACCAGTGCTGACCATTTAAAAAGGGAATAAAAATGAAGTACTTATTAATAAATACGTATAAAGTGCACTTTCATGTTGAAGATCAACTCTCATTACAAATTCACAATGAACCTAAACGTACAATGGCGTTGCAGTGTGATCATCCATTCCATCAAAACGGGGAAGCACAGAAAGAGAAACAACCGTTGAAATCAAACTGTATCTCAAATGATCTATTATCTTATAAAATTGTCTTTGAATTACATGTAAATGAAGGGTTTGATGTGCATTCGTCAGGGATCATCCAATTTATTAGATTTTCTTTTATTGTATCAAAACCGCAGGGCCCATCTTAAAAAAAGGACCTACCATTACATGTAAATTGATGTATTCATGATTCAAAACTCTGAGGCTGGTAAAAATCATAAAATTTCAATCCTTTCACCCGCTGTTCTTGTATATTGATACTTATATAAACATTAGACCACTCGATACGATAATATATAACAAAGAGGATGATAGATAGAAATCCATTTATAAACGTTATATCATTCTATATTATAATATAACTGTTAAATGTTAAAATCCGAATGAAAAAGATAGAAAAGAAAAAAAAGTTGCATTGGTACCTTTATGCACAAAAGAAAATAAAGTTATTTAACCTATTGCTGCAAACCAAAAATTACATGTATTTCAATTTAATTTTCGAAGAGTAAATGCCCTAAAACCAAAGTCAAAATGACGGAAGGAATGAATTAAGACGGAGGACGTACATGTCACTAAATGCCCCCCCCCCCCCCCCCCCCGTCATGGATTTACATCGGACTGACCACCAGACGAACAATGGACGGTTTGCTTTGACTTTAATTTACTTGATCCGATAGTACCATAGCTTCAATACTTCGCCCTTCTCACATGTTATTCCTATTCGATTAGTTTTGTATGTCTCAGACAAAAAATAACCGAATAGGAACAATATGTGACAAGGGCGAATGTCTAAGCTAATAGAACCCTTACACGTGCGTAAATGTTAATGATCGACAATAATATTTCCAGATTAAAAGGTCACCGTGAATTAAGTGCCCTCGTGGTATTTAATAATAAACTTCTGTCAACATTGACTAATTATGCGGACTATGTACAAGATTCATGTCATTCTAAAATGCATATCATAGGAAAAGAGTTGTAGCGCCGACGAATATCAGTGAAACTGACCGTCTGTAAAAAAAAAATTAAGTTTTATATAGTCAATGTCGTGTCCGACTGTCTGTCCATACGAGCTGATACCGCATATTAGGTAATTTTCGCGACGGGTAAATTTCCTCGGTAAATTTCGCGAAAATGACCATAAAAATTCTTTTTTCGCTGAGTCTAAATTTCGCTAATCTATAAATACCAAAAATTGAAAATTTGTACAAGTGAGTTAAAGAAGAACCTGGCGATAGTCTCAACAGCACTCTTAATAGAACACAAAATCGATCATCGACGGACCCCTAGCAAGTCAAGGGTGCGACCAGGTGCCCGAGAGGAGTAAGCATCCCCTGTTGGCTAGCCGCACCCGCCGTCGATATTCATGCATGAAAATGAAAACTATATATGAATTGCATGCACTGTCTGAGGTTAGTGTTATGGCGACCATGGCAGGGAAATATATTCAATACACTTACTGCCAAATATTCATTTCATTTGAAATGAAATACGATCATGTAACTGCGAACGTTTACGTACCTACGTATACGTGTTCAGTAATACAAATGTACAAGAATGTACATCATACAGTTCACTTGTTTAAAGCATAAACGATGCCGTCTTCTTTAAAGCCATTGTTTACCATTTCTGTTTTCCAATGCAAGTAATCATATAGTTTTGACAATTGTGGTCCGAAAAAGGCCTTTAACTCCCAAATTATTGTTTAGATTTAGTGTCTTGTGAGAAATACACGGATAACCAAAACGCTAAATGTCATAATTACAGAACGAAAACAGGTGGTTTAAAATAGCCGACATGCATTTATATAGGTGATTGTTTGCACCGGGTAATTAATTAATGCTACCTGTTATTTATTAACATCAATTATAAAAATCATATTGATTATCTTAATCAGACGAGTACTCACTAATACATGTACTTTGGGAACGTTACATATAACTGAACCTCTTTAGAAGCGTTAGTTTGTGTCTTTTTTCGCTGTGTCCATTTTTCGCGATTTGATGATGCTCGAGATCTTAGCGAAAATTAGACACACGCGAAAAATTCCCGATATACGGTATTCAATACAAAACACCCATATTAGCTTAAATGTCGCAATGTTTCAGGCATCATTGTCTTAGTTTCTTTACGTTGGTAAACTTTCCCTCAGAGGCATGGTGCGTTTAAGGTCAATGAAAATCAAAATTACATAGGCGTTCAACATCGGAAATAATCTTGCAATGTAAATATTTTACGCTGAAAATCCTTGAATCTTGCAGGACTCATCTCCTTTCTTGAAATTGTCTCTGCATCTGCTTTTTTAGATAATTCATCTACCAAAGTTGCATCTTTTTCAACTCACATGGACCAAAGCCTCAATTGAGCTATTGTCAAATCGTTTCCTACGTCGTCTGTCCGTACGTCACTTTGTTTAAGGGAAACATAATATTCGGGTGAGCGATATGGGCCCAGCTGTACCTTTTGTCGATAGCATAGACTTTGAAAACATTGAAAATTTACTGAAACCGATTTTTATGATCATGTATAGTACTGCCGGACCGATATGAACATGGTTTGCAGTACATAGAAAATTAAAAGTTTCCAGACACAAGTACACGTAAAAGCATAGAGTCATTACAATCCG